>JAQFVV010012503.1:2554583-2924583 GCA_028023455.1 Epiperipatus broadwayi | reverse complement strand
TCAGGCTACTTGATGGCAATGTATTCTATGATTATGTAACAAAATACCATGCCCATTGGGTTGCGAAAGTATTCCTCAATTGAGCGCAATTGATCTATTGCTATGGTATGATTTGATGGTAGCCATATTTTAAGTACGTGAAACTTAAAATATTCATTACCGAATAATTGTGAGAAAGCTGAATTGAAGTAGTAGTATATAGTAAGAATTGTCAGACCATCACACCTGCTTCCCTACAATTTGTCACTGAACACAACTGTGAAAGGTTAGGTTGAAAAGCACAGTTTGGATGAGTTCATGCGAAAATGCATGTTTTCGCGTGATTCCATGTGAGAATAATAAAATGGTGACAGCAAGTATAAAAATTTCATTGAAGCTCAGTGAATTGCCGCCACAGTTTTTGTTGTTTCTATGCCAAAATCTTTATAACTTGTAAAAAGATGACTTTATTTTTTATTCAATAAATGTCCAAATTATTTCATGGAAAATTGTTGTTGTTATTTATATAATTGAAAAGAAAATTAAACCCGCTCTCCATTGAAAAATAAACTAGGTTTATTAAAAACAAAATGTTTAAGGATTTCTTAAAAAGCATAAAAATTAACCAACAACTTCTCGGTAGCATAAATGTTAAAAAAAATCAAAGAAGTCTATAATTAAAACGCAAACCAACCCCCCTTTCCACCATCCAAAAATAAAGAACTTTTTGGTAGCATAAATTAAAAAAAAAAAAGTATATCCAAAAAAAAAGTAAAAAGACAATAATTAAAAAGCAAACCAATGTCAAGCATTGTTAGCCAAGAGGTCATTGCAATCGCCTTGCAAGCAAGTAGTTGGTTGCAGACGGTTGTGGGTTCACGTCCTGGCCAATGCTACGACATAAGAAAAAAAAAAGCAAAACAATCCCCTCCACCATCTAAAAACAAAGTGTTTGTTTATTAAAAGGCAAACCAACCCCCTTTCCACCATCTAAAAATAAAGAACTTTTCAGTAGCATAAATGTTAAAATAAAGTATATTTAAAAAAAAAAAGGGTAAAAAGACGATAATTAAAAAGAACCCCCCCCCCTCCGCCATCTAAAAACAAGGTGCTTGTTTATTAAAAATGAAGAAAAACAAATGTTTAAGGCTTTTAAAAGTCAAAAAAAAAAAACCCATACTATTTTCGAAAAGTGTTAAAAAAAAGTAATGTATAGAAATTTTAAAAAAATTAAAAAAGATCGTATATAAATGTCCAAAATTTACCATATATTTTACCGTATCGTCGGCCGGTGAACATGTATATTGATGTGCATTGGGTGAAAACCAGGGCCATTAAGTGATGGAGTGTATTATATGTATTAGTACCCACACTTTATTTGGTTTCAATTGAAAGCTTGATTTAAGTTAGAATAAATAAAGTTAGTTTACAATATATTTTGCTAAGCATTTTTTTAAAAAAAATTTCAAACACTTTTCAACCGAAAAGAGGTCTTCCATATTTTAAATTACTTAATGATTTATTATATACACATTTAATTATGTACTGTAACATGGAAAATCAGGGTGGTCATTACTGAGGTGATGGCAAATCATCATCCACCCCAATTAAACAAGATGTGATAGTAAATGAGATTTAAAGAGAGATATTAAAGAAATGTTCAATGTCTAAAAATATATAAACAATTTTATATACTAAGGAATATGAGATCAAAAGATCTCTGTGATAGATCAACTAACTATCATTCTGTGAGATTAGTTAATTAACTCCTTAGAGCAACTATAACTATAATTAACTATATATCAACCAGCATTATCAATAAGTAAAAGTAAATACTAAAAAAAGAAATAACCATTCATCATCATGAATGATCCATCAATCAAGTAAATTGACAGTCCATTTTGAGGCTATATTAGAAATTGGTCTACTATAGACAAGGCTAACTGTTGAGCTCTTGCCAGCTTGGGCAATTATTTAAACATAACTTTGGATGCACCAACTTAAGTGCTCATCCATAAGAAATACATAAAAATCAGAAACAGTAATGCTGGAACATTAAAACATGCTGATCATTATCAATGCTCTGGCCACTTCATCATTATCATGATCAACAACTATTATCAATCCACTGCAGGATGAAGGTCTCTCCCAAGTTCAATTTCATTTTTTCTGATCTTTTCCTTCTCTTCTCCATATCACAACTACACACTTTCTTAGTTCATCTATCCATCTCACATATAATCTCATTCTGGGTCTTTTACAATCTTTTGGAATAAGTTTAAGATTTCAATTGTCCATTTTTTATCATCTCTTCTAGAAATATGTCCAGCCAAATTTCATTTCAGTCTTAATTTTTTCAATGAGGTCAGTAACACCTGTTTGTTCTCTTACGCATATATTGCATTTTTGATATCTTTTTGTTACTCCCAACATGCATCTCTCCATAATTCTTTGAGTGGTCTGAAGTCTCTATTGCTGTTTTATTAAATGTCCACTTTTTTATTTAGTTACTGGCCAATTATAAAATTAAATTCTAATAGAAACTAAATAAAATATAGTGCATGGACTTTGAAGAATATACTCTTTGCACCAATCCAGAATCATAATGATATGGATGCCCACACACTAAATATATATGCTCCTTATTCTATATAGCTGTTATGCACTAATCTAGCTCAGAAAACAAGAACTTATAATTTATTTCTGTGAGCAAGAGGGAAATAAATAAATAAATTAGTTTATTATAAATAACCTTAAGCAAATCATGGACTTTCACTACTTATAAATAACTAGCTTTATTGGAATCCATAAAAAAAACCTCAATCCTAGAATATAAGCTGTCATGATATAAGATTACACACATACTACACTTCATGAAACAGGAATTGGATGGAATAAAATAATTAAGACTAGAAAGAATATTTTTTAAAAAACAATTATTTAATATCTAATTAATAACAATAAAAACAAAGATAGCATGATAGTATGACATTTCAAACACTCATTTAAAAAAAAAAAATTTTTCACATAAATTATATTAACCAACCAATTAATTTTTAGTCATGAATTGATTTTAAATTTATTAGGTTCTTTTTTTAAAAATAACTAAGGGTTTGTTAAACATTTTTAAAAATCAAAGATAGCAATCTTTGATGTGTGCAGCTTTAGTGTTCACGGAGTCCTTTTCATTAGCAATTTTCAGTTTTCTTTACAATTGAGCTTCTTCTTGAAGGCTTCTTAACATGGGCCTGGTTAAATTTGTTTTTTCCTGGGTCTGTAGCAATTCCAGGTAAATGAAAAAATAGCACATTTTGTCCATTTGGTTGTTTTAAAGTTCCTGATGAGACAGATGTAGACAGAGATTCATGTTCTTGATTGAAGAAAAGGTTGCAGACTACTTAAAGAGGTTTTAACCTTTCCTACATTTTTTTTCATTGAAGATAAATTACATGGAAGGTGACACCTTGCTTTTAGCTGAACTTAGCGCATGGTTTTTATTGTACAAACCATTTTAGTCCTAAACTCATAGTATGCTGAAAGCTGTATTAAATACTTCTGCTATTATATTCAATAGATTTGTTAAGATTCCTGCTGTATTATGCCACAACTTGGTAAATGCTTCTGCTTCTTTTCTTTTAGCATCTGGAGTAAAACATCACTGCTTTCTCTAGGAATATTTCTATCTTTTTCAGCAGCAGAATTAAGATTTGACTGCTTTCTTCAATAGTATATATCAAATCGTAAATTATTTACTTGTTTTATTCTAAGTTATAGGTTAAAATGTCATTTTCTAAGAAAATTATTTAAAATTTCATTATTATATATAATGCTACCACATGTCGCATTTAATTAATCATAATGTCTTTAAGTTAAATATAGAAAATTTAAAATGTCTTTTAAATGAATTATTTCAAAAACAACTCACCCTTGAATGTATGTTTATTGGTGCTTCTCTGCATATGGATACAGCTGTATACATATAACTACTCCATCAAGCTTTCTTTTTGTGAGTTTGGTTGTGATGATTGACATACTTGTTGGCATTGATCGGTTCCACAGACTTTAGGCAAACAAACTGTCTTGTCCACATTTGGGGCTATGAAACTGGAAGTTGATTCTTTTCCTCCAAGTGAATTCAAACTCCACCAACTTGAATTAGAGCAGCCACCTTCTGTCTTGAGTTTAGGTACCTCTTTATGATAGTTCTTTGTATAATTCTGCCAGCCATCTCTTTTGCCAGTTAAAACCAACTGCTGCAAACTTCAACAAGCTGCAACAAAAAATTATAATTAACTTTGCAGCTGGCTAATTAGGTCAACTAATTGCTGCCAACTTTTTTAACTGCCCAAAAAATATTAAAGCCAACTGAACTGATATTTTTATGAGTTTTTTATGTCATCTAAGGTGATAAAAACACCTTTAATTAAAAAGTGTTTTATCTTTTCAAAAAGATCACTAATTCTTTCAAAAGCAACTTTGAAATTTTATTAAAGGTATTATCTACATGTTTTTACTTAGAGAATTGTATACAAACATTATTAAAAAATAAACCATGCTTGTGTTTAAGTTCAAAATCAGAATTACAAATAAAAATATTTATTAGACCTTTTTTTAATATTTTAATGGTAATTTATAATAAAATTCTGTTTTAAATTCAGAATTATTTAACCCTAGCCTAGATCTAGATGCAAATTTGCAGACAAAGCGTCCCCTGTGGCATTAGTACTCAATGCAATATCGTATTTTGAATTTTCTTTGACAGCAGTCAGCAGTTTTGTCCGTAAAATTTCATTTTTTCGATTCTAGCACATGCGTATACTATTCAGGTATTAGTTTGTAAAGTTTCACATAGATGGCAGTTATAATTAATGATTTATTCGTTATTCTGTGGATGATAATTTGTAGTCCCCATATTGACCATTTTTCCTGCCTATATAGAGAAAAGATATTATACTTTGATATCTGCAAAATAATTTTCAATTTTTTTTAATAATTTGCATTATTCTTTCAATTGGTAAGTTATAATAATTATTTATGATTTATTTTTCTTTTTTAAAAAATATTTCTATGAAAATAAGCTTTGACTTTCTATTCAGATATCTAGAATCTGTGATAATTCTTCAACTTTCATATTCTTGCACGCATTTTTTGATATTTATTCTCGCAAGTATTATTTTGAAATCAAGTAAATATTACTAGCTAAATATTATGTCTATTTCAAAAAATTATAATTATATTTTCTGCAATAAAAATAATAAGGGTGTTTTTGTAGATTTTGAAAATATGCAGCATCGTTCTGACAATTGAAAATTTTCAACATCACATGATGTTTTCTTATCTATAAATGTTTGAATATCTTATATTTTTTTACAAAATATTTTAAGTTTTAGAAAGTATGTGAATCAAAACTTGATTTATATATATTTTTATAATCATGTATTTCAATAAATAAAATAAACAGCATGTCTTTTTCATATATTTTGAGTCATGTGATAGCATATATATATATATATTCATTTTTCACCCCTCATTATATCCATCAGGTTTTTTGGACAAAAAGTATATAAATATGTGTTATTTTTTCCATATAAAATATAATTTACATTTTAGAATGTATATGATCCAAAGCTTTTGATTTATATATATTTATTATAATATATTTCAATAAATAAAATTAGCACGTCTTTTTTATATATTTTGAGTTACGTGGTAGCATATATGCATATATTTGTAATTGTAAAAATGTACAATTTGGGCCACTTTTTTGAAAAAAAAAAAAAGGTTAATCCCTGATTATTACTATTATTCCAGGAAATGTAGAAAATATCTACTAAAATTTTTGTTTGTATTTATTTCTACTTTTTTTTTACTTTATATATATATATATATATGTGTGCACACACAACTATGTTGATGTGTACATGTAACCCAACCTGTTACAGTACATATACTAAATATGGTTTATAAATAAGGAATATGAAGTATTAACTTATTGCAGAAATATCTAATGATATAAACTATAAGTATCAAATTGATTTAAAGTAAAGTCATGTGCATTACTTGAAGTTCATTTACAATATAGTTTTGGTGTGATGTTTTTTTTTAAAGAAATTATAATCATAAATAAAAATGTCAAACATTTTATTTAAAAGAATATTTTCATATTTTAAGTCACTTAATAATTCATTATATCATATATAATTATGTACATATAAGGGGTATACATATTAATTTATTTCAGAAATATATATATATATGTAGATTGTAAGTGTCAAGTCAATTTCATATGTTGATGATGTTTTGATAATATTCAGGGACCTGCAAAATATATCTATTATAAACTTAAGAAATTTGAAACTATAACAGGATCCACAATACAAATAAACAAATCATCCTTATGGCAAATTGCTACCGGTTGCAGTCTTCCTCACACTTTACAGGTTAATTTTCTTCATTTCTTGGCATACCTATTAATCTCTCAAAAACACAACTAAGTCATCACTTAAATCTTCTTGTCATAAACAAATTTAATAAAAAAATAAAGTGCTTCAACTCAAGATTACTGTACCCTATAATGAAAGTTCATATCATCAATGCCATTCTAAGAGGTATTCTTGCCTATTACAGCCCTTGGATGCATCTTCAAAAAAAAACTATTAAATATTTCATGAGTATAGCAAAAAAATATATATGGGGATCAACATCACATCTATCAATAGAAAATACCTGTTTTCCAATATGCAAGGGTGGGCTTAACCTAATAGCTCCTCAATCATTCACCTCCTATATTAGAGCTAAGATGTACATCGTTACCACTACTAATCCCTTTTTAAGGACAACTCCTCCACCTCTTCTGCTTGCTATTTACTCCATATGTGAATCGCCACTTTTTCACTGATCATGCCATTGAGCATGCTGATTTACTGGACAATTATAACATTAATACTCTAATTGGTTTGTCATACAAAGATCTAAAAAAAATTAATTATCCCGATAGACAACTTTGGTCAACACTATCTACTGCAAGAACACTGACTAAATTTCAAAATTTGTATGTGCCTCACTCATGGTTAAAATTCCTGTATAATCTGCTACTTGATATAATACCAACAAAGTTATTTCTCATAAATCGATTTAAACTAAACATTGATCCTACTTGTATACTATGCAATTTGTTCCCGGAAAATTCTTCACATATCTTTGAGACATGTCCATTCTTTTCAACCTTACACCGCTTTGTATTCCACAAAGACACAATTAATTTAAAAAATATCCTAATAAATAATATAAAGAAATTAAAACCATTCAATGCCCTTGTAACTGTTCACACTCTAAGAACAATATGGCTTGCCCATTGTGCTGTAATATTTGATAACAAAAAATACAATGTACTTAAAAAAAATAACAAAGAATGGTATAACATTTATCTTTATGCTCAGAAATATATACCTAGTAATGTCACAAGAAAAATATGGCAAAGCAATGTATTCCTTAGTTGCTCATTAATGCCATGATAGTAATAATCTTGTTTTAAATCATTATATTCTAAAAACATCCTAAGAAATTAAAAAAATTTTTAAAAAAATGTAAAAAGCTCTTAATGTAAATATACTAATTCTTGTAAATATTTTGTTACTAATAAAGTTAAAAAAAAAAAAAAAAAAATTCATTAAAAAAAAAAAAAAAGTAATTCATTAAAAAAAAAAAAAAAAGTCAATTTAAAATACAATATACTTTTACATTTTTATTCTTTGTGCCAAAACTAAAAAGTTACAAAATATAATTTTTTTTTAATATTAAATGCTATTATTTAACCTGCACTAAAAAAACACAGAATTAATTGTTTCTTCACCAACAATTGGGATTATTAGATTTAACTTGAAATAAAAAATGGGGCAGGTCAGAATTAGTTAAGTCTAATCCCTATTTTTTTATATCAAGTGATTGATTTAATTAATTTCTGAGCTCCTTACATTTTTATTTTAAATTGAATCTAAAAATCTTATTTGTGATTTAAGAATCAATTATTTTTTTGCTTTTTAGTGGATGGTTAAAAAAAGCATTTTTTTTTTTTTAAATATTTCTACTTATTTTGTATTGTATTTTTAAGTTATTTATAATGAAGATCTGGCTGTAATTTCTCTTTTGTACAAAATAAATTTTTCTTTAATAATTGTATTCATTGCTTAACTATTACATGATTTTTTTAAGTTTCAAAAGTGGTAGCATTTATCTTATTTTTAAAAATTTTCATATTGCAATTGTAATACTTTTTTAAGGGTAATTTCATTAGTAATTAGAAATCTATTTGCATGTGCAATTTTTAATTAAATTTTATAATTTAAATATAACTTGTTTTTATTTGATCATTGTCTATTTCTTATCATGTATCTTAATGACTGCCTTAGTTATGGTATTATGTTTCAATTTGATATCAATTTTGATAAGTTTAATTTAAGTTGCCAAATGTGGTATTTTCTTTACATTTAAAAGGTATTATGTCAAACTATAACTACAGAGATGCATTTGTACTTGAGGCTACAGCCTTAATGAATATTAATATAATATTGAAAATATATGTATTTTTAAATTCCTACAATTATTTTATGAATATATGAAAGAGCTTTTATAATACTTTTTCTTGCAGTTCTACAATTACTCTATTGTGATTGTACAAATGAGGGCTGCATATTATTTTTTTAAAAAAAGTGTTAGCTGATGTTAAATTATAACCCAAACTCAAATCTTTTTTTTTTTGCTTATTATATTATTAATATTCAGTAAAATGTTTTTACTTGTTCTGTTAAAAAAAATTCATGAAATATTTTAAACTCTTGTCTTCAAATATAAAATCTTGTTTCCATGAATATCTGGTTAACTGTGATCTTTGTCTACAGTTGAACATGGCTTTAACTCATCTAAACCTGGCAATTTTTACATTATCATAGTGAATTTATGCTCATTTTAAGGCTTAAAAAGTA
Organism: Epiperipatus broadwayi; assembly: GCA_028023455.1. Lineage (NCBI taxonomy): Eukaryota > Metazoa > Onychophora > Udeonychophora > Euonychophora > Peripatidae > Epiperipatus > Epiperipatus broadwayi. The sequence continues at coordinate 2,915,623 of JAQFVV010012503.1, read as the reverse complement.
CCATAAAATGCTGCCCTCTCTAGAATTATTTTACAAGTAAAAAATTAATAATATTTAAATTTGAAGCTACAACAATGGGAGAAGACAGACTTTTTTAGATGCTGATTAGTTGGTTCTCATTTTGAAGAAAAGAAAGCGCTTGTCAATAATTTTCACTGCTGCAAGTTCTTTATTTTGATTTTGAAAACAAAATGAATGTTTTTGAGGATTTTTTAAGCATTTTTTTATATATTATAAATTATTTTGATAAAATTTGCTGAAAATATAATTATTTTAGAAAAGTAGTTACAATTTTAGTAACAAAAAAATACTTTACTTTTACATGAATGTAAAAAAAATGAACATAAATTGAAAAAGAAATCAATGACATACGGAGCATTTTCTTTTAGGTTACAAACATTCTTTTTAGGTTCACTGCTATAGAATATTTTTATAATTGTAAATAGAAAATTATTTTTGAAAAAACTTTAGTTCACTTTCATAATCTGACAAATTATTAATTTGCTTTTTACAAATTTTCAATTGGATGGACGGTTGAAGAGTTGGAGTGAGGAGTGGATTGAAGCCTGTCCATTAAACTATGAGGATAGTCTATCTTAATATATATCTGAGCACTTATACTATATATGTGTGTAAAGATGATAGTCAGGACCAACTGATGATTGCTGGTTTAGCATGAAATACGTATATTGGTGATTATTTATCTTTTCAGCATATATGTGTTTAGGTGTATCAGTGTTTATTAGATAGAGTGGAGAGAGGTGGGTGGTGTGAAAGTCTGTGCTCATATACCCTATATTACATATATATAGCCACAGGTATATAACAAGCCTGTGTTTCAGTTATTACATTATAGAGATGTCTGCCCATCCTTGCATATGTATTAAATGGATTATGTCCTGTACATGTGGGGTTCAGATTGACCTTAGGTCAACATGGGTGTGACAATAATCTCGGCCTCAGGGTGGCCTTTGAGCATTCCATCATCAGATTTTCAATTGGATGGATGGTTGAAGAGTTGGAGTGAGGAGTGGATTGAAGCCTGTCCATTAAACTATGAGGATAGTCTATCTTAATATATATCTGAGCACTTATACTATATATGTGTGTAAAGATGATAGTCTGGACCAACTGATGATTGCTGGTTTAGCATGAAATACGTATATTGGTGATTATTTATCTTTTCAGCATATATGTGTTTAGGTGTATCAGTGTTTATTAGATAGAGTGGAGAGAGGTGGGTGGTGTGAAAGTCTGTGCTCATATACCCTATATTACATATATATAGCCACAGGTATATAACAAGCCTGTGTTTCAGTTATTAAATGAAACTAAAATAAATCTAATATTAAAAGACAAATATATATTTTTACTGCTGATTCTGTAATTGATCAATCAAAAGTTTAGAACTTTAATTCACTAGGCCAATAGGAAATTGTTTGAGCAACTAACAGTTAAAAGGAGATTGCAAAGGAAAAAAGAGACTTTCTGATGTCAAAGGATTTATTAGTAAATTATGATGAGGAATCCTTTATACTATTAACTTTTTAAATTATATTCTTTTAACTGAGCTAGTTTGTATTCAAGACATGGAGAAAAAATGTTGAAAATCATGCCTTCGTTGAACTGAAAATTAGAGAAAAATAAATGATTGATCTCAAAATGCCAGAAAAATAGATTTTGTTAATAAATAAAAAGTAACAAATGGCTTTATTGCTTGGGAATTCATAACAAGTTTGAATGCCAGCAGAACTGGAATAACGTGTGGATCTCTTTATCACTTCACTAAACCAATCAGACAATTTTGTTAATTTTTATTGAATACTGAATAACCATGAACTCATTACTTAGATATCGAAACCGAACAATTGTTAAAGTGAGATTATTTTAAATATGGTCAACATCATTTTTTAAATGGTTAACTTTATGTTCGTAGTTTTGGATATAATGTTCATAAATAGAACTTTTATCATTGTTGTATATTCAGAAAATATGTAATATAATCTTTGTATCAGATGTATTTGCTATATATCATATTAACGTATTTTAATTGGAAATTGATTGATTGAAAATAAATGTCGATAATTTTATATTGGTCTTAAGCTTTTAATAAATAAATAAGTGAATTGTTTATTGATCAGGATTTCAGAAATTCCAGTACCGGAAGTGACGGAGAACCGTGATCCCCGAGGAACCTAGACTCCAAAGCCCGCCATTCTAGTATTGCATTTAAACGCAGAACAAACTTTAAATTTAAATGTTTGTCAGAAATATATTTTATGCTTATTACGATATGGTATGTGCGTTTATTATATATATTGCGTAATAGTATTGTTGTTTTACAACTATGTTTTGTTGAATAAATATTTTTAAAACATTTTCTCTATAGAGATTTATTTTTAAAAAAAAAAATTGTTTTTTTGATAGATGAAAATATTTGTGTATATACCGTGGTTTAGTTATATTTAGCATCTACTAATGTTTTGATGTATAGTTCCCATAGCAACTTTTTCTAAAGGCTAAATATATCATTTTGTAATAATGATAAACTTGTGTGGATTATTTATTTGATGAAAGAGCTTTTCTTATTTGATTTGGATAAACGTCAATATTAAAATTTATTAAAAGAATTTTGTTTTTTACTATTATTTTAGTGTCTTTTTTTTTTTTTTTTAATTTAAAAAGTTAATTCTAAAAGAAATGACTGCGATTCATTTTGTTCTTTTTAATTCTAATTAATTTAAAATTGAGTGCGTAACGTGAAATTAAGCATTTACACACTCTGTGTGTATATGTATATGCATGTATATGAACTGCGACAATGTCTTGAGTGATGATTGCTTGAGAGGGACACAATACTGTCTCATTACGTTGGTGCGAATTTATTTTCAACTATTTTGAATTTTTTTCCCATCCATTTACAGTGTTTGCTACTCAATTATTTGCTTGTCTGTTTGTTATAGAGGAAAAAACAGATATCAAATGATCGTCTTATCTAGAAAGCCAAATATTTTACTTGTTTAGAGTACTGACTGCTTGGCTTGCTTAGAATACAAAAACAAGTCCAATGCAACTGTATATAATTAAGTTCTATACTATAAAATAATATTCTAGGAAATATATTATTAGTTATTTTTTACTGGAGCTTTTAAAATAATCTGGAAATATCTTAGAATATTGTTAATCTATTGATACTAGTAGTGGCGAACCTTTTTGTGTGTGGGTGCCAAAAAATTTCAAAAAAATATTTATTGAGTGATTGGCTTACCATACCGTTCGTTATTAAATCAAAATATAAACAACTTAAATATTGCAAAATTGTAAAAGTTTATAAAACAACACAATAATGAGGATCATGAATCTTTATCACATGTATGTGGTCATGTGTATCGGTTGCTTGAGATGGAGTGGAATATAGACTGAAAATCCCTCTAATTACATATATAAGGAAATATCATTATAAGCAACGTACATATTGCCTTAGAAGTACTTTAAATAATACCAATAATAATTTATTTATTTCAAATTTCATAGCTTTACAAAATGTTTAATAATAATAATAATTAAATAAAATTTCTAAATAAGCTAAATACTAATGAATGGCATTTATTTAGAAAAGCACGAGTTGAATGAAATTTAATAGTAAATAAATTCAAACAAAATTTTGAAAATGAATATATAAATTTGCCCATCCCTTGTATATGTAATAAATGGATTATGTCCTGTATATGAGGTGTCAGATTGACCTTAGGTCAACATGGGTGTGACAATAATCTCGGCTTCAGGGTGGCCTTCGAGCATTCCATCATCAATTTTTCAATTGGATGGACGGTTGAAGAGTTGAAGTATGGAGTGGATTGAAGCCTGTCCATTAAAGTATGAGGTTTGGCTATCTTAATATATATCTGAGCACTTATTGCATATATGTGTGGAGATGGTAATCTGGACCAACTGATGATTGCTGGTTTATCATGAAATACGTATATTGGTGATTATTCATTTTTTCGACATATATGTGTTCAAGTGTATATTATTCATTTTTTCGACATATATGTGTTCAAGTGTATAAAGTGTTATGAGATAGTGTGGAGAGTGGTGGGTCGTGTGAAAGTCTATGCTCATATACCCTATATATTATAAATCGTTATTATTTAATGAGATTTTTGCTGTTGTATATTGAATACCAATTATGTGGTTCATATTTTGTCACTTTTAATAATGTACACACCTAACTAGATTCATCTGTCATTCTCTTTCTTGAACTATCTTTAATTAAATTTATTTCAGAAAACATTGAATCATATGCATATGTAGAGGTTAAAATTGTAATATAGTGGGCCAAGTTATTTTTTTTATAACTATTAAATGTTTCTGTAATAGCATTCCAAGCTATCAGTCGTTCTTCTTCAGCATTCTTTTTAAATATGCTTAACAATCGATCATTTTCAATTGCTTCCAACTCATTTCTCAAATCGACAAATTTTTGTTTCCATACAGAATTGAATTGAAAATCGATTAATTGTATTTCAATATCTTCCAAATTAAGCAATTTGAAAATATCTAAATTGAGACTATCCATTGATATCGTGTCTGGGTATAAAATAAATCTTTTATAGTTCTGCAAATTGTTTAAACTGTCTAAATCTTGAAAAAAATTAGTCAATTATCGATTGAACAATAACACAAAATTCTTACATCAATTTTACTTGATCTGCATGAGACTCTAAATTAATCAAGAATTTGTTTATATTTGAAAATGTAAGAAATAATATAGCAGTTGGAAATTTGTAATTTAGCTTCAAATGCTTTGATCAAAGGCAAACATGACAACAATTGTCTTAATATAACGTTGCAGTTTGACATGTAATTTATTTTAATGTGAACATATATTAGTAAAAAACATTAATTTCGAAAAACATTCAACATCCATTAAAAGTGATTATATTTTTCAATGATTTTCTCATTATGTAAAAAAGTCTAATTTCACCTAAACACTCAACGAATCTTTGAAGAACTTTTCCTTGACTTAACCATCGGAATTTGTTACGCACCTCACTCAATAAATTTAGAAATGTTCATTTATTTAGAGTGCATGCAGATGTAAAATTGACTAATTTAGTCATAACATCATGCAATGACGTAAAGCTGACCTTCATGCTGTAACGTTCACAGTACAATTAGGATTTTATTATACGATTTATGATCTCTATTCAATGACCAAATAGCATTAGATTATAAATCATCTCTCTGCAACATTAGAAGCAACTTATCCACAGCAATTATTTTTTCTGGTCACTTAATCATATTTTAAACAATTATATTTTACTCACAAAAAAAAAAAAAAGGAAACCAGTTTTTATTTATTTAAGGAACCAGAACTTGTATTGAGAGTTCACTGGTTGAACCCACCCCCCTCTTTTTTTTTTTTTTTACCGAACACTAAATGATCTATTTAAAATACATTGAGGATTGTATTTTCAGTACAGAGTCAGCAGTTTATTCATTGACTGGAAATCATGGTGGATTTTCTAAGAATTTCAATAAACAATATTTAATAATTAACACCAACGTAAGTTATACTATTAGCTTTATTAATCTATATTAAAATATCTTTACTAAGGTTAGAATAACAACAAATTTAGCAATGGTAATAACAAGAGAGATTAAATAGGATGAAAGCTTTTCTAAGATTTCTATTAAACTTAAGTAAACAATTAATATGACTGTTCTAGTTCGAGGGAGAAAAATAGTGATCACTTTAAGGTTTCTTACCGGTAAGTTATTGTTAACATAGCACATTATAAGTTCTACCATGCATTGATTTATTTTGAATGAGAGGATCCATAATCTGTTACTAGAGCAGCACATAAATAATTCGTGAGTTTAAATTCTATAGGAGATGACTTCATTCGGGGTCTTATGCGACATCGGGCAGAAACAGCACCGGTAAATGATTTCTTCTACTCTATATTTTAAGATAAGCTGGCACATTGATGAGAATTTTTCAGCATGCTCTTCATGACTTTGTGCAAGGATTTCTTTTTCTTTCTTTCAAGATTGATTTTCTCGCAAGCACAGTCTCTGAGGTTTCTCCTTCCCTTTTTTTTGTCTCTACCATGCACTTTCCCTTTTATATCATTGATCTCTTTTTTTGTCTCTGCACATCACCTGTTGACACCTATTAGTTCAACTCAATTTTTGTATAATTTCATCTTCAAATTCATGCTTTCTCTTCTTGGAATTGCCATCTTTAATTAACGATCGACTGCTATGCTTTGTATAGCTAATGTTTTTTTGCGATAAGAAGTTATTTTTTTATCTTTTTTTTTATTTAATACACACAAAAATAGTTTTCTCCCTTTCTCTCTCTCTCAAGTTATTTTTAAGACAAAAAAAAATGTCTACAACTCACATTGTTTAAATCAAACTAACCAAATATTTAAAACAAATGGAATATTCTCATTTAAGTAATTTAAGAATTTGATTTCTAAACTGCCAATTTAATTTGTACTAGAATAAATACAGTATAATGCATACAACCTGCTGATGTATAATATAGTAAAAATCTACAATTGAATGTCCGATACAATCAATAAATAAGCTGATAAAATTATTTTCTTTTCCAGTCATAGTTCAAATACCTTCTGTAGTTACTGACACAATTTTGCCAACATCTATTTTTTTTCAGCAAATACATTTAAAACTTAGTTGCAAATATCTATTTCTTTTGTTGTTGTTACTAGTGAGATTAAACTGATCAATTCTCCTTTGATACTATTCCCAACACAATAACAAATAAAAACAGACAAATGAGCTGATCCATTTATGTCTGTACTTTTATTAAAGCAGAGAAAAATTAAACTAGGAAAATTTTATATCTCTTTTTTGTTGGTATTTTATGTTATTGGTCATTTGCAGAATTCTTTCTTTAATCATATTTCTAACCAATGTTAAATCTTTTATTCTCTGAATAATTTTTTTTTTGTTTTCAAAATCTTCAAAAGAATTGTTATATATTTCATCCATGCTTCTTTAATATATCATTAAAAGGTTTCCTGTGTTTGGAAATTACATTTGAGACAAGAAAAATGATTTTCAATAAATTTTATTAAAGATGTTGATTGAATATTTATATTTCTAAGTATTCTGGCTATATATTCTTTTTGTTCATCTTTATCTTTTTTGAGGAGTGATTTATGATTGGTCTCATAATGCCATTTTATTGATGATGTTCTTAATTATGATTGTTCTGGAACATAAAACACACACTGCCTTGATGCCTTTGTTAATCATCCCATACTCAACAGTCCACTAATTTTGGAATTCTCTACTGCTTGATAATTTTTGTTTTTTATTTTCACTAGTCATATTAATAAAATGAAACAAATTTATTTAAAAATAAAATTAAATGGACTTTAATAATTTTATAAATCAAAGATTTATTATATGTTTATATTTCATTTTTACAGCAAAATCTCAAGCAAAAAAAGAAAACATTTTATTTTTTGTGCAAGAGAATTACTTCAGCCTAACACCTATATATTTATTGCTTACCAAATATGTTGATATTTAAATTATTTTGATGGTGTTGATCACTTATTTTGTGTCTTTGTTTGTGATTTCAAATACTTTGAAAAATGAATAGTATTAATTACGTTTAGACCAAAAAAGATTATAACTGGAAAACATTTTACTTTTACTTTACAATTTGACAAGATTTACTTCAAAGAGAAAATATCTTATGGAGTTTACTCTGTAGTTTTATTGGAATTATTTGACAGGTTTATAGATTATGATACTACAGTATTTGACTTATTTATGTATCGTTCCCATATACAAATTATTTTTTCCAATTTTATAATTTATTGTTTTTAATCAGAGTTAATTGTAAATTGAATTCTAATATAATATTATATTTATTTATTTCATCTTTACTTTAGTTTACAGTAAATTTTTATTAGTACAGAATTTTAGCAACAAAAAAAAATTGAATAATTTATTCTAAAGCATAGAAAATTATGATCTGTAAATAGTTCACATGCCAGTAAAAAGTTGATACTTATCATGTCTGGCACATACAGCATAGGTTCATCATAATGGATCTATTATCATAATCCTCAATTTCATAAATTTGTTATGAAGATATTAATTTGGAAAGTTTTATCATATTAATATAGTAGCATATATATTATAGATAAAAAAATTATCTACATGCGATCAACTTAACTTTTCTATGTCTGCTTAAAACTAATCATATATTGGATGCATTAAATATTTTTGATTGAGCGAAATGGATAATAGATTTTTTAAATATATGTTAGACTTTGAAAAAATTATATTGAAGTAGATGGAGAAGTTTTAAATCTCAAACAGTTTTGTCAGATTGCTGGTAACAAAAATAAACAGTTTAGTATGATATTACCAACACTGTCATAGAATATAATCCTGTAAATGATTGATAGATGATAATTGATACCAATTTAGAATGAGCTCTCTGCTTTTTTGATTTCTAAGGGGAACCCCAAAACAATTTCTGACACAACAAACATTAAAGGATTTTAGACAATAGCAGCGACTATGAGCACAAAGTGTTGCTATTATTTTTTTTAATACCCCTAAAAAATTGTAATCTACATGTTGATCATGCTAGTAATTTGGGTATTTGGTTACATGGTTGTTGTTGTGTTAGTCAATTTGTGTTTTTCTCCCTCCTGTTATTTGATAAGTATTAATATTTGCTAAATATTGTTTTGAAATTTTGATTTTTGCTAAAATAAATTTTGGTCATTGGCTAATTACTAATATGTTTGATATTTAATTTCTAGTTATTTGATTTTTTTTTGGCTGGAGGGCAGGTGATTTTTGTGGTCAATTACTAATTTGTTTAATATTTGATTTAGGGTGAGATATCACATAAATATGCTTTGTTGTGATCATTTACTAAATGTTGTTTTTTCATATTTGATTGTGTTAGTAATTTGGGTTTCTGATCATGTGACTATGGTGGAAGTTCTCTCCCCTTCCACACATTTTTTATTTGTTAAATATTATTTTTGAAATTTTGATTTTTGTGTGTGTGTTCTTATTTCTATGAAATTTGTATGTTTTTTTTTTTTCTAAAATTTTTGATGGAAATGGCAATTTATTACTATGATTGGACAACATAACTGGAATACATGTGCCTATGTCATCTGGTATTATCTGACACCTTTTATTGCTTGGTTGTGTCAGCAATAGTTTGGAAGCTTCCCTTAGAAACCAAAATTGTAGAGAGTGCCTTCTAAATTGGTACCCAATTTTTTTATATAATTGACAATTTACATTTTTTACAATATACATTTATCATATAATATAGTGTAAAGATTTGAAACAAAAAATTGAAAAAAAAAAAAAAAAGGTAAAAGTTCAAAGCAAACAACCAACAAATAATAATAATAAAGCCAGGTGAAAAAAAAACAAAGTATTTGTTTATTAAAAAAAAAAAAAAAACCCGGGTGCAATAAAAAAAAAACTTTGGTGGTTTACCATAATATTATGTAAACCAAACAGACAGGCTGACAACGAAAAAAAAAATTAAAAACCAGTTGAAAAAAAAAACAAAAAAAATCTTTTACCGTAATATTATGTAAACAAACAGATGGCCTGTGAATCGGTATACTGATGTGCATTGGGCGAAAAAGAGTGCCATCAAACGGTAGGGTTCAGTATTCATACTATTACCGAAATATATCATGAATAAATCATATAAAATAAAAAAATTAGTATTAGATTAAATTTTCCTTGTGATAGTAAATAAAATTATTTATATTTGTGTGTGGGTGTTTTTTTTTATCAGCTTTGATCTGAAAAAAAAAAATTGTCCATCTGCTTTAATAAATCTGTTTTTTGTTTTCTACATAAGGGAAAAAATAGGATGCAAACTTTAATCTCTAATTTTTTTTAATAAAATTTATTTTATTATAGTGTATACAAATGTTATTATAAAGCTAATAGAAATGAACCACAAGACAACCAAAGAAAAATAAAGATACTTCCATCACTTAGTGATATTTAAAAAATTGGTATATATATATATTATTATAAGAAGTGAAGAAAAGTAAAAATCTACTAAATTTTTATTATTTTATTTGATACTATATTGTTTTAAAGATAAATATTTAATTTAGTATACACGATGTAAATGAATATCCAATAGATATTAAAAATAATAGTTTTGATAAGTATGTATGATTTATAGACAAATAATATATACAGCATGTATGGATAAAATACTTTTCATGATATATTATACTATATGTATATGTTTCAGAAACAAAATTCATCCACTGTTTCTTGCGCCTGCTGCCCATTAAATAAAACATTCACATGGTCATCAAGTGATTTGCTTGAACAAGTTTGCACCTCAAGTCCTTTTGCAGAGAAAGCCTGGGGATCAACTATTGACTCAAACTTGAAAAATGAGGTAGACTTTAGTTTCTTGTTCATTTATTGTTAGTTTTTTTAAATATTTATTTACACATTTTAATGACAAAATCCATAGTGCTGGTAAATTATATCTTTTTTCTTTTTTTTTTTAATTTATAAAACTATTTTTTCTTTCTTTTATTATTTGACAGATTTTAAATGTCATGTAAAGCCTCAAAAAATGTATAACAACAAATATGAAATAAGAAAAAAATGAAATGCTTTTGAGTTTTAAATTAATATCTTTTAAAATCTTAAGACATGTCTTTTTAAAGTGACTATTTGTGATTATTATTGCAATATACTGTACTTAAAAAGCAACATGAAAAAAAAAAAATGAAAAAATATGTTAATTTTACAACTTTTTAAAAACTTTGGTTGAAGTCTGAAACGAAAAAAAAATAAAGAGAAAGTTAAAAAACAATAATTTAATGATTTTATTGTGCAGGAATTTATAAGAAATATAAGCACTAGAAATGACAGACTGCATTGTGATTTGTGGGTTTTGAACTCTAGAGGCTGCCACTGTATCAGCCATATAAACATTGACAAAGATTATGTTATGGAAATGGGATGGAGCAGAATATGGGAAAACTTAGAGTGGGGAATGGAAAATAAAGTGGCTAACATGTTTCTCTGGGCATAATTGCTGAAAGATTCTTGACTTCGTTTAAGGAGAAGCTACAGTACATCACATCACATAAAGGATCAAAGAATAAAATTCAAAAAATAATTTTACAATGACTGTAAAAACGAATTCATGAACTATAAATGTATCCACATGTAACACATCCCAATCCTTTAATCTGTTTATTTGATATTTTTTCATATTGTCTTTTAACTTTCTCCAAATTTTTTTTTTTTAATGTCAGTCATATTCTCTCAGGGAAAGCAATCAATATTTTATAATCCATAAATCACACTTTTGCTAGTGATATCTTTCTTGTATTGGTGTGTAATATTTAGTTTTCTAAACCCCTATTTTCTGGTCACAATTCCCAATATTACTGGAAAGTGCATATTCAATAACCTTTTTGAAAATAATTTCACTGTAGTCAACAATGTAATGCAATAATTATTGCAGTATTTTCTGTATCCATTGTTTTTATTAATTGGAATTATTGAAGCATTTTTTTAAGATCAAGTGGCATAATTTCATTGATCTGTATATTCTTTGAAAAAAGTCTAATAGTTTTAAGCTTTTCCATTTAATTCTCTAATGAGGATTTTTATTTTTTAAGAACTGTTTTAACTTTATCAAACTCGGTCACCAGAATTTTTTGATTATTATTAAGCTAGTTTTAGTATTTCTGTTGCCACTTCAAAAAAGTCTCTTTATCATATGAAAGAATGCGATCTTCTGATTTGATAGGATTATGATATTTTTCATGTCCATATGTTGTTTTTTCAATGCATTAAAAAAATAAGTATCCTAAGCAACTATGACCAATAAGTGATAGCTTGTTTTTTTTATTATGTAAATTCATCCATCATCTTTTGGTTTTAATCCTTACGTATTATTAAAGACTCAATCATGATTCTTTTTAGTGAACCCAAAAACTTATTTTATTACATTTATAATATATTCCTTAAGAGAATTCCAAGCATGGTTTAACATGATGAGCTTGAAAATCCAAACTGACAATTTTAATGTTTAGTCACTTGTTAAAATTTAGCTTGATTAACAATTGCTTTTAGAAAATGTCAGTATCATTCTGACTTTTTGAAACATGCTAATAATAATCTGTCAACAAACCTGCAATGTACTCCACAGTATGTCATTAATTAGAGAGTGAATGCATCCAAAAGCATTGATATTTTACTTAAAATGTATAGTTTTCTGACAAACAAAAGTTTGTAGTTTAATTCTTTATCAAAGGTAAATGAAAAGACTAAAACGTCATTCTGATAATCTGATGTGGAATAATCCATCTGTTGGTAGCGCAGTTCATTTTGGAGTAATAGTCATCCAGTCAAGAACAATGGATACTGCACTGCTGTTAATGTGCAGAGTCTATCATTGAATGATATTTGACAAGGCATAAGACCATTAAAAGAAGGAATATCCATAAAGTAGGTGGTACAGAGAAAGAGAAATAAATAAATTACTCAATTAATTAGTTTAAATAATTACATCTAATTTTGTATATGTATGTTTTATATGGCAAAACTCTCCATACAGTAGTGCCATTCAATGCACGCCAGAGTAATCAATGGATGCAAGAAGGTTTGTGCATAAAATCTCTATCTAGTCCCTACTCATCCAATATCCCCAGACTAGTTTGAGCAAGCATGAGAAATGGTGATCATGTGATATTTTTTATATGTATATTATGTTAAATTCACTGCTCAAAGGTAAGTTGTATAAGTAAGCAATAGATTACTCTTATAATGTAACACTTGATTAATTTCAATAATTATTTAGTTTGTTTTATCTCGGCACAATTTTTTCTAGCTTTTTAGTTTAAGAAATGCTATACTCTAATAACTCCTGTCTCTAATATATATATATATAATAGAATAACCTCCAGTGCTTTAATATATCCTGATTAATATATATATATATAATAGAATAACCTCCAGTGCTTTAATATATATATGTGTGTAACATTTGAGAGTCATAACACTATACAAAAATATTTTAAAATATTGGAGATATTCTATTACATATTTTTATTAGTTTGAATCTTTGGTGACAATATTTAAATTAAGAAAACTCTCAGCCTGCCAACTATTGTAAGAAATTAATTTGAAAATATTTAGATGCATTAAACGATTGATTTAAATATTCATTTTTTCTAACTTAAATGTTTTAGGCAAGTCTCTATATTAATAAATAAGGCATGAGAATAGATAGTTGCTTTATTTTTGCTAATTATTGCCTTATGCTAGGTTAGAGAGTATTTTAAAATATTTATTGTACAGTGTTATGAGTCTTAATCTCGAATGTTATATATATATTCAATGGAGTTGTAAACTGTGCTGTATCTGACTACATAATTTCAATTATATGCTATTCAAAGTATAACAAACAAAAATGTAAATAAACCAACAACAAAAAACGAAGTACACATATTTTAATATTGGGCAGCCATTTTTCATTCTCTGAGTTGAGCATGTGAAGATTACATTTGTTAATAAAAAAAATTGTTGGTTTATATTGAAAGTTCATATATTTTCTTCTTCATTTATTATCCTTTCTGAATTTGATGTGCAGTATTTCACTTAATAAAATATTTTCTAAGAGTAAAATTTTTACAAAATGTCATAATATTGATTAAAACATTAATATAATTAGCAAGAAAGTAATTTTTTGAAAAAGAGGCAACTTTGTTGTTTCTATAAGAGAAAAAAGTTGTTAAAGATGAATATTTCCCAGAGTAATAGGAGTTAATTTTTATTTTTATTATTATTATTATTATTATTATTATTATTATTATTATTATTATTATTATTATTATTATTATTATTATTATTATTATTATTATTATTATTATTATTATTATTATTATTATTATTATTATTATTATTATTATTATTATTATTATTATTATTATTATTATTATTATTATTATTATTATTATTATTATTATTATTATTATTATTATTATTATTATTATTATTATTATTATTATTATTATTATTATTATTATTATTATTATTATTATTATTATTATTATTATTATTATTATTATTATTATTATTATTATTATTATTATTATTATTATTATTATTATTATTATTATTATTATTATTATTATTATTATTATTATTATTATTATTATTATTATTATTATTATTATTATTATTATTATTATTATTATTATTATTATTATTATTATTATTATTATTATTATTATTATTATTATTATTATTATTATTATTATTATTATTATTATTATTATTATTATTATTATTATTATTATTATTATTATTATTATTATTATTATTATTATTATTGCTGCTTCAACACATGTACAAGTGAACACACACTCAGTAAAATAAAATAAATATTCCCCCCATTTATTATTAATAACTATATTATTATTATTTAAAATTTTGTTTATACTTTTTGATTTATATATCCATATAAAAAAGCTTTTGTATTATATATATTTTGAAAAGTACTATACACTTGCAATTCAATAAACAATGTGTATTCTATTCTAATCAATGTTCATCAACAAAAAATTAGCTATTATACAATATATTATTTGAACATGAAGAACTGGGAACAAAATATAGCTTAGTTTATGGTTCCAATGTATATGTAAATACATGAAAGCAGTCAACACCTAAACAATACTTATATCAATATCAATAATCTCAATCTGTTGTCTAGGCAACCTCTTTTTATAATAATACTGGATATCACTTTTATTTATTGATATTTTTTTATTGTCTAATATGTTTATATAGACATTAAAGATTGCAACTTGATTAAAGAGAGTGAGATTATTAATCCAAAGAAGTTTAAATAAACCTCATTAAGCAAGCAAATAGCTGTTATGAAAGCAGACCAACAAATGATCAATTATAACTTTCAAATTGCACTGAAACTATCTATTACTTAAATTATCCAATCTAATAATGCTCAAGGCTAGATAGGTTTATAAAAAGCAGTCCACACCAAAACAATACCAACATCAGTAACAGCCAACAATCTCAATTTATTGTCATGGCAACCTATTTTTACAGTAAAGGTGGACATCCAACTTTATCCATGGTTCACTATGTTTATATAGACCCTAAAATTGAAACTTGACTCAAGAGATTATTAATTCAAAGGAATTTAAATAAACCTCATTAAACAGGGAAATATAATGTGTTCTGAAAGCAGACTAACAAATAGTCATTATAGGTTTACTTTGCGATTGGCATTTCTGATTGATTACAATATTTATATCTATGATTTCATTAGATTTAATTTTATTTACTAAAAATGATGCTGAAATTTAGCTTATGTATATACAAGTTGTAAATGAAAATTAAATTATCCCTAAAATGGGTGTTTAATGTTGACTAAATACAACATAAATATATTAGTTTGTGCACAAGTTATTTCAGATTTTTGCATCAATGATAGACTTTTTAAATACTTAAATAACATTCAAACCAATCATTCTAAAGTCTTTATCAAACGTTGGGCCACCTGATGAAAGTGGTTAAATTTGAAATATGTGTGCAGTGAAAATGTCCAGATAATTGGTCAGCTGGATGTTATCTTATGATGTTATAAATTCACATTTGCTTTAGAATGCATTTACAAATTTTCATTTCGAATAGATTACAAAAATAGATAGTGTAAATTTTGTTTATTACAAATAATTTCACTAATCTTAATAATTTTTTTTTTAAAAAAAAGTCAATTAAAATATTGGTTCACACTCAGTAATTATAAATTAAAATATTTTAATAAACTGAAGTAATTTTAGAAGTTAACTATATTGACTTTTATTATTGTAAGCATCTAAATTCTCTTTTGAACGAAGATCTAGCTTTCAAGGCAACAGAAGTCATGTTAGCTTTCAAGGCAGCAGAAGTCATGTACGAGCATTATTTACTATGGATGGAATATATTTTTGCCAAGTACCTTCTTAACAAATTTTGTTATAATATGTCAATCATATAGTTATATCATTACATTAAATATATATATATATATAACTAGATTAACTTTTATTGTAAAGGTCTGTGATTGCACACTAATTTTTTTTTTATATCAAATATTGAATTGTGTTAATTTCTTTGTTCTTAGAAATCATGGCAGTTAGGGATATTAGTTGAATTTGAAATTAAAATATTTTTCATTTAAACTTTTTTTTTATTGCAGATATTCATGCTGTGTACTCCCACCATTATTATGTTATAGTTTAAAATCCCCTCCCCCCTCTTTTTTCTATCCTCATTACTTTAAGATGAATCTCCAAACATTTTTAAGTCATTAAAGCTTGTGATATATGAAATGTTTTATTAAACTGTGAAGTGAAAGCAATAGTCAAGAATATTTAATCTTATCGGCAGAACATCATTTAGCATACATTTGTAGACCTCAGTATTATGATATATACAATTTCAGATTTTTCTTCCTGTGTATATTACATTTTTATTTTTTTTTGTATTTATTTTTACATTTTTAGTATATATATATTTTATATTGTCATCACATACAGCACTTCAATGTCATTTAGTTTATAAAGCACTAAAATTCTTTGCAGTTCAGCTTTTACATTTACTGTACACTGACAAAAATATATTCAGTTATTTTATATATTGTATTACCTCTGTCAACCATTTCTATAGGTTTAAATTCATTCATTGCAATTTAATATATAGCTTTACTTTTAGTTGCTCTCATATAAAATAATGACTGCTGCTTGAGTTTTTTCATTAATTGTTTTTATATTCTCTCATATATATTCTTTGCTTTTATTTTCTAATCAAATTTATTCAGTTTCTATTTTTTTTTTTGGAAATAAACTAAAATATGTTTTTCAGCACATTCCATTGTTTAAAGAAATTGCAAAAGGAAAAAAAGTCAACACTTCACAATCTTTATAGACATTTTTAGGGTCATCCTCTTTTGTGAAGAAACTAATAGCTTTTATAGAAAATATGGTTAAAATTTTATTTGAATTTTAAAAAGACCTCCTTATGTTGAAAATACTTAGGATATTTTATATATGAATAAGTAACTTTTACTGCAAAATTTTTGTAAATAAGTTTTAATATTTTTATTTTAGATGTATACTTTTAAAGGAGAAAGTAATAGTGAAAAATGCCAGCTTGAAGTCAATGATCTCTTTAATACCACTTGTAACAAATCACATTGTTCTTTCAACAATATTTACCAGCCTATTATTTCTGGGGATTTTGTAGTAAGTAGTTATTGTTTATTTGTCTTGTATAGTCCTTAATATATATATATTAAAAATAATATTTTAATGACTTTTTAATTATGATGAGACTATCATATCTTCTGCATTTGGTTCCACAATCTTCCATGAATAATTTAAATTCATGGATAGCACTAAATGTTATAAAGTATATATTTTAAACACACACTTATATGTGTATACAGTATGTACTCATATCTATAATATAGATAAAAAGTACATATGCCACATTAAAATATCAAAAAATTAATAAAAAAAATAAAATAGTACAGGTAGAGTTTTCATTTATGTATGTGTTCACTAAACATAAAAACAATGTTACATACTGTATGTGTGTACTAATGTTGCAAATATAAAAATATATATAGTATATACCTAAAATACTAAAAAAAAGGACACATGTATTAATTCTTTTGCAAGCATTCATAGTTTCAACGTAATTGCATAAACAGCTTTTTATATAGTATCTTGCTCTTTCAGTATGCCTGATTCATTGTAGTTCACAATTTGATTACTATTTTGTCTCTTAATATTTGTAAACTATAGTTTCAATTTTGGTCAATAAAAGGGCAAAAATTGACATATATAGTTAGAAAAAAAATTTCTGGCAGAATTTTAATGCTATGGAGCATTTTTCAATTGATCTTCACTGGACAAGCTGCTAGGTGATGCTGCAGAACCACCAAGAAGTCTGCAAGTGATAAATTTCTATCCAAAAATGGCTGTCCAGTATGACAAAAAAATACCCTTTTTTTAATTTTATAATTAATTTTTTTTCTAATTATATATATATTTTTAAGTGTAGAAAACTTCTAATTCAAGACAAAAGTAACATAAATATGTATTTCATTAAAAATGTTTTAAAAAAATACTTATTTTTATTTCAGAAATATATAAATATATTTAAAATTATATTTTTAAAAATCAAATACACCAAAAAATACATTTGAAGAGTCACTTATGATGTTAAAAAAAGTATATGGAAGAGGTACAATTTGTGCCACATAATCCTAAGATTAAAAAATTAACATTTGGGGTGGGGGGAAAATCTCATTCTTTTTATTTTATCAGACAATTTTTGATAATTTTAAACTGTAAAAAAATTTTTAACATCTGCATGCATTTATTTGGGGTGCAATATGAATTTAAATTTTAAAAATTAAAATATTTTTACTAATTTCACATTTTTTTACTTCATTTTGAGAAAGTAGATATTTCACTGTATTACAGTGAATTATTCGTGAAATGTTAATTGTGGTTATATAAACTTTCTATTCAACCACAGAAAATGAATGATATTTAAAACATTAAATATTTATATATCTGTAATAATATTTTTTTTTTTGCTTTGCATAGTTTGAAGTGGAAGAGGGGCAGAGTTTTGATCTCAAAATTCATGAATAATAATATACTTTGGTCATTTCCAGTTCTTGATCATCGTTTGAATTTTCATACAAACTCCAGAGCTACAATCCATTCAATTAGTTTTTTTACTGACATTTTTGTTGACTGTTGTAAATACTGGAATGTAAAAAGTAGAATCTCAAGTTTATTAACTATATGATACATCTGAAAATTATGTGTGATAAGGATTTCTAATTTTGACATGGATTCAAGCATGATTTGATAAAACTACAGAATTTATAATTTTAACCCAAGAAATTTTTTTGGTCATATTCAGTAAAAATTCACTCTTAAAACAAAATCCAGGTCTCCACTTCAAACTATCTTGTCCAATTCTGTCTCTTGGTCTTAAAACATTAAATTTTTCAATATAATTTTCATATAATAAATTAATAGCTAAAACGTTTTTGATGTCATGGACAATTCCCATGAAGAAAAGGGAAATTTTAGATTGGTAAGAATGCTTTCATTAGTTTTATTCAGGCCTAAATTACAATCCTTAATTTTTAGTACATGTATTTTAAATTTTTTACCAAAGATTTTGAGCATTTTAAAATAAATGAATAATAAAAGTCCTTGGTTTCAGACATCATATAACCATAACACATCTATTCAAGATTAGTTATCATTTTTCATTAAATACTATATAAAAATAAAGATTAATTATTAGACTTGATTATTAGTAATTTAAACAGTAGGAATATCAATGTAACTATGCAGATATATATTCAAATTGCTGGAAGTATTTTTAAACTGAAGTTCAATAGACAAATTAAATTTTTACAGTTAATAATACTAGAAATGCAAATTCTTTAAAAATGCAATGAATAAATTTATAGAAGATGATAATGATAATTGAGAATAGATTAATGATGAAATATTGTGATTTTTTTTTTTTTAATGAACCTTAACTAATAAAAATAAAAGATCCAACCCAAAAGTTCACTCCAATTATGAGTTAATGATACAACGTATCTGGGTGGAAAATAATTACGAATTATTCCTATACCCATATTTAAGCATATGCATATATGTCTAGTTTAAAAATATCATTTAGTAACTATTGATTATTCAATCTTACTATAGAATAAAAAATAAAAAGCACAATTACTCCAACTATTGGAAGTGTTTAATTTTAAAATGTGATGTAAAACAATATCTATAAATATTTGTATGTTTAGTAGATGATTAAAATAGAAATTGGATATTTCATTTAACTTCAAAAGTTAATTTATTTTTTATTTTCTTGCAAAGTAAAACAAACTATAAACATGAATAATTTTGCTTTAAATTCAGTACTCTTTTCTTATCTTTTTAGATTTTTTTGTTTTTAAATGCACATATCGATAAAGTCAGTTTGTATCTGATCACAAGCAGATATTTATCAAGATATAAAATTGTGATGTAAAAAAATATTTTATTTTATAATTGCTTTTCATTAACGTTTATATCATTTTAATAGTTCCTACAAAAATATAACTATTAGATGTAAAGTAATTATTCAAGTTTACGACCTGAAAACAAATCACACTACATTTGATAATAAGTTGAATATTATATTAATAGCTTATTTTCATATGTTCACGCTGTTAATTTATTTTTATGCTCTATATTTTTTCCATAATTTTCTGGATTTAATACATGGAGGAAATTGAAATTCTGAAAATTTTAAAGCTCTGAAAAACGATTTTATATCATTATTACTGCACTGTGAAATATGACAAAATCAGGATACAAATCCAAACAATTTCTGGCCCACTGCAATCAAAGAATCACATGATTTTCTTTACATTCTTTCAGTATCTGTATTAAGAACAGTAATTTAGTCTATTTGCTCTAGTCTAATCCAGGGTCATTTATTATAAAGTTGATTAATTATTAGTCGCCTAGGCTGCCATTTGATGATGATCTTTTCAACTGAAGGAAGATTGCAAGAATTGGAAGAACTGTCTAATATTAAATGGGACATTATTGGACTTTGTGATATCAGAAGAAACGATGAAGAGACAATTGATTTAAAAATTGTATATGTACCGTACTACAAAGACACAAACATTGGAAGTACAATTGTAGTAGGATTCATTGTAAATAAAAAATGGAAAAACAACAGTGTGGGGATTGATGGTGTATCATACAGAGTGGCAATATTAGTTATTCAATTTAATAGCAGGTATCAAATGCAGATAATTCAGCATTTCTGCCCCCAACAAGTTCTCATTATGATGAAGAAGTAGAGAATTTTTATATGAATGCACAAAAGGCTTTTGATCAGATCAAATAACATTTTAAAATTATTATGGGAGACTTTAATGCTAGAATTGATAAACAATTTTGATGAAAATCCTGTAGTTAAATTTGGTTATGTGATAAAAATGAGAGAGGACATAGACTTATGGAGTTTGCAGAAAAAGAAATACTTTATATTATGAATTCTTTTTTTGAGAAAAACGTTAAATGGAAATGGATGTGGAAGCATCCAAATGATGGTACAGCAGAATTGGATTATATTTTGACTAACAGGAAATAAATATTTCAAGATTGTAATGTCCTTAATAGATTCAACACAGGAAGTGGTCATTGATTAATGAGATATAAGAAGCATGTTGATGCAAAACTAGAGAGGTAAAAAATTATTAAGAATTATATTCACAGTTGATATTCCTAATCTTCAGAAACATTTCACTGAATTTAAATTAGAACTTGCAAATTGTTTTCAAATATTACCAAATTTTAAACATGATTTAGATTTGGATGAAATCAATATGGTGATACATTTTTAAAAACTGCATTAGAAATATCTGGTACAAAAAAAAGCTGCAACAAAGCAATTTATGAAGACATGAAGGAATATGAAAATATATAAAAATGATGCATTAAGGATTGAATATCTCAAATTTTGTGAAATGGTGCGAAAAAGAGTTAATAATAATACAAGAAAGTATAGTTGTGAATTAGCAAGGAAAACTATAGAAGAGAATAAAAGTCTCAAGAGTGTAAAATAACATCTTTGGTATTGGTAAGAAACTTATTTGTGCAATAAGAAAAAAAAAGATGTTACTAAAAAGAGAGATGACATCATTAAATGGGTAGAAGATTTCTTTTAAGAATTATATAGTAATAAAGAATAAATACCTCCTACATCTATTATATATTTTGAATTGCCCAGGACCTTAAATGAAGAAGTGGTACATGCAATTAAATTTATGAAAAGGAGAAATGCTCCAGATAATGATGGAATTGTAATCGATATCTTAAAAGAAACAGGTGAAGGATTAGAAATTTTTTTGGCAAAGTTATATATCAAATGTCTAAGTGATAAAGGTGTACCAGATGATTGTAAAGTATTAATATTTTAAAAAGGTGATAAAGAAGTTATTAGAAATTACAGATTTTTATCAGTTCTATACAAAATTTTTACCAAGATTTAACCAACCAAAAAAACAAGCTGAATTTAAAAGTGATTTTAGTACAGTGGATCATATCTAAGTATTGAGAGAAGTTATAGAAAGGACTGATGAATATGATTGTCATTATGCTTTGGATTTGTAGATTATGAAAAGGTATTTCATTCTATAAACATTTCTTCAGTGATTAAAGCATTGGATTTTCAAGGTATATTATCATATTTTGAAGGGTACTCATCTTTTAATTAAAGATGCCGCTCTATGGTGCGGTTTTCGCGCCAAAACACATAAAAATGCTGTTTCCACAGCCAACATGTTCAAACCCGCGTTTTCTATAATACAACTTTTTTGTTGTGCTACAGAATGCAGGCCGTTATGTCGCGTCGCAGTACAGCATGTATGATGCATAGCAGCAAATACATTTTCCGAATTCGCACAATTTATAAAATAATTACAGCTTGATAAGAGAGTTTTTATTTGAATTGTATTGAAATGTTGTTTTCATTGGATTTTTATTTATTTTAAACTATTGAAATGTTCAGATTTTTTAAAGCAATAATTATAAGACTTTTTACAACGTACTGTATTGAACTTTTATTTGGGTAAATGCTAAATATCTATGTTTTTATTGAGTTGCAATTAGGTAACATGTCAAGTAACATACTGTTAGTAACATTCCATGAAACAAAGAAGATTCTACCGTCTGTATATTTTTGAAGTAAAAAAGAGCAGTACGAAAACTAACCCTAAATCTAACTGTAACAACTTTTACTTTTATTACAATTATTATTTTTTAGTTAAACAACAATGAAAAAAGTCGTAACACAAGTAAAAAAATATCCGACAGAAAATTGATAAAAAAAAAAAGCCGTAACACAAGTAAAAAAATATCCGATAGAAAATTGATAAAAAAAAGCTGTAACACAATTTAAAAAGTATACGATATAAAAAACATGAATCAAATTGTAATTTGTTGATTTTATTTTACATTTATTATTATCATTTAAATTGTATGCATTAATAAAAAATATTTAAAAAAGTCGATTTTGTTTTGTTTTTATTTTCGCATTACAAAAAAGCACAGAAAAATTATTAAAATCAACGGCCGGTGAATGTTCATATTTTATAGTTTTAGTGTGAAAACGGTGCCATCCAACGGCATCTTTAGCTATAAGACAAGAACCTTTTGAAGAATATTTATAAAAAAAAATTAACAACAATTAGATTGCATAATGATACTAAAAAGATTAAAATTGAGAAGAATATACAACAGGGTGATTCCATATTTCTTAAACCTTTTACAGCAGTTTTGCAAGAAGTATTATGTGGATTAAAATGGGAAGATAAGGGAGTAACATAAATGGAGATTATTTAAGTCATTTAGATTTTGCAGATGATGTAGTTGTTTTTGGAAATAATGCTTCAGGAAATGTTGCAAGAGTTTATCAGGTGAAAGTAAGAAAGTAGAATTAAAAGTAAATGTTAAAAAAACTAAAGTAATGTTCAATGGATTTTCTCAAAAGATGAAAATGAATATTGATAATGATGGGTTAAAAGAAGTAAACAATTATAAATATCTTGGTCAGATTATTATTACAGATGGAAACATAATGGATGAAATTAATCATAGAATTAAACTAGATTAGGGTACTTTTGGTAGAAATAATTTAATATTAAAAGGGACTATGTTTATGTGTTTGAAAAGGAAAGTTTTTAATAAATGAATTTTGTCAATTCTTACCTATGAATCTGAGACTTGGACCTTTAACATAAGGGTCATACAGAGACTCAGACCATTAAATGAAGTATGGGGACATGCATGTTAAGTATAATAAGTAGAGATCGAAAACAAAATACATGGGTGATAGAAAAAACACGTGTTTCCGACATCATTGAAAGAATTAAGAGACTGAAATAGAGTTGGGTTGGACAAATGGATAGTTGAAATCTTAAACTGGATTCCAAGATATTGTAAAAGATCTAGAAAGAGACCACATGTGAGATGGATGAATGAAATGAAGTGTCCTGGGTTGATATGGAGAAAAGAGATTAGACATTGGAGAAGATGGATTGAACTTGGAGAGACATTCATCCTTCAGTAGATTGATAATAGTTGAAAATGTTGATAATGTGATAGTGAAATGTTTCTATTTATTGATCTTCAATAATGAGGACCAGTGGATTTGCACCTGCACAACCATCAATTATCTTTCTTTTTCTCATATTAATCACGTGATATTTTTTACATTCTTTGAACATCTGCATTAAGAACAATAATTTAGTCTATTTATTTTATTTCAGTATCATAAAATTGATTAATTAGTCAGTACATGGTAGTGAAATATTTCTGTTTATTGATCTTCATTGATGAGGAACAGTAGATTTGTAACTGCATAACCATCAGCCATCTTTTCAATTTTTTTCATGCTATTTAAGCTAGTAAGTTAAGAATCAAACTTAACTTGCATTATATCATATATCTGATATTTTATTGACCTCAATTTAATGCTATCTGTAAATTTTGGTCATTTGAATGTGGCACAACCATTTAGTTCTCATTGATTATTCTAGTTTATGAGATAGTTAAGTTTGAACAAGAATAAATAGAGTGAATTACTATTCCTAATACCAATATGTAATCTCAAATGCTATTAAATCTATTTATTTTTAATTATTCCAGAATTTTGTGTAATACAATTGAAACTAACATTAAAACTCAAAAAATCCAACTCTAATTTTTTACCAAATTTTTTAATCCATACTTTTCTTTTCTAGGATTAAAAATGGTTGAAATATTTGTAAAACATAAATTAAGAAATATTATAAATGCAAAGTATTATAACTTAATTCTTGGAATGCATCTTTAAAATATATACATATGGAACTATATACCACTGGATACAGCATGCCAAATATTCCATTTTTTATATCTCTGCACTGATTTGAATTGTGTTCCCATTTCTGAAAACAAGTCTGAAACTCATTTTTCAGAATGCTGTTGAGTACATATCTCACATTTTGTTGCATATCAGTTATATTAGAATATCTCTATTCCTTCAGTTTAGTTTTATTTGGTAATAGCCAGATATCACAGGTAGCCAAGTCAGGTGAATAAACAAAATGATTTAACAGTAGTAAATGTTTCCACACAATGGTACCACCTAATGCAACTCTAGTAATCAATAAATGCCAGAAAATTTTGCATTGTAATCCCTATTCAGTGCCTATCCATCCAATATCCCCAAACAACCTTCTGGCATCTATTGATTATTAGAATTTGCACTTAGTAGGACTATGGGTGGAAAAATTTGTTACTGATTTAACAGCTTGTATAAACATGAGAAAAGGTGATAATTGGGTAATTGCATTTTTAGTCTGAAAGTCTTTCTGTAAAAATATACTGTGATTTGGTGCATTGCCATAATGAATAAATTATTTGTCAGGTGACAATTTAGATATTTTCTTAAAACAGTTTGCCCTTTTATGTAGCATTGTTGGTTGATTGTTTGCTTTTATTCAATAAAATTTTGGGGACTAGATGCTTTGTGATTAAAGAAATGTGCCAGCATGGTTTTAAATTGCAAAAGTAATTTGCATTATTCTCTAATGTTTTGTTTCTAGATTATATTGGAAGTAACAAGTTTTATTACCCATAATTACTCTTGGAAACAGATGCATATTTGAAGAAAGATCAGTGACAACTTCAAACCAATACTGTTTGTGATAATCCATCAAAATCCAAGACTCAAACTTCACAGAAAATTTTGTCATATCAATTCTTTCAACTAAAACTTGTCTGTGTCTGATTTTTAGCTGTTAATCTCACAATTAAACGTCTGTTGAATTGCATCCCATTTTTACTCTCTTAGTATTAAAGTCGGTCATTGTTGTTTTTGGCTGTCTCTGCTTCTCAGATCATCCACACCTCTGCCCCACCCCTCTTTGAATTGCTTACGTGACACCGACTTTTTTTATAGCATCTTCATTACAATGCCACTTTAAAATAGTTGCAAAGTTTTAATAGCACTTTTTTTTTCACACAAAATTTGTTGTCAATACCAGTTAATGCGCTCTCAATATTTATTACTTCACCAATGGCTAACTAATACCTGGCTCTCTTAACTTGAAATTTATGTAGGCATTAGTTCAGAGACGTTCAAACACGAATATTCGCATGTTTTCTATGTATTTGTTTAACGTGTGATACCATATGACCATTTTGAGAATTAAATTTAATTAAAATTTTTAATTTTTATAGCTATAAGATTATAAATGGTTTTGCTTTAAAATATATAATTAGTCTGGAGAATATATTTCGAAAAACAAATTTATTTTGCACACTTTTTCTTTTCAACATATTAGATTTCTTCCCATAATAATTAGCTTTCTACTAAATTTATAACCTAAGTTTTGAATCTGAATCTAGACTGGGTTCCAAACTAGTTTAGAAATTTTTTTCGAGGAGCTGACCTACAACTAATCTAACTAGTCGTCCAGTTATCGGGTGATAAATAGGTATCTAGCTGTTTTTAGATAAAGTATGAATCAAGAATAGGAGACAACTAAAGCCTCACTACCCAACAATAAATAAACTTGGCAATCCTTTTCTCCCTTTCTTTTTTGGAGGATTGTCAAGAGGATTTTGCTCTGCAGGGAGTACTTAAAAGTTGTTTTTACCTCTATATACACAAATCGGTAAGCATTATATTTTAAATACATTCATGAATATTTACAATCTGTGTATATAATCACATTATTATTTACATGTATGTATGTAAACTATACAATTAATACTAGTATGATATACGACCTGATGTGTCTTCTATATATTTAAATAAAACTTTGTTTTGTTAGATATTGGAAATTACCACTCATGTTAAAAATAACATTTATAATAATTATCTGATTAAATTATAATTTATTGTAATAGAGTAATATATATTTTTTATCTACTAATTATAATATAAATTATTATATATATATATATTGAGTTTTAATTTGAAAATTCATATTAACTTTTTTGAAGTGGGGGAAGGGGGTTTGCATCTGGACAGCAACTACATTTTGCACAGTTCTGCCATCTACCATTATATAAAGAAAATAAATTTTATTTTTGATCATTTTGCTAAATCTATCATCTATGTGAATAATTAAGATTAACGATGATTATTGATATAGATAGGTATCCTTGGAAAGATTTTCTTGTTACCCTGGAAGCATTTAATTATCTGATGCCCTATTTTGATCTTTAAAGAGCATTTTCAGGAATAAGTTGTGACTATGAACTAATTAAGTTAATCCATTTACGGATATAAAACATTGAATACCTGAGACATTTACAAAGTATAAAAAAAACTTCATGCAGATGTGAAGTCTATCACTTTGCAAGTGAAGAAAAGAATTCTAGTCAAGCGTTGGTGGCCTAGCGATTAGCTTAGCTGTCTTCCAAACAGCTGGCCCGGGTTCGCTTCCCTATCAACGCTTCGACATATAAAAGAAAAAAAAGAAAAGAAAAGATTCTACAAAGAAGTAAATAGCTTATCACCTGAAATTGCATTCATCAATCCACAATATTGATGAGGTTTAAAATATCACCTTTTGCATTGCAGTTATATAAATTAGGTAAAGATGAACGTATTATCTCACTGATCTATTATTTCATTTCTTGTTATGGAACATATTATATGCTGATAATTCATATTAATGTCCCAACAAGATCTTCTGATGAAGCAGAGGGACTTCAAAATGTACTGTAGAAGCTGAGATTGTGGAGGTGCAGAAGACAAGAACTAACCCATTCATTGGTGACAGTCATCAAACATCTCAAAGGCATTGTCTAATTGCAATCAAGTTAAATTGTATTCTAATAATTATCAATAAACAGCTCCAATTTCCAAAAAACCCATAAAGAGCTTCCATCAGACAAGATTATTGAAAGTTCATTTGTCACTGTTTCTCTTTGATTATTCGTTCTTAAAAGAGCCAGACTTCTCTTTTAATAGTTTTCTGCAGAATATTTTGCAGTTGTAGATATTTCCCCATTTCCTATTTTTTTTAATCAGTTAATTTTATCACACACAGCAAATGCTAGTAATAATTGATTGTAAAAATTTGTATTATTAAAATTTAATTTTCAATCCACATTATGTAAAGTGTACAGAAATTTTTTAAGGTTACCAAATAACATTTTAAAATTTTCATGGTAAATAACTTAATAGATAATAATGCAGAGTATATATTTGGATGTGACAACAAAAATGAGAGGAAACCAGTTTATGGGAAAAGAAAAAGTACTATCATATATTTTTTTTTAGAAATGGGAAAAGAAAAAGTATATCATATATTTTTTTTTAGAAAAATCAAATATGAAATGGTTCTTAACAGAAAATATGTTGTTCAAGAATGTAATTGGTTATTCAAAGATAGAATGACAAAAGCTAGTAAAAAAGACTGTAATAACAGGTAATATCTTTCATTTTTGGAGATTGCAAGAAATATTAATGTAAACTATTGCATAAATACAACAAATAGGCATCATTCCAGCAGTATATTTTTTATTGAGACAGTGAGTATATTGGACCATAAATAAAGATAGGATTCCATTTTTATTGTTAAAAAGAGGTTGTCTTGACAACAGTTTGAGATAGTTGATTTTTATTGATATTGGGATTGTCTAAATGTTGACTGGTTTTAATGAAAGAAAAGAAAGGATATAAAAATAATTAAAAAGTAACTGATTCAGAATTATTTAATATCTGAAATTCTGTTAAATAATATAGAAGTGATGTAATAATGACTTAAGGAAGTCACAGAAAAACTATAGAAGATTCTAAAAATCTCATAGATATAAAACAATCGTGCATTAGCAGGAAAGTTATTTCAACATTAAGAATAGTGACATTATTAATAAATTAGAATAAAGTATGTAATAGAATTTCATGAAGAATTATATAATATCAAAAATCTGATAAAAAATATTTTTATCAAATTCAACAGCAATTGGTCTATAATATTTATTTCTCCAAAATTTTGTATAATAATTGTGAAATATTAAATTAAATTAAGGGAATAAAAATGAATATTTTTTTTCTAAATTATGTGAATTCTTCACTGCTGTGGGTAATCTTGTAAGTATTATCAGTTGAAAACAAAAAATGGATTAAAGATAAATATTAAAACTAACTAAAGCAAGGTTTGTCAAGTTTTTAAATAAAGAACAGAAAAAAAATAGATTAATATACATGGAAACATTAATTTCATTTATTAACTTGAGTAGATATCCCTCAATAGAACAGATGCCTGTGAGCCTGAAAATAAATAAGTATTTTAATAAAATATTTTTATGAGTACTCATTTTATGGATCTGAGCCTTGAACACTAAAAGACCAATTTGTAGTCTGTGATCTTCATAGCTAATAACTATGAAAAATGTTTGCTAGGCTTAATAATGAGGGATTGAAAACAGCATATGTGGCTGGGAAAAAATGAAGTACTGAAAGTTTTAAATTGAATCCCAAGATACTTCAGAAGATTTAGAAAGATATCATCTGTGAAACTGATAAGTAAGAAAGTTTTCTGCCATAATGTGATGAATAGAAACTGTATACTGGAAGTCTATGAAATAATCTCAAGCAAATCATTTTCTCTGTAATAGGATTGATAAGGATTGGAAATGATATGAATTGATCTTAGCTCTGTTGAGGAATTAATATTGGTTTTTCATTATTTCTGAAATGTACGAGAGGAGTTTGAAGTTATTATAACTGTTTATGCTAAATACATGGCAGGGCAAGACATGAATTTACAATGTTTTTTCTCATTGAATATGATCATTATATGCTATCTTATGTGGTTGTTAACTTTTTTTGCTAAGATAGTTTTGCATTCAATGTAATTTTTAGTGTCAACTATGGTCTTCCCAATGAATTTAAAATATCCACACATTTTTTATTTACATCTATAGTCTTATGTGTTAATAGCACAACATTAGCATTAGATATTACCATGTAAAATGTTTAATAAACAATTCTGCTTTTGATTATTTTTCTTTCAGGCATTTTCAGGTTATTCTATTGTTGCAAATTTTTATAATGTGACAGGCAACACTACTCGAGATGAATTTACTAAAAAGGTGAAAGACTTCTGTACAAAATCATGGGAACAGGTAAAATTTAGTTAAAGTAAAATAACAAAAGTATATTTGAATAATTTGATAACAACAAAATAATAAAAACAAGAGTATTTAAACATTTCTATTCTATCACCATAATAAATGACTGGTAGTGAACACATACTCAGAAAAGGTAGATTTTTAAATATTCAGGCTTATTACTATCTAGTATTCTTTTGATACATCTTGTATATCATTTCGATATATTCAGCTTTATTACTGCCTAACTTGCTAGACAGTAATTACGCCGAATATTTTTAAAAACTATCTTTTCTGTGTATGTATTCATTAACGTCATTTATTATGTTAGTTCGGAGAAGAAGGAAATAATTTAGAGTCGAATTCTGTCAGCATTTAACGAAGATATTAATATAATAGCCAAATTCTGAATTGTGAATTATGGCAATGCAAGACTCACAGGATCAGATTCAGAAAAACCTAATATCACTAATTATGACTCAGCATAGACTTGAATAACTAATATATTGGTTAAATAATGGGTTAAAGGTCTATGCTTAAATACTTGTTCACAAAACTCTCAGCATTAGGGCAGTTTATGATGATGTCAAATATTTAATACATAATTTTATTTTGAAGTGAATGCTAGTTTTATATACATTTATGTAAGTATATAAAGAGTTTCATAATATACTGCATGTTATTGCTTATAACCTGGCTTATAAATAATAAGTCGAATAAAAATTGAATTTTTTTCACCTAATTCCAGTCGCAGGATTTTTTTTCTTCAAGTAATCAATCTATAGCTAGCATAGCTACAATTTTGTTCATGAAATTAATACTTAGCAAGTCTTAGCTAGACGTTAAAACACAAAGAAAACTCATTATCTGGCAATTGAAAAGTCTGATGAATAATGCTTTTTCTATTAATATTCTATGATGGGCTTTTGGAGAAACCTTTGTTCTGCAAAGAGTTATTTAAGATCCCCTCCCCACCTCTTTATAATAGGTAAATACATATTCTTAACATAATAAATTTGATCAATTAAAGGACAAGCAAGTATGGAAAAAATTAATATCAGACATCAGTACCATTTATACATGGGTAGAGTAGCAATATCCTGGATAATCTGAGAAAGTTCTCACCAGGCGAAAAAGTTTTTGATGCAGTCTCTATTATAATTGTTTTACATGTTATGTGCCGTTTAGTCAACGATTTTTGTTAAATATATTTATATGTCTTAGATATATAAAACTGAGAGCCCTTCTTTTAGGTATTTAGGGTGTGTATTTTATAGGATTATTGGAAAGTATTTAAAAAGATTATCATTCATCTTTTGGATAAATATCTTTTTAATTATTAAGCTTTTTTAGATTTTTAATAATTAAAATCTATAATTACCTTATTGATGACACAAGTATTTCAGTACAGTGATATTAAAAGGGACTGCTTTTTCTAATATATGTAAATTTAAAATAATAAAGTTTTCAATCTCTGCTTTTGAATTTATTAATAAGAATTAAATTTATATATATATGTATTCTGCAGTAATTGTAAAAAAAATTTAAATGTAAATAGTAGTTAAATCATTAAACTTCAAAACAGATGTAATGGAGACACAATACCGAATAAATTTTATTACAAGCCCTTTTCGAGCTCTGTGTACATCACATA
This sequence comes from Epiperipatus broadwayi, assembly GCA_028023455.1. NCBI lineage: Eukaryota > Metazoa > Onychophora > Udeonychophora > Euonychophora > Peripatidae > Epiperipatus > Epiperipatus broadwayi. Next base: position 2,883,652 of record JAQFVV010012503.1, on the reverse strand, counting down.
TAATAATTTTCAATTTGTTGATAAGCTTTGATTACAATAGAATGTGTATTATTCAATAAACTGCAAGTATACAGTACTTTTCAATTTACATACATACATACATACATACAGACAGACAGACAGACAGACAGACAGACAGACAGATAGATAGATAGATAGATAGATAGACAGACAGACAGACAGACAGACAGACAGACATCATTATTAAAATCAGTCAAAACTTAAGACAATCCCAATATCAATAATAACAATCTCAACTTTGACAACAGATTGAGATTGTTGAATGTCTTAAATGTTGACTAATTTTAATAATTATTTATAAACTCATTTAGCCGAGTATTATTTCACTTATTATAAGTATATATATAATAGTAAATCATATAACATTAAAATACTAATTTAAAAAAATACTAAAGTACTCTCACAACTATAGTTTCATTAACAGATAGATCCCAAATGAAATTTAATCATAACATATCTATATACAAAACAGAAATAGCATTCCCATAAATCACTTTCATTAACCCACCTTAAATTTACAAAGAAGGTCTTCATGATATTGATAATCTCAGATTCAAAAAGATTTATCATAAGTGACTCTTTGATTCTTCTTTTTTATTCATATTTTCTTAAAAGATAATCTTTGCAATGCCAAATAACATTTTATGATCTGTATTCAGTTCTTGAATATACAAAGCTAAGTTATGATACCTGTTTTTAACTCTACTCTCATAAATTTTAACTCTTTCATTAAAACTTAATTTACTTTGAACTATATAAATTTTATGACAACTGCAAGGAATCTTATAAAGTATACCAAAATAGATTTACCATCAATGGACCATTTTGAACTACTTAATAAAGAATATAAGTCATAGCCCTTTTTCCAAGCAACTTTCATACTATCCAATAAATGATTATTCTTATAAACCAATCTATAAATTGATAACTTAAATGGTAAATTAACTCTTTATCTTACTAACATTTTTTTTTATTAATATCAGGCCTAAATATATTTTTAAAATGTTTCTAATAAATTCATGATTATAATCCAAATCATTATAATCAGAAGCAAATTAACCCCAATTCTTTCAGCTTTTAATTTTTATAAACTTTTTATTGTCAACATTGCTGGAGATTCAGAGTGAAAATTATATTTTATTCAGGTTTATATACAGAAATTAATCATTCTGAAATTATAATTGTTTGAATAGAAGATAGAGAATAAGTCTGTGTTTGAATACCTTCTGTAACAGTAACCAAAATTGTAATTTGAAATGTAAATGTGAAATAAATATAGCTTGCAAGAGAGTGTAGTTGCTTCTGTTTCTGTTATATATTAAGCTATACTTATTTGATATCTTTTACAGAGGTTATTAAAATGAAATTCAGTCTCTATCCTCTATTCAAACAATTTTACTTTCAAAATGATTAATACAATATTTAAATCTGGCTATAATTTTTGCTATAAATGTTTAGCAATATTAGCAAAAGAAATTTTATAAAGAACAAAAACTGAAAGTAATACTGTTGGTTTTGTTTTACTTTTTTATCATTTGCTGATGTATACGAATGTTATTTTTTTGTAGCTCACAGAAGAGGGGAAGCTTTACTTCCCAATTGAATTTTAAATAAGCATATAGTGCGTTTTAAAAATGAACTTTGTTAATTTTAATTTGTTGGAGATCTTTTATCTTTTTCACATTTATATGGTTGTTTGTAGCAATTAAAGAAGATGCAGCGGATGACGGAAGAGAGCTTGGAAGTCTGTGTTCAAATCCCTTATTATTACATATATAGCTTAATTATGTACACTATGTTTGTATTCAACTATTACAGATTCAACCTGAAGTCTATCCATCCCTCTTCTGTCTATTTAACTGGCATATTAAGGTCCTATATATGAAGGGTCAGAATGACTTAAGATCAACATGGATATGAGAATAATATTCCATCATCAGATTTTCAATGATATGAATGACTGAAGAGTTTGAGAATGGAGAGGATTGAAGCCTGTCTATTAAAGTTTGAAGATTTGCTATCCTAATATAAGCCAATCACTGATTATATATATGTGAGATGATGATCTGGATCAACCGATGAGTGCTGATTCAGCACAAAATACGTATATTAGAGATCCGTTTGTTTTTTTTCTCATGATGGTTGTGTGTATCGGTTGTATAAGATAGAGTATATAACTGAAGAGAGCTTGAAAGTCTGTGTTCAAATCCCCTATAATTATATAAAGAAAATTCTTAGCATATTTAATACTAGTTTTTGGAGGAATTATTCGCATATTTGTGTAAACTTGATCAGGAAAAAAAAAGTTTTAGGGGGCAGTTTTATTAATCAATAAATTTCATTTAACCTAAATTAGGTTACTTTAAATTTTATTTATTCAATTGCTTTTAAAAAGTGAAAAAATAAACTCATATAATAATTTATTATTTATTTATGTATGCATTTGTGTTAGGTGGAAATAAATATTTAAAATGTATTTTTTTTTTCCATGTGTCAAAGCATCGGCCAGGAAGCGAACCCACGAACCCGGGACAACTGCTTATAAGGCCGCTATTTTAAATTATTAAACAATAAAAAGACAGTCTTATTAGTTATAAAAATATATTATATACATGGTAAATATTTGAAATATATACAAGGGTTGTTAGGTTAAGGATCTGCTTTATATATATAAAACCATACATTATTTTATTTATTTGATAAGACTTTTATATTTTCTATAATTGATAATACAGCTAGAATGATGATCCCATCTATTGATATCTGGTCTTTTCTGCATTCCAATAGTAATACATCTTAACCGTTTATTATATCGCTAAAAATTTAAATATGTTTATTTTTGTATCATATTTATCTAACATAATTTTTTTTATTTGATTCACCCACCCTCCTTTTTTTAAAAAAAAATTTTAATGTTCCTCCATTCTACTTTGCAGTTTGAAATTATAAATTTTATTAAACGCACATTATTATATTAAGTAATATTTACTAAGGCTGTAACCTTTAGGAATAAGCGTCTGAAAAATTCGAAGGTAAGGACCTCTACAGGTCTTAGCCACAAGCTTACGTTAGGAAGAAAAGAGGGAAATCCTTCTTTACTTCAACTTACTTTTATATATGAATAGGTGAAACTGAAATGGTTAGATCTAAGAGTGTGAAGCTATTCAATACTTCACTAATTAAGTCCACAATTCTTATTATACATTAATACTCACGAAATCTTACGATTTACAATGAGTCAATGGAAAGATCTTACAGTAAGAAATCTATTACGATAATTTAAAGTTGTAATTATTTGATGTTTTTTTTTAAAGATAAAGTTGTTTGAAGATTAATCTTTATTGAATCAGCTTATTTGGTAACCCTCCCCCCATCATCATTTTAGTTGGTAATATCATATAATCTTTTTTTAAAGATCAATAAGACTCAAAAACTTGAGATTGTTTAATGACTCAGTTTATTTGGTGATTTTTTTATGTCTTCCATTTAGAACATTTAGATGTAATCAATTATAGCATTGAGATGAATTAAGAGTTGTTGGAGTAAGATAGAATAAAACCTGACAATTAGGCTTATTAATTTACTTGTATTTACTGATATATATATATATATATAATGTGACTGTATTATATGTGCTTTTTATGAAAATATATTTCAAAATTGAATTAAAAATAAGACAATAAAATCAAGGCAGTTATGAAAGATTAAAAATCACAAGATATCATCTTAATAATTTTTCCCAGTTAATAGAAATTTCCATATTATATGTATCCAGAATAAAATATTTTATTTGTATTTGAAATTTATAACTAATGCTACTTTGATTTATATTATCATTTTCACTCATTATTGATCCATTGCAGGATGGTCTCTTTTCCACATGATACAAATAAATTTCTTTAGTTCTTGCATTCATCTCACAGATGGTCTCTTTCTAGGTTTTTTACAATCTCTTGGGTCCAGTTTAACTTTTTAAATGTCCATTTATTATTATCTCTTCTAGAAATATTTTCAGCCCAATTCAATTTCAGTCTATTAATTCTTTTAATGAAGTTGATCATATTTGTTTGTTTTCTGATCCAATTACTTCACTATTGATCCCTTCTTATATTTCCAACATAATTTCTTCATATTTTGTTGAATAGTCGGAAGTTTCTAGTATGGCCCTTCTGATTAAATATCAAAGTTTTAGATGCATAAATAAAGACTAGTAAAACACATCTATTAAAACAGGCAAAACTCTCCATACAGTAGTGCCACTTAGTGTAATCCAGAATAATCAATGGATGCCATAAGACTTGTGCATAAAATCCCTATCTAGTGCCTACTCATCCAATATCCCCAGACTAGTTTCTAGCTTGTGGTTTTTGTCAGTGAGGAGCCTTGGATCTGAGAACATCACACCTAGATCTTAGAATACTACTGTATAGAGCGTTTTGCCTGTTTTAATAACAGTTATGAACAAGCATAATAAATAGTAATTATGTGATGTTTAGTGGTAAAACACATCTACATAAGTATATTTTTTTTAACATTAACTTTTTTTCTACTAAACGAATTTCATCCAGATTTAATTTTATGATTAATTTTATCCATTATATTTTTCTCTGTATTAATAGTCTGACCAAAGTATTTGTAATTGTTAACTTCTGCTAGTTCATAACTATTAATTTTAATTTTATTTTCTGAGGAAATCCAGTGAACATTTTAGCCTTTTTTAGAATTTATCTTTAATCTTATTTACTTAACTTTCATCCGATAACTCTTGCAACATTTTCTGAAGCTTTGTAAGGCATTATTTGCAAAAACAACTTCAACACCTGAAAAATCCAAATGATTCAAATATTTTTTACATATTTTAATTATTCCCTTAACTTTTCATTTTAATTTATAAAATATTCCTTGTAAAATTGCTGTAAAAAGTTTTGGAGATGTGGAATCATCCTATGATATACAGCCTTATCAATGGTGATCTTCTTAATCATATTACTGAATTTTTGATATGATAATATCCTGAGTTTATTCTTTAATGACCCAAAACTTTACTCACTATTGAAATTCTCTCTTCTTTTTTTTTGTAATGTACACATCCACAATATATTTATAGTCTATAGTATATATTGTTGAAATATTTTGAAATATGTGAAAATTTCTGTTATTTTAATAGACAGTGAATAATTAAAATTGTATAATGTAAACACTTTTTGTAATCAGAAGGGGATTCCTCTTCTAAATACAGCTCTAGTTCTTATATAGAGACAAAAAGCATTTACAGTATACAATTTTCATTGGTTACTGTCTATTAACACCTGATTGTGATTTTTCTAAAATAAAGATAACAGAAATGTCGATATATTTAAAAATATTTCAACAGTTACATCTTTAAAAAAATTATTAAATTATATATACATACTAGAAAGGTTATTTTCCAGAATTATATATTGCTTGTAAAGATTTTATTAATATTTTATAAACATTTAACTTTTTCTATACAGAATAATACTGAAATGGTTTTAATTGATTTAGATTAATGGAACTGTAGTTCGAAATGAGACTGATCTTTATTATTACTGCTTTGACGGTATTTACATCTTGAAGATTCTTGAATTATATGGATTCAATACTTCTGACTTTTGGCAAAAATTAGCTTTCACCAGTACTGTAAGTATAAATAATTGTGATATTTTTATTAATGTTATAATTGGTTTTTATTATATATATATATATATATATTGTAACATAATATAAGGTATCTCCAATCTATTTAAGAAGACAGATTTTTGAAACCACACATGCTGGTTAGTTACTAGATTGAGAACTACAGATTGTTGAAACTTTTGCTCTCTTTCTAAAATAACTGGTTTCATCTCCCTTATTGCCTCTCTTAAATCAATCATCTTATCGGATGCATGAAGTTTTTCCTCCAACTCTCTTTTCCCTCTTTTCACTTCATGATCTATCCCAATCTGCTCTTTGGTCATCATCTCATTTACTTTCTTTACTGGGAGATTTGGTATTATGGCTACTATTGGCCTTTCTACTTCTTGGAGCCTATTCTCTATCAGTGTATCTAACTTTACATTATTTTTCTTATTATCAGTGGTCAGACTATCCAGATTATCTTTTAAAACTGGTAAGCTCTGACTACCTTTCCGTTTTACAAGTCTAACATATTCACCCATCTCTCCTGCTCTATCTTCTAAAGAGGTTTCAACATTATCTTCTAATCTTTGACTATCTTCTATTATACTTTCTGCACTCTTTTTGCTATCCTTTCTTAGACTTTCTATCCATCTTTTCACAGAATGACAAATCTTTTGTTCCAGACTTTCCTTATTTCTTTTGGAATTTTTATAATCTTCTTGTATGTTTTGAAACATACAATCTTTCATCAGTCTGGTCAATTTTATACCTGATAGTGCTTCTTTCTTTATTCGAATCTTCCGATCTCTCTTCAGTACTTGTTACTATCCCCTTTACTTTTACAGTAACTTCTAATCCCATTACAACCTCTCCATCCTCTTCTTTATAAAGATTATCAACTCCAGGAATTGAGGCTCTTTCCCCATGTTTCTCTATTTTATTTCTCAAAGCTATAGGAATTTTATTGTTGTTTTCAACAGAGCTATTGATATTTTCTTTTAATTCATCTTCACTCCTCTTATCCTCTTTTTTTAAACTTTCTACACTTTCTATGCCTTTTTTATCATCTTTTAAACTTTCTCTGAACTGCTTCATATCTTCTCTTACATCTTCTCTGAACCTTTTCAACATCTGCATTATCATGTCCATGTTTGATGGTGCCATCTTTGCTATCTGAGCCTCTTCCATACTATAATTTAGTTCACTCATGTTATAAAACTATATATATCCCATCTGTACTTCCCTGACAATCAAAAATCCACACATCTTCTCCCTGTCTGACACCTATTCTGACCAACTGACTGATTTGATTTTCACCTTATTATGCATTTACAAATACAACAAAAAAAATATATTTTAATATCCTTATTTGATGAACTACACAACAATAATCTATATAGTGCATGTCTGTCTGTAATAGCCCAAATTATACATTCATCCATTCTCCCAGAAATCCGACAGATATTGACAGTCCACAGAATGACTAGCAGTTCACAATCTTGAGATAAATAAAAGAATTCAGTCACAGCACTATAATCACACAATGCATCACGAGCACTCAGAAGATCATCCCAATTCGATCACTATTAACTACCACAACCCTTGATTGAATGAAGCAAACTCTGTTGCAATAAAAGAACTATTAAGTCTTAGGGGCTAAGATAGATAAACTATGCCTTGCTCTCTCTCTTGGAGTCTTATAGGCTGATATCATGGCAGGTCTGCTGTTAACTGCTTCATGATAAAATAAAGATAACATATAAATTGGGTTGGAGCAGTGAATGGGTTTGATCATTCATAAGTTACACGAAATACATAGCATTCTCAAGGCAATGACAAAACTCTCCACTCATCATCAAAACTGCAATCTAACCAACCAAACTCCAACGATCAATCATCCAATCAAACCTCTAAAATCATAGACTTTTTACAAAATGAACTCCCCAAACACACATGAGACTACTATTCCATAATTCAACACTATTACTATGCCTATCCTATCTGGCAATAAATTATTTTAATGTTCCACAAAAAAAAATCTATTATTTATTTCACCTTTGTCTTAAGTTGTGATATTCATCTCTATTTTCAAAATTGATAAAAAAAAAAACAAGCTGTTTTATGGCTGTACCCATTTTATCATCATCAATGAATAATTAAATCATATTAAACATCATCATCTAAAATAAGACTGTTTGGCCAAGAAAATTTTGTAAGACAAAAAAAAAATTTTTACTGAAAAAAAAATTTTACTAAAAAAAATTTCTTTATTTTTAACCACACATCTCCCATCATTCTATAGACTCTCTTTTTCAGGTATATGGCAAAATATCGGGCCCCACGTTGGGCGCCATTGTAACATAATAAAAGGTCTCTCAAAAGATATATTTAAAGGATATTACCATACCTGAGTTGTCTACTATATATAAGAAATAATCATAAATTCAAAAATTAAATGATGATCAAAAGATATTATAATATCTGAGTAAAGGAGTCCCAATATCAAGGATTATTGTTTATGATTCAGATTATTAAACTATCCAATTGAATGCTGAAAATATAAGAAATGGCTGGCTAGAAAAATTATATGTATGTCCCATCGGTTCCGGACCATCTGGGGAAGCTGCACATCACATAGGAAAGAAAAGATGTTGTGTCTAAAATAATATTCTACACCTTTCAACTGACCAGAGAAATAAGATGTTTTTAATAGAAGGAAGAAAGCATTCACCTGCATTCAAAGAAGATGAATTAATCTACTGATAAATATTAATCATCAAGTCCAATTAATTGTTACAACAACTGATTTTAAACTCAAGAAAATTTACAAATGGGAAAACAACTGCTGTATTTCATCCACATGCTTGACAGGAAGAGAAGAAAATTTAATATAATTGTCCACTAAAGCAAATAACCTCAATAGAGTCACCATCATCAAATAGTTATACACCTCAAGAAAGAGATTGTTCCCACATAAAACGGAAATGGTAGCTTCAGAAATATAAACCTTATACAAGACAAGTTTGAACCCTTGGAAATTCGCCACAAACAAAAAATCGGTAATATGACTTTTTATATCTATTTTCTTTATGATATCAGTCTTAAGAAACATTTTAGCAATAAAGTGGTATATTTTATTTAAAGAACCTTTAAAGACTATTCAGATCGATTAAAACAAGAATGTCTTACTAAAAATAACTTTGAGCTTCATAAATTATCTTGAATGTATGAAAATTATTTGTTTATTAATTTTACAGTTATGAAAAATATTAATGTGTAAAACAATTTTTTTTTATGGTATTATGATTTTAGTTTTAACTAATATATTATTATTTTGGTTTTAAATAATATTTTGTTATCATGGGATAAAACACTCACATACATAATGATATTTTATATGTGTATAATTGCGATTGAATGTGGAGTAACAAGTAGTGTTAGAATATTAGATTAGTTTGTTTCATTAAGTATAGCATTTCAGAGGTAGAAGAGAGGGGGGAGAAAATAATTTAAAACTCTTTTCTAAAACTTGCTCTTTCAATTTTACTAACATTTTTTTTTACATTCTATTTACATGTTGGATTTTAAAGTATGTGTGCCAATGAGCAGATATTTTTTTTTTAAATACTTTTCTCATGGAGTGAAAATCATGGTCAATGTGACGTCCAACTTAATACAAAATACATTTGAAGGGAAAGGGGGAAGAACTTAAAATTAATCTGAGGATTGTTATATAATCAATTATTATTATTATTATTCATGTCAATTTTCATATTATCTAGAAATTTTTATGTATATGTTAGAAATGTAGTAATAAATATTAGTTTGTTTTATTAAACGAGGCGTATATATTTCATTAAGTGTAGTCTTGGTTAAGTGTGATTATTCATCATCATCAATGGTTGAATATTAGTTACTTAAGATATAAGTAAATATGCTAAAATTAAGCAATAATTATGAATTTCTTTATAAAATTTAGTTTTATGTTTAGGCTTAGTCCTAGAGCTGTAGTTGAAACCCTTGTCATTATTGTTATTATTATCATCATCATCATCGTCATCAACATTTTAATTAATGAGCTGTTTAACTGTTTAAAGGCCATAAATAAATATTGATTTCATAATATTTAGTGATTTTTTTTTAGTATTATTATAACCACATCCCATCATCTATTTCATGCAAGGATGAGTGAATTGCCATCCTAAATTATTTATATATAATCTGAGCTAGTAAACTTACAAAACTATTGAAACACATTTGTTATGCTAAGATCTGAGAAATGATTTATGTCTTATATACTCCACTTTGGTTTAAAGATGTTTTACTTTTACATAAATATTAGTGCTTATAGTGATATGGCTCAAAAAGCAAAATCCTCCATTTTATTATTAATAAAGTACCAAGAAGGGATTCAAACCCGGTACATGTGAAAGGTTATCAGATATAACCGTGTCTAGATTCAGATAATCTAGTGGCGCTCTGCTAGACCATATTCACTTAGTATGTGTTTAAACATGCACTTAACATCAAACCAAGAAATGAAAGGGGATAAGATCTACTGCCTGTATACCTGAGTTATATTTTATTGAATTACTAGTGTACTCACTTCACGTGATTTCATATACCTAAGTTATAATACATTGCTATAATAATTTGCTTATAATTGTTGATAGTGTTATATTTTGAACCTTTACTATAATCCTTGATATTGGGACTCCTTTACTCAGATATTATAATATCTTTTGATCATCATTTAATTTTTGAATTTATGATTATTTCTTATATATAGTAGACAACTCAGGTATGGTAATATCCTTTAAATATATCTTTTGAGAGACCTTTTATTATGTTACAATATATATGCCTTTACATTTCCTAATTTTCAATGACAGTTTGAAATAATCATGTATTTCTGAATAAAATGAAAACTATAGAAGGAAATATATCTATATTAATTTTCATGGGGTTTTTTCTTCTTTTTTTTTTTTTGTTTTTATCGATGCATCCTTCATCTCAACTCAGCATATCTCAATCATCTATCAGCACAGAAACCCAGACCATTCTCTCTCACCATGCACATATTTTGCAATTAATCTAGTATATTGGGAGGCTGCAATATGGTGGAGTCAAGATAAGAGATGCATTGATATACAAAAGTTTGTAGAGTTTTAATAGAAGAGTTTTCAGATAATTATTTTACAAATAGTAGTTCAAGTATTTTTATACATTAATTTTCAAAAACAGTTTCCAGCAAGTAATATATGGACTTTAAAAAGGTCAGCATAATCCTCTTAAATTAGATATTTTAAGGAGATGAAGAGAGTATTTAATCACTCTTTTTTCTCAAGAATTGCAATAGGTTCATTTAGCTTTAACCATTGATATTAATGTAATGAAGTGAAAGCAGCTCTTTGTAATTTTAAAAACAGAAAGAATGCTGGTCTGATGGAGAAGTTGGAAAAGTTTCAGCATATGACTTATGGATTCTTCAATTGTTTCACTTTATAAAAATAAGTAGGGTAGAAAAGCTTACAGAAACTATCATGGAATATCATTATAGCAACTACCCATATGTTGTTTGATGCAGCAGAAGAGTGGAAATGTCAATTAATTGTCATGGTTGCAGCCAGTTTTATAACTTCGGACACTCAAACTTCTTATGAAATCCTGCCAATTATCCACTCATTTTAAATAAATAGAACACAATGGGCCACAGAAAAATGCTTTCAGAGATTTTATTGAGTAAAATCAGATCCATCCATAGATTTCTGCGTCACTTTAGAGCATCAAGAAGTAATATAGATGTAGTTTTATTCCCAAGTGAATGCAAGGAGGGTCTTGCGATTTACATGTTGCTTTTATTGATTTTATGAAAGCATTTGGCTCAATTCATTGAAATGTTTGTCTCACTGCCTTTTATTATCTAGTTGTTTCTTCAAACTTTATTCTTTTTAATTCAACAGTAATGTGATATAGTCATGTGACATTATTTTTATTCTGCTTTTTCTTAATGGTATGGAGAAAAGTGGTATATTTTTGATCGTAATATGAACTAGCCCCAATTTTGTTCCTTTTTTTATGATAGGAGTCTTCTGAGAAATTTATAGGTAGCTTAATTAAGAAGATATAAAGATATTGTATAGATTTGATGGTAATATTTTTAAATTTGGACCCATTAAAAGAAAAAACAAGGCTTTATCTTCTTGGTTTTTAGATTACAATATATTTAGATTTTGATCCAGAATAACTAGTTTGAGATGTATAAGTGCATTAATTCTAACTGTGAATCCTCATTTTCACTGATGAAGGCAAAAGCCAGCAACCATTCTAGAGATGAGGATTTTACAGTAACATATGATACTTATGTAGTATGCCTTCCAGAAGCTTGCCATCTGTTTTTATTTTAAATAATTCATTTTTAGAGGCTTCCAATACCTGGTATAAACAATAGGCCTAACTTACTTATCGTATTCAATATTTACTTGTTTTTTAATTTATTAAAATGATAAAGAACTCAAAAGTCCAAAGGGTCGTAATTAAAAAATGTTTTAATGTAAATGCAATAAAGAAAATAAAGATAAAACATGATTAAGCAAACTATAACAAATATGGTTATTCATGTCAGTAGACAGACATTACTTTTTAGGTGGACACTATCCTGTAATTTTGAAAATATTCCACTGCATCTTGTTCTGTTGATGGAAGATTTCAAATTTTAATTATACTTCCAAAAATGATAAAGCAAAAAAATAATGTTAAAAAAATAACGATAATTTCAGTTAACAACTATTAAAAAAAATCATGATAATTTTAGCAACATATTAAATGTTTGGCCCATGTTAAAGGTTCACCGTGTACTAACATTTGAACATTATGTTGTGAATGAAATTTTTTCAAAAATGTAGTCAGTTTTTTTTAAAATTAACATTCAATTTAAAATACATTTAATATTTTTTTAAAATTAACAATATGCACATATTTGAGAAAATAATTTAAAGAAAATAATGTAGACAAATACTTAGACTATGTTCGAGAAAATGGATTATTTAAAATACAATACCTATATATTTTAAATAGAATACATTAGAAAAATAGAGCTGCTTTAACCTAACTTAGAGGTATTGGTAGAGGGGGTTCAAACCTCACCTATTCCTTCAGATTACTACCAAGCGACTCACTCCTCAAACCTCATGAGAGTTAATTTTTTAATGAATGCTCAGTGGTCAGGTAGAACAGAGATTCAATAAAGGAATTCTGATAGGCGATGATAGGTTTACATATATAAGAAAACAGAATAAAAGTTTATTATTTACATTAGTGATGCAATTAAATATGGGTGTTACAAGTGATTTCCCTTGTAATGCATAAATATACACCTAGGTCTTGTTTTATGTGGTAGATAGGTTCCTCAGAAAACATGCACAAAAGAAATCGCACAAAAATAGACTTAACTTACATTGAAAAATGGGGGATACATACTGTAATTTTCCAAAAATCGTATAAAAGCAAAGCAACAATGTAAAATTATTTTAAAATTCACATAAAAAAAAATAAAATAAAATATGATTAATAAAAAAATTTAAATTTGAAAAAAATTGATACAAGACAAACTTTTTTTTATTAACTACAGTATTTAATGTTATTCAAAACAATATATTTTTATGCGTAATTTATTTTAATAATTATTGTTATTTGAGACATCAGATTCGTCATGATGTGATGTGAGGTACTATAGCTTCTCCTTAAATGAAGTCAAGAGGAAATATAATTAAAACGTTTTCCAATCGCTGTTGATCCTTCCCATATCGCTAAGCGATCTAAAATTGAAATTTTTGTTCCCAAAGAAATTCATTTTCTTGGGTGTATTTTCCTCTCCATTAGGGTAAACAAAGTTTAAAATAAAAATAAGAACTTAAACTTACAATAATAAAAAGACACTGACTCACCACTGTTGGTCAAAATTTAATTAAAACTAACAATTAAAAATTAAATTATTATTTTTGTCTTTAAATTTTTAATTTTCAATTCCGTTGAAAAATCAAATTTTATTGTTTCAGATCATGTTACGTAATTTTTAAATTGTTAATTACAATTAAAAATCAGATTTTAATTGTCAAATTTAATTGTGCCCATCGCTGTTACTCGCCTTTTAAAAATAAACTTGAGGACACTAAATGATTAATTGATTACATACTCTTTTTAAAAGAGCAAAAATAGAAGGTGATTTAAAATGCAAAAACAACATATACATAGCATAGGCATCTATAACGTTTGAACAGATTTATATTATAATCTTGTAAAATTTAATATGTGTATATAAAATGGGGAAATACTGATTTTAAGTGAATTATGAACTTCTTTATTGCATAAAATCTATTACAGTACTATTATATTAAATGTATGTAAATAAATCATTTTTATAGCGCGATGTTTGTAAACTGTAATATTTAACACAGCATTACGCTGTTGCACATGCGCTTTGAAGATTTTAACTATAAATGAATGAATACTAACACTCAATCACATGATAAAGTCTTTGAGTGTTAGTATTCATTCATTTATAGTTAAAATCTTCAAAGCGCATGTGCAACAGCGTAATGCTGTGTTAAATATTACAGTACTATTATATTATAAAGCACTGAAAATATTGAAATTATTAGATGGAAGTCGAACTCTGATAATCCTCAATTACTTTAAATATGATGTGAGTGCGTGAAATTTATAATATTTAAAGTAATAGCATATCATCGGAGCTCATCTTCTGATCTAATAATTTTTATCGCATAAAAGAAAACCGCATACAAAGATATTAAGAAGAAACATGAATTGCATAACTTCAAAATCCCATTAAATAAATCTGCATAAAATGAGACCCGGGTGAATATGTAATTATATAATTAAATATTTATTAATACAATAATTAGATAATTAAAAATTTTATCCACTTAGAAGCACTTTCGATTATCCTAATAATCTTTGTCAACTAACACTTTGAAAGGCTAACCTTCCCACAATTACATGATCTTAACATTTGCTACCTCTTGTTAATTAAGTCATGTTTGTATTTGTATGTTAGCATAGCTTCCTTTATTTTCCTTTTATTGTTATTTTTTTTAAATTTGCAATATTTTTATATTTATTGAAATCAAAACCCAAAATACCTGACTTATTATGGTTGTAAAAAACAGATGCTGAAATATTATCTACTTTACAATTTTGTTACGATCTCTGAACTCATTTTAATAACAGCAAGTGCTCTTTAGTTCTTTTTTCCAATGTACATCTCGATTCACCTATATATCCACTACCACACCTACATATCTATTTATAAATGACACAATTTTTATTTATAAATGAGATTTTATCTTTAGAATTATTTATTAATTTGTTTAATGTAGGAGGTGTGCAAAATGCAATATCACATGAGGAAAATTTATGAAGGTATGTGTGATATTGCATTTTACACAACTCCTACATTAAACAAATTAATAAATAACTAAAGATAAAACCTTATTTATAAATAAAAAATTGTGTCATTTATAAATGGATATGTAGGTGTAGTAGTGGATATATAGGTAAATCGAGATGTACATTGGAAAAAGAACTAAAGAACACTTACTGTTATTAAAACAGGTTCAGAAATTGAAACAAAATTGTAAAGTAGATAAAAATATTTCAGCATGTTTTTTACAACCATAATAAGTCATGTATTTATGGCTTTGACTTCAGTAAATTTAAAAATATTGCAAATTGAAAAAAATAACAATAAAAGGAAAATAAAGGAAGCTATGCTAATATACAAATGCAAACATGACTTAATTAACAGGTAGGCAGCAAATGTTAAGATCACAGAATTGTGGGAAGGTTAACCTTTCAAAGTATTAGTTGACAAAGATTACTAGGATAATCGAAAGGGCTCCTAAGTGAATAAAATTTTTAATTATCTAATTACTGTATTTATAAATATTTAATTATATAATTATGTATATTGTTTTGAAAAAATACAGACATCGAATAATAATATTATAAATATATATATATGTGATCCAATGATTCTTGTGAAAAATACATAAATAATTTAAAAAACAAAATGATAGTAAGCTTTTACTTGAGAGAGAGACTGTAATGACATAACTCTATGGATTAATTTGCAAAGTCAAGTTTTACTGGTCAACTAGTCATATATAATTTGGGCCAAGTTTGAATATAACCCAACCTTAATTCTTAAACTTAACAGTAAAAACCCCTAATGGGTATTTTCAGATTTACACAGTAACATTTCGATCATATCTTAAGAAGGTTTTAATAAAATAAAGAAAATAAAGCATTGTGATCCTTGATGATTGCAGATGTGAGTTTAAAAAGGGGATCTTGAGACATGATAGCTTCATAAAAGGTTAACTTGATGCTGGATATCACTCTGTCTCTAAACTGTGGTTAGATAAAAAGGGAACTTGTTTGTCATAGTGTGAACCTAGTTCAAGAATGTTTAGTTGCTTGGGTCCAGTTATATATATATGAAAGTTATAAGATCCCATCTCAATTAAGTGCGATCCTGAGAAGGTATGTTAACTCATGAAGATATAATGAAGAGAGTAATGAGTATGTACCAAGATGTCCACGGATCACCGAGTAACACAATAAGATAAAAGACAATCAAATGGCCTTAAATTTAAAACCTAATTTATTCAACTTATGTAAAATAGTATGATTTAGAAATTTTTCAAAACAAAAAAGATCCGCTATAAAATAATTATTTACTTTTTTTTTTTAGAGAGCTAATATCAGTTATAAGAAAGGGTGAACATATTAATCATTCAGACTATTTAACCAGTTTACCATAGGGTTAATAAATCTTTCAAACTTTAATTTATATACAATTGTACTATATACCTCTCTTACATAAAAAAAAATAATTACAAACGTTTAAGTTATCTTACGTTCTTCCGAAGCAAATATATATAGAAGTAACCCTAGGATTGACTTAAAAGCATATAGCAACATAACACAAACTCGGATCTTTTCCTTCTTAAAAACTTAAATCAAAATTTTATTAGGAATACAATCACATCTTTCATTGTAGTTATAACTCAAAGAAACATTTCATTAACTTTCAAACTACAATTAGGCTTTCTGGGTTTTCTCTCTTTTTCTAATAATTTAAAACAAAACTATAGTCATAAACAAACACAGCAGCAAGGAATTGGATGGAGTAACCTTTAATCAGTAAGTTTTTTTTCTAATTATTTTACAATATTTCCGGCTTTATCAGATTGGGTCAAACAAATAGAAATCAATTACAGTTTACACATTTCTCCCCTTCCAATTCCTCCTATATATATTCTATTTTTATATCCCATGATACATGGAAGGAATCATCTCGTCCTTTCTTTAAAAGAATACATGAAAGTAATTATAGAATTCCAGGAGTGTATTGACGATCTGTTAAAGTGTAACTATTTACATAAACTAATAATATTAACATTCCCCACTATACTTGTTAAAATCTATCCAAGGTGCAATTCAAAATATATTTAGAGATTATAGAATAATATAATTTATAAATCTAACATTTAAATCATATGGCGTAGACGGATCTTAACTGATAAAAGTTAAAACAACAATTAAAATCAAAATACAGAATTATCTTATACAATACATATATACATAATTGCAAATATAAATGATGTAAATTTAAAATCAAGTTACCGATTGTTCTGGCAATGAAGGAACCATCCCTATAGTGACAGCACTCTCATTTCTGATGGTTATGATAACATTTCATAGTCTTTTCATGATCAAACATACATTTTCTTGACAGTCATTCATATCAGGTAGCAAGCATTGATCAGGCATTCTCTCTAGACTTTCCAGCTGGACTATATTGTCATGACTGGTCCGAGGATGGACGGGAGAGTGGAGATGGGTTTTACTCACGCATATTGATGGCATGGTACATTTCTAGATTTTCTTATATAGATGAAAGCAATGGTTCAATATACAGTGTGATGATACTAAAATCTTCAAAAATTTCAGCAGACAAGATTTTTTTCAGCAAGACGACTGTCAGCAAACAATTTCTTCAGCTGGAGAGAAAGATTTTCAGCAAGGGCAAGCGAGTGAACAAAAGATAACTTTTCTATTTATACCCTTTTTAATTGCTTTAGCATTCCATGTGCTAATTAGCAGTTACCAATGTTTCATTGTTTTAATTTTCCCTGATATCTTACATTTTTGTTGGTATTGTTATACCAACAATTTACATTTTAGCAGATTTCTATTTCAATGTATTTTTTTTCCTTTTTTACTGATTAAATTTCTACTTTAATGAATTTTATATATTAGGAATTTATATTCTTAAGCTAAATTTTTTTAAATACAGATTGATTTACAGATGAAATTCCTTTCTTAATGGATTTTGTGTATTAGGAGTTTACATTTTATCTGATCTCTTTTATTTATACAGCTAAAATTATGATTTACACAAATATATATTAATAGAAATAACGATAACAATTTAAACTTTTATGTTTTTTTTCTATTGTCCCTTTTTTTTTTTTTTCAATTTTAATTTACAATTTATTTCCTACCATAACTATTCATATGTTTATTATCATTGAGTTTAACACACATTTACTGTGGTTGGACTTATGGTCTTTGGCTAGTCCGCAGTGAATGGTGAAGCCAGCACGTATAAATATATGCACAGCTTCAATACATGGCAAAAATTATCATGACTTTTATAACATTTGTTAACTAAAATTATCGTTATTTTTTTTTAACATTCCTTTTTTGCTTTATTATTTTTGGAATTATGATTAAAATTTGGAATCTTCCACCAACATACAAGATACAGTGCAATATTTTCAAAATTATGGGATAGTGCCTGCCCTAAAAGTGATGTCTGTCTTCTGACATGAATAACCACATTTGTTGTAGTTTGCTTAATCAAGTTTTATTTTTATTTATTCTTTTACTGCATTTACATTTAAAAACTTGTTAATTATAACCTTTTGGACTTTTGTGTTTCTTTATCATTTTGATAAATAGAATCAAAAGTAAATATTAAATATGATAAGTTAGAACCAGCCCTATTACCATGTGTTGGAAACTCCTAAAAATGAATTATTTAAAATAAAAATGGATGATAAGCTTCTGACAGACATACTACATAAGTATCCAACATATCTCCTGTTTATTAATTATTCAAACTTATTAGATGGCTCTAGAGTAGTTTGAAGAGAATTTCTTTTGAAAGCAGATGAGAAAATCGTGTGATGTTGTTGCTGATATTATGCAAATAGATATTTTTAAATATATATGTATCAATTGAGGGAATCTAATACTTTCTAATGCTCAGATGAAAAGAAATTGAGACATTCGATAAGACACTTGAATGGGAATAAAGGTAAACATTCTTTGCTATAAAAAACTAATCAAAAATCAATCATGATGATAAGCATTGTTTTCATGTAGGGAAAATTAAAAACGTGGCCAAAAAAATATTTTCATTATATGAAATATAAATTATTAAATAAAGTTATTCATAATAATTATATGAAATTATTCTTATATAAACAATATATTTTCGGGATTATTCTTGGTTTAAGAACACATGAAATACTACTAACTTGAGTTGAAGTATGCTTTTAATTCTATAAAATATTTATGTGAACATTGAATACGAGTTAAAACTTATGATCTTTATAATCATACAAAACAATATGTTAATATAGTAGTATATTATGATTACAATATTATAAAAGTATATTGATCCCAGTTCAGAATTCCAATTGCTCATTGATAAGGACAAGAGCCAAAAACTGGCCTGGCAATGGGGATTAAATTGAACTACTGCCTGGTAATCATAGACTATTCAAGCTTGCACTAGCTGGCGCTAGAATAAAGAAAGAACTACCGTTGTCTATAATATCATATGTCTCTTTCTTTATTAAAATGTCTTCTTTTTTCATGTAACTATATTTACTTTGTTTTAGATTTTGTATTTAACTTCCTTTTTTTATTTTCTTTTTATTAGGTGGACAATCAAAAAATTGGCTGGACACTGGGTTTTATGCTTAATGCCACTAACACACTTCCTGTTGATAAACCAGCAGAATTCATTTCCCTGCTTACTTTTATTGTTCTGATAATATTATTTATCCTCTGTATAGTTCTTGCAATTATTATTGCTTGTTACGCACGTTCCCAACATACAGGAAGGTTGGGATTTATAACAAATTCTGAATATGGAACCATTGAATAAAATAACTTTACTAGAATGATAATACTGGATATTAGTTTCGTTTTTTTTTTTTAAACTTATTTTAAACATATATGTATTAATTGATTTGCAACTACGTAATTTAATTTTAAATGAAGTTTTAAAAAGAAATTTTGTACCAAGAAAAAACTGTGTTAAGATTGATCCTTTCGAAAATGGTCTTGTACGTGTCTTTTATTATTATTATTAACTTAATCATTTATAAATGTAAATACAAAATATTTATGGCATATAAATATATAATTATTGTTTGTTTATTCCTTTTATAACATTTTGGTGCAACAATTCATTCTCAACAGTAGCATTAAGAAAGAAACATTATTGAAATTTTATCCAGTATTATTGGTTGGTTCTAATTAAAACTCTGTGATGTTTAATGAAGTGCCTTTATTTTTATTCTTTTGAATATTTATTTTCAAGCTTCACTGTTTGTATTGTGGAGAAGATGGCTTTTATATCATCACATTTGATTACAAAGTAGTAAATAATTGGATAGACTTAATTTTAATTTTTATAAATTTTTTTAAACGTGGTAAGAAACGTATATTGTATATATCACTTGAAACATTCCATTTATAATTATTGGTATTAATACAAGTTTTAGTCCTGCGTGGTTTAGTGCAGTGGTAGAAATTCATTCTCTGGAGTGTACGGTCTTTGAATCGATTTCAGTCTTAGCACTCCCGCTCTCAAACTTTTTACGAATTCTCAAGTATTTAAAGTCATTCGATTTTTTTTTAAATAAGACTTTTAATGAAATGAATAAAGTATATTTATTTTAATATTTTTTTTTTTTGTTTCTGATTTATTTAGTTATGGGCATTCAATTAAAGGATTAAAATATTAAGGGACATAAAAATAATTATCTACTATCAACATGATAGCAAAATATCAAATTTCCTTCATTGCATATTAATATATAATATGCTATGTCAGTTTTTTTCATGTCATAGCATCGGTTGGGAGGTGAACCCGCAACAATCGTCTGCAACCAACTGCTTGCTTGCAAGGCGGCTGCGCTGACCTCTCGGCTAACGACGTCAGTTTTTTAATCAAATAAAATAATTGATTAGTAGGTCATGTGACGTTCGAACATCCAAGAGTTTGGATGAACACAATATTTCCATTCTTTTGATCAAGCTGCGATTTATATTTTATTTATTCAATTGAGAATTACTAAGAAGATATTAATTCTTCTGTCTGTCCACGTACGACCATTGCACTATGCTCTGCATGGGTTCCGCTTCTAATGAAAATGGAACTATCTCAAAAAAGATTTTTATTTTGAGAAAACTCTTGCTTTGATTCAAAGCATTTAAATATTAAGATAATTTTGTTCTCAATTTGAGCATTAAAAAAATAACTAGTTCTTCACTGTCGCCTGTTATGTATCTAATATTACAGTTTTTATTTTAAAATTTCTATTATCCTGGGTGTAAACAATGTATAATACGATAGATTACACCGTTTGTTTTATGTGATTGCTTGTTTGAGTTTACTTTTTAATCTTTCCATTATTTATTTCCCTTTATGTCACCATTATTCATTAGCAGCCATTGTAAACAAATGTGGTTGAGAATTGAGCTAAATAAATTCAAAACATATTAAACTGAGCTTTTATAAAATAATACTTGTCTTGATTTTTTTTTTTATTTATCACTTTACTTGACATATTTTTGTTTTATTTACATAAAATTATTTCAGGAAGCTGGATGCCACCTAGAGAGCGTTAAATATGAATTTTACTTATTTCTTTTACCCTTAATTATTTGAATGAGAATCTTTTAATAAACCAACCTTTAGGCCATTTGTTAATCATTTTATTACTCATTATGAAAACTTTTAACAATTTGGAATGAAGTTTTATTCCAAAAACATTCATGCATAAAGTTGTAACAAACACGTAAAAAAAAATTAAGATTCTTTCCAACATATATATAATATTGCTACATAATTCTGAATGGAAACGTATTGCTCACTTCCTGTAAGCTTACTCCTGTTAAATAGTAAACTATTCAGGAATCTTTACCTTTTCAGTCTATTACTGCACCATATCACACAACAGCATAATTATTAAGTAATTAAATTTTTAGTTGCTTTGGAGGGCATGTGGCATTTATTCACAATGTGGTAGATTGAGCGTACTTCTATTGAAGATAATTAATAATTTGATGTTGCAATGCTAAGTTTCTCAAGTCTTGCGAAGTTTACATTCTTACAATGTTTTTTTATTTTTATTTGATTCCTTTGAAAATAATTAACAATTTAATGTTGCAATGTTAAATTTCTCAATTCCTTTGTGGTTTCCATTTGTACAATGTTCTAAATTTTTATCTATTTGCTTGTTTTTTAGTGTTTTATTTGTGCACCGTAGATATTAATTTTATCTGTATGCAATTATTTATATATGTAAGTGAATTGAATAATGATGTTTATAATATAATCAAACATTTAAATATATATATATATATGGAATATACAATTTATTTTATATACTACTTTATATGCATACATAATACAAATTGTCAAGACTGCCTGGAAATCAGTCTTTAGAAAAGCTTGATGTTTCAGGGTTTTCAGAAGCTTCTTAATAATTATTTTTCCAAGTTTGTTGAAGGTTGAACGTAAAATTAAGAATTGAAGATTTTTTAAAAAGTCATTTATTTAACCATTATATATCATATAGATGTTATTAAATTTAATATGTTATAAAATAGTAATAACGGAATGGTTTGTCGTTCATGACATCATGTAATGCTAGAGCACTGGAAATAAAATGTTTGAGCTTTGGCTCAGGAATTTTGTATTTTGATGACGCAGTTGTACTAAGCTATGCAAGGTAATATTAAATTAAAATTTAAAAGATTACTTGGAAACACATTGGAAAACAAATATTGATTTTTAATTCTTTACTTTATCAGAATCTGCATTTTTAAATAGGAATACCATCAAATCAAAAATTAATAACCTGTCTAATGTATGAATTTTGTTAATTTCACTTGCTCAGGAGAGTAATGTGATGTTTAATTTATTTAGAATTATTCAGTATATAAATCACAGTTTTTTTTCTGGTTAATAATAAATCTTAATATTTATGCATAAGTTGATCTTCAGGTTTTGACAATGTTATTTTTATTGCAATGGCATTACTTATGGCTGCAGCTGCCATATTCTGTCTTCAGAAATACAAAATACTAGTGTATATGGACAAAATATATTGGGATATAATATAAGCATCTATATGTCTAGAAAATTAAATGCATATGTTTGATCTCATCTTTGCTTTGATTATTGTAATCATCTACCTGTAAATTAAACTTCATCATGTTGGAGGGTTTTTTTTGTGTGTGTTTTTTTTCTATGTAAGAAAGATGCTTTATGAATTGGTTTATTAAAGAGTTGTTTATAAATTTTAAAAGATTGAAATTTTTTTATATCAACAAGCTTATGAAATAGTGTATATAATATTCTATATTGTTTGACGAGATGTTTCAAAAGTTATAAAATATATATAATTATTTTTTAAGTATGTTCAGTATAAATCATTTTTATTCACTAAAATAAATAATATTTTTTTATTTTTCTCTGAATATTTCTTAATAATATTATTAAGATGTACAAATGACATTATATTCTGTCATTCCTGTAGCAGAAATTAATTAAGACTTCTTTAACCTTGAAAATATGTGTGTAACATGCGATAGTAGGGACCTCTACAGGTGTTTAACCACAAGCTTACGCTATGGAAGAAAAGAGGGGAACCCAAGGGGAACCCCTCCTTACTTCAACCTAAGGAGGGGTTTCTCTCTTTTCTTCCATAGCATAAGCTTGTGGTTAAACACCTGTAGAGGTCCCTACTATCGCATTTTACATGCATATTCTCAAGGTTATAGCCTCAGTAAATATTACTTACATAATCAATGTGCGTTTAATAAATTTATAATTAAGACTTCTTTGCAATTTGTGTATATTTTATTTATTTTATATTTTTAACTGAGTTTGAAATGATCTTTTTTTTTTAATTTTTGCTAAATATTTTCTACTATAATCAGAAAATTTCTAGGAATATTCTATATCATAAATTAAAATACATCCTAATTTTAAAATAATTTTATTTGATTTACTTTTATGCATTTTGTTAGAACTAAAAAACAAAATCCATTAGAATAATTCTACAAAATTAAAAATGCCTATATAAAATTAAAGATTAATTTCCTTTGCTATAGCCAGGTATAAATCTGTTTTTGAAAAACATGCAATGATTTGTAGTAGAGAATTCTGCTTTGATAGTGTTTTTGTTTTGCATGTGAAAAATGATTTGAAGAAAAGAAAAATTAAGAAATCATATTTTATAAATAGTATAGATAATGTGTTGAATAAACAGTGCAATTGTGTTAGTAGTCACAATTTATGGAAAGTTGACCATTCACATGGTAATGTTACTGTTGTGTGAGTTTAATGAGCTTTAAATATTAATATATTATGCCTCAAGATGATGGAATATGCCACTGTAAGTTGGCTATAGCAAAGGAAATTGATTTTAATTTTATATAGGCATTTTTAATTTTGTAGAATTTTGCAAGTGAATTTTGGGTTTTAATAAATAATATTTAAGTCAAAATAGGTTTGAGAGAGTTGTTTATAAAAGTTTAGAGGTTTTTTTAAAGAAAATACAATTAGCCCAGGGGAAATTAAACCCTGCATCATTCGTAAAGTTTTACTAATTAATTTAAGAGTAATTTGGGCGTTTAACTTAGAAAAGTTCAATCTATAAAAGTTTAAAAATAAATTTTTTACATGAAATAAAAATACTCTCTTTTCATTTAATTTAAAGAAAATAAACATATGTGTGCGTAAATAACGAGTTGGTTTTAAATATAAAGAAAATAGTAAAATGTGTGCATGTTTAAAAAAATATATATTAAAGTTAAATATTAAAAATAAATGAAAGTTTATAAATAAAAATTTCCTTCAAAGATTGCTTATACTCATAAGCTATATAAAAATGGTATTAGCAATGGCTACTAATTAAAATCCATAAAAGGATTAATTAAAAGGCATCTTATCAAAATAATTTAATCAAAGCAGTGGATGAATTTAAAAACTAATTAAAAAGGATAACAACAAGGTCATCATATAAATAGGACCGAAAATTTGTCAGGTAGTCATTCACATATCTAAAGTCTTTCATGCATTTAGATCCAATTATCTGTTATACATAGTTTTTAAAGACAATACAGTGTTAAGCTGAAAGTTGGAACATGCGGCCAGATTCCAGTCTCAGTCTGACAAAACATCAGCAATCTTCCTGATAGAAGTAATGCCCATCTAATAATCTGAAGCAACCAGGAATGTCTAACTGCCTAAATAGGAGTATCCCAGGACTGCAACAGAAGCCTAAAGTCTAACCGGTTAGTAAAACACACACAGCAGTAAATAATTTGAAGCCACCACATTTAAAAATCCTATAGGTAATAACATTTTCTTATTCTAATTCTTGATATTAAATAATGTTGCCATTGCAATCTTTGAAGCCTCCCAGAGTCCTTCTAATAAATGAACTCTATAGCCAGCATAAAATGAACTATTCATGTGCTGGTTGATATAATAAACTGATAGCAGTAGAACTCTGACAAATTATACAAACCAACAGGCATATGAGGGAACGTGTGTGCATTATATATTTTATATTTATCTTTAATGCCTTATGTTTATGTTACATTACTATTGTATGTTTTATTATGTGTGTGCCTGAGATATTATAAATCATTGTTTATATTTAATTAAAAGATTTATAAAATTAGTTTACAAGTTGTATTAAACATTTTATTTAAAATAAATTATTCTACAAATTAGTATTTGTCGGTCAATTTCTTTTAATTATACCACTAAAAAACAATTTACCAGAGAAATCAGAGCAGCAATTTATTATATTATTCTTTTGATTGAGCTAGTTGGGATTTCTTAGGCGCTGAATTAGTTTACCATTATTCAGAGCATGTTAACTACTTGTAGATAAATGGCACCTGAAGTTTACTTCAAAACAAAAAAAAAGTGCTTTGAATGATAGGTATTGAATCCAGCAGTCGAGAAGATCTATGTCCTTCAAATGTGGTTGCAGTTATATATCTTATATAGCTTTGGTCTGGTCATAGGTACCCTCTGAGTATTATGCTTCTCTGACTAAAGGACTGGTGGTGCAAGACTTAAATTGCAGTCTGAGTAGATTGAATTTATAATAAATAAATAAATAATATTTTATATATAAAAGTAAGTCTTGCAGTTTTGTTTTCACAATTTCTATTTTTGTTAAAGAGAAAAGTTTATGCTAGATTTTGTTTTCCTATTCAATCTACTACCCCACCCAGTTCAATATATATCAGCTAAATGTTCAGCAAAGTGGGTAACATGAAATTAATTATGTTCTATGTTATATATCAGTGGTGGTGAATTTTTTTTATGTGTGCATGCCAAAAATTTCCAAAAACTATACAGTTATTAAATCAAAATATAATACAAGCTTGTTAAATTAAGTCCTGTGATATATGACTTGATTGCTTTACAATTAATTATAGCAGTTTTTTAAAAGTTTATAAAACAAAATAATAATAATAATTAAACAAAATTTCTAAATAAGCTAAATACAAGTGAACGATATTTATTTAGAAGAGCACAAGTTGAATAAAATGTAATAGTAAAAAATTAATAATAATTAAAACAAATTTTTGGAAATAAATATATAAAGTCAATATAAATAGATATTATTTAATGAGATTTTTACTGTTATACATTGGATGCCAAAAATTTATATCTGGTTCATATTTTGTCACTTTTAATAATGTACATGCTGAACTAAATTCATCAATCAATCATTTTCCATTGTTTCTAACTCATTCTTCAAGTCAACAAATTTCTGTTTCCATATAGAACTGGATTGAAAATCAACTGATTGTATTTCCATATCTTTCAAATTAAGCCACTTAAAAAATTTTAAGTTAAGACTATCCATTGGTGAGTATAAAATAAATTTTTGATATTTCTGAAAATTGTCTGACCTGTGTAAATCTTAAAGAAAAGTCTTCCATCAATTTTATCTGATCTGGTCTCTCATGAGATTTTGAATCAGTTAAGAACTTTTTTTAGATTTAGAAAATGTTTGTAGGTGTAAGAAATAACATCATGGTTGAAAATTTGTAATTTAACTTCAAATGCTTTGATCAAATCAAACATGACAACAATTGTCTTATTATAACCTGGCAGTTTTAAATTTAATTTATTTAGATGTGGACACATATCAGTAAAAAAACATCTTGAAAGCCATTCAACATCTATTAATTCATATTTTTCAATGATTTTCTCTTTATGTAAAAAACAGTCTAATTTTCTTTAAACATTCAAT
Source organism: Epiperipatus broadwayi (assembly GCA_028023455.1). Classification (NCBI taxonomy): domain Eukaryota; kingdom Metazoa; phylum Onychophora; class Udeonychophora; order Euonychophora; family Peripatidae; genus Epiperipatus; species Epiperipatus broadwayi. The sequence continues at coordinate 2,856,305 of JAQFVV010012503.1, read as the reverse complement.
GAATCTCTGAAGAACTTTACCTCTATTTAATCATCAGACATTGTTGTATATAAGTAAACCATAGTATACTGAGTTTATCTCACTCAATGTGTAAATATAAAATTAATTAACTTAGTCACAATGCTCATAACATCATTCAGTGGCTTAAAGCTGATCTTCATGCATAAAACCTGTTGATGTTTAATGCAATGAAAATCAAAAATTGAATGTCCAAAATGTTTGGTAAATAAAGTGAAAAAATTTTTCTTTTCCTGTCATAAGCACTATCTTTAGTTACTGATATAATTTTGGCTACATCTGGGTTACAAATGTCTGCTTTTGTTGTTATTCTGATGAGCTTAAACTGATCAATTCTTCTTTGATATCATTCCCAACACAATAGCAAATAAAAATAGCCAATTAAGCTGATCCATTTATGTCTGTACTTTTATCAAGGCAGAGAGAAATTAAACTATAAGATTTTATATCTCTTTTGTTGGTAAGTTAAGTTGTTAGCCATTTGCAGGATTCTTTCTTTAACTGTATTTCTAACCAAATATAAATCTTTTACACTCTGAATAATTTTTGTTTTGTTTTCAAAATCTTCAAAAAGAACTGGTGCACATTTCATCCAAGCTTTTTTTATATATTCTCCATCATTAAAAGGTTTTCCATGTTTGGCATTTGAGGTAAAAAAACTAGCACAGTTATATTTGAATGATTTTTGATAAATTTCATTATAGATATTGATTGACTATATTTTTAAATGTTTGGACAATATATTTTTGTTCATCTTTACTATTTTCACAGAGCGATTTATGATTGTTCTCATAATGCCATTTTACTGATGATGTTCTCAGTACAACTGTTCCAGAATATGAAACACATACTACTCTGGTGCCTTTGTTAATCATTCCATACACATCAGTCCACCAATTTTGAAATTATCTACTGCTCGATATTTTTTTTTTCACTAGTCATTAATATAATGGTAACAAATTTATTTAAAAGTAAATTTAAATGATCTTTAATACTTTTATAAATCAAAGATTTATCATTTCACTTTTACAGCAAAACTTCAAGCAAAAAAAACTTCATAAGTTATAAAATATTTTAGTGAGTTTACTTTCTAATTTTATTGGAATCATTTAGCAGATTCATAGAATATGATACCACAGTATACATACCACTTTATTTGACTTACAATATCATAATTTATTACATCTAATCAGAGTTCAATTGTAAATTGAATTCTAATATATTATATTTATTTTACTTTAGTTTACAAATAAATTTTTATTAGTACAGATTTTAGCAACAAAAAAATATTGAAGAAAATTATGATATATAAATAGTTTGTGTCCCAGTAAAAAATTTGAATATGCCATCTCTGGCACGCATGCCACAGTTTCGTCATCACTGTTATAAATTATTTGATGGGCATTGCTGAAGTGTTTTACATATTGTGTGTGTATGTATCATAGTTTGTCATATCAGCAGGGACATTTTTAAAAGAATTTAGATAGTTTTTATATTCAAGATCTAAAATAATTTTTAAATTTTATAACTCAATTTATTCATATCAATTTTCATTTCCTCATCCCAATTATTTTTTTTTTATAGTTTATCTATTTTGGATATTTCTTTTTATAGTTACAATGGAGCCGCAATATCTGCTAATTTTGTTTCAAGTCCTCTCACATACATAGCATAGCATATATAAAAAGTTTATATTTTGTTGATAAATTTTCATTAGAATAAAATATGTATTTATTAAACTACAAGTGTACAGTACTTTTTCACACATACATATATAATGCAGATTTTTTATATGTATAGTATGCATATAAAAGTTAAGATTATTATGTAAACAAAATTTTTAAATAATGTTATTAATAATAGACTGAGGGGACACATTTATATATATATATATTTTTTATTGTATGTTTATTCATTCATTTACTGAAAAAAATAAGAATGGGAGGGAAGGACTTGTTATACTATAATTTTGGATTTTTAAATAAAACGAAAGCCTCATTTTCATCACAATTAAATATCTTGTAGGTGATATTCTTTATTTTTTCAATTACTTTTTTGCTTTTAAAAACATTATAGTAGTATAGTTATCAAGGAATTACAATCTTTCTAACTACTTTGATGCTTTTAAATCAGTATCAAAATTTTTTAAAACTTTTAGCATTATGCTTAGAAAACATTTTGTTATGCGAAATATTACACATCAAATTCAGAGAATAATGAAGAAATAAAACATGTGCATTCAACATAAACTGAAGAAATTCTTTTAATAAATATCATTGCACATAGTGCTCTGAGATTGAATTTATTTCTAAAGTTTATTATTATTTATTTTTTTTAGACAAGATTATATACAGCACCCAAATATGGAAAAATGGCTGCTAAATATCAGAAAATGTTTTAAATTTCTAATTTTAATGGGTTTTGTTTGCTTGATATTTAATTGAAATCATGTATGTTAATGCATCTTAATTCACAGCTTCACAGTATCTTGTTTGGAATAGTTTTTTTACATAATTTTTCAAATTTTCAACTTAATTTTTTTTATATTAATCATCTAAGCTACTTACTTTGTTCACATATAAAATCATATGTAAATTATTTTCAAAATTTATCAATGATCTTCATACAATTTAGTCTTTTTGTTTTGTTTTACAGCTTATGATCAGTTTGCTTATATATAAAGTTATCATTAATGATGTTCATATTTTTTTATCTCTTGTATTCAGTTATATTAGTGGTATTATTGTTTTTTGTTGTTATTATTATGAAAAAATGCATCATTAATAACAATCTTTGACAATAATAAATAGAATTAAACAGTAACACTTTGACTTCTACTCCTTAATCTAAATTCTTTTATTTTACATTTTCAAAACTGTTATTTTTCAATTTATCTTTTTGTTGTTGCTGCTCTGCTTTGATTTCTAAGTACATTTCATCTCTATAATGGTAATCACATAATTTCAGAATCAAGTTTTTTTGTTATTTACATTCTTCAAAACTGAAAATCAATCTGAAATTTTTAGCCCTGAGTGCACCACTACACTAATCCACACAAAGTATCTCTACAATAAATATTATGGTTAAATGAGTACAAATTGGTATCTTAATCAAATATATATTGTTACTATAAAGACTTCAATAAAATATTAACTCAGTCACAACAATAAAGTTAACAGTATATTTATAAAAATTAATACAATAGTCCTCTCTACATATGACATTTAATTCCATGTTTTGTTATGGATATTGAAGTTCGCAGATTTTAATAACCTGTATAGGTGTGTGTGCATGTTGAAAATATTTGCACTTGGAAGTAATTTTTTTAAAATCATGAATATCCCAAACTATGGATGTGGATATCATGAATACACAATGCTGTATTATAAATAGAAATCAAGTGAAAATTATAAAACAACAAAACTGAATGAAAAATTAAATAAATTGCAAAAATGCATCACAAGAGTTTTTTAAATAGATTATATGTCGGCATTTGTATAGGATATGTAGATATTTTTATTTTGTAATAAAAATTAAATATAGTTTTTCCCTCATGCTTATGCCATCCACACCCAGAGCTTTAATTATACATCATTCAGAAAGAACAAAAAACAATATGAAAATTAGTAAATTTTTAAAAATATATTTTTTAATTCACAGTGCATATACAGTATTATTACAAATATATGTGTTAAAAGTTCTTTGCAATACAGTTTGCCACTACCTGTGATGTATCATGGATATGGAGGGACTCTTATATGTAGAATAAATAAATATAAATGCCTTTTTGATATTAAAGTTTGTAATGTCATGAGAGAGTAGGCATTAAGTGAGAAACACTAATGAAATAGACAAGGAGTTGGTATTAATTAATATTAATAATTAGAATAAAAGAAAAAATATATTAGTTTTGAGAAAAGGCAGAATTAAGAAATTATATAACTTATATAGTGTTCAGTTTCCAAAATATTGCAGATCTAGGCAAAACCCTTAGCATATAAGATAAACATAAACTAATTTTATTTTTACATTGCACTTTTTAACATCAAAAAAGGAAGACAACGAAGTATCCACAAGTTATTTAATGTATTCAGTTTAATAAATGCATTGTGTAGCTGAAAAACTTAAATTATACTTGTTTTCAGTTGGTATTATATGTTTGAAATAGGTGGGAAATGCCTTTAAAAAACAATCTGCTTATAAGTTCATAATGTTAGAGTGAGATATAATTAAATAAAAATTTCAACTCAGATTGAGTAAGGCTGAGATTTGCTAGCATTTGATATCGGTGCTGTTATTATTATTTGATAATAAACTGATAAGAATAAAAAATGAATAAAAATATAATTTTATATCTAATCCTAATTTTAATAATTTATTAAATTTATAACTTTTAATATGCAATGAATGTCTGGAATTTGAAAATATATCAATTTAAATGATGCTCAATGTTTAATAATTGTACTTTTTATTCGTAAGCACCAAACAATCTTTAAATCTTAAATTTTTCAAATGTATATTTATCAAGACATAACAGTGTCATAATTAAGATGATCTTTTTTTTTTTTTTTACAAAAGTCTAATTCTATAATGAAGCCATGTTTTTCAAATTTAAAAATAGTCACATATATATTTATTTTAAACAATTTAAATATTGTCATTAAGTCTTGAACAAATATTGTTAAACTAATATAGATAATTTGATTATGGAAAACCTCTTGACCTTCTCGTTTTTTCTATATTTGGCACCATAGCACATATCCATATTTATTTATTTATTGTAATAAAAAAAAAAAGTTAAGTAAAAGAATTTACAAAGTACGTATTCACAACGAAACTATCTCACCTTTACTTTTATCAACTGAGATAAACACCGAATCTTTTTAACAGATTAAAAACTGAATATATATATAGATTCACATTTTTCTTAAAATAGTTATTTTTGATTTCAATATAATATCGTAACTATTGTCATGAAGACTTGCATTCTCATTAAGTTTTGATATAAGTTAATTATTTCCATTGGCTACTTAATCATAATTCATTTCCAAAAAAAGAAGTAACTTCTAATGCCTTTAATGTATTAAAAAATAAAGCTTTTTAAATAATAAACACCTTGGTTCTGTTACAACTATACCACTGTAAGCATTAGCATTTATTTCTCATTTATAGAATTTATCAATTGAATAATTTGGGGACATTTTGATGTCATCAAATCTTTAATCAAGTCTCATACATATCACTCTTTAGCAAGTTTTCTTCATATGGTTTAACATTCAAATTAACAAAATGAGTAATTGTTTTCTAATTATTCAGTGTGAGTTATAGTGGATGGAAGATTAATTCTGTTAGTGTAATATTCCTAAGGTTTTTATCCAACTTTGTATGAATAGTTTTATTTTTTAACTTTTTTCTATCTATAATTTCAAAGACATCACATTCTAACATTGTAATATGCACCAACTTTCTAAATATTCAAACAACGAATTTAATTAGCCTTCTTACCTCTTAAAAATAATTCTCTAGATAAAGTACTAATTTAATTATTTTTAATTTTACCCATAACAATCATGTCTTCTCTTAAAAAAGGAGACTATTACATGGAATCAGTTTTGCAGTTCTCCAAAAATCATCCAAACTATCTATATTGGACATTATCTTTTCATGCAATCTCTCTTAGCATGATTAAATCTCTAATGGCATAATTAGTCCCTAAAACTTATTTATGATCTTTTTTTGCTTTCACTCAAGTTGTCATTGGATATAAAGCACAGATGCAATTTTTTAAAAAAATTTATTAAGCTCCTCAATCATTCTTTTTCTATTAACTGCATTCCACAAATTATCTTTTATTATTATATTTTTCTCATTAAACACCTGGCAGTAATATCTCTCTACAGATAGTATGTTAGCATATTCACTGTCTTAAAATTTTAATTAATCATTCTGAGTACTCTATCCTATTCTATTTACTCTTTCTTAATATTTTATTGCTTAATTTTTTTTTGATTGTGTTACTCATATAGGGAACTTCTCATCTGTTTGTTTTCACACTATTCTATTTATCAAAAATAAAATTAGCAAATATCTTAATATTTCTGTAATTTTTACTGCATCATTTTTGCGCAAGGTAAGGACTAGTTTCTATCTGTTTTTACTATCTTGTGGAGGGATGTAATCATAAACATATGATCAAAGACTATTGGGGGAAATGTATGGACTCCACAATGCACATTTCATGATGAACCAGCAGTTTTCAGTTGGCCCAGGTCACAATCTCTTACGCATATCTTTATTATTGTTCAGTATATATAGGTAGCCAATTACCACAGTTTAATTGATGTGTCAAACTTACTGCCCTCACAACTTTAACACAATCCACATGATGAAAGTATTTTAATAATTTTTATTAATCATTCATTACACTAAAGATTATCCATGTAATTAATAATATTTCTATAGTGTAATTTTGTGAGGGCCATAAGTTTAACAATTAAACTGTAATAATTGGCTATCTATATATATATTGAACGATAATAAAGATATGTGGATACTTACATAGTATGCCTTCTGGAAGCTTGCCATTCATTTTTATTTTAAATAATCCATTTTCAGTGGCTTCCAATACTGGTATAAACAATAGGACTGACTCTTTAAGTTATCATATTTATTTGTTTTGTTTTATTTTATTTATTAAAATGATAAACACAAAAGTCCAAAGGGTTGTAATTTAAAAGTTTTTAATGTAAATGCAGTAAAGAATATAAAATTTAAAATATGATTAAGCAAACTATAACAAACATTGTTATTCATATCAGTGGACAGACATCACTTTTCAGATGTGCCTATCCTGTAATTTTGAAAATATTTCACTGCATCTTGTTCTGTTGGTGGAAGATTCCAAATTTTAATTATATTTCCAAAAATGATAAAGCAAAAAAGGACTTTTTAAAAAATAATGATAATTTTACTTAACGAAGATTATAAATATCACAATAATTTTAGCCACATTAACTGATCGCATGTTAACGTTTGAAGTGAATGGCCAAAATATTTGTTTACATTTTTTTTTCTCGAAATTATTTTCTCGAATATGTGTAGCTTTTAACTTTAAAAAAAATATTAACAAATCTATTTTAAATTGAATGTTAATTTTAAAAAATTTTAATAAATTCCATTTACAACATAATGTTCAAACATTAACACATGGTAAACCCTTAACATGTAGGAACACTTAATACGTGTAACTGAAATTATTGTTATTTTTTTAACATTCCTTTTTTGCTTTATAATTTTTGAAAGTATGATTAAAATTTGGAAACTTCCATCAACAGAGCAAGATGCAGGGGAATATTTTCAAAATTATGGGATGGTACTCAACCAAGAAGTGATGTGTGTCCACTGATATAAATAACCAAATTTGTTACAGTTTGCTTAATCATGTTTTGTTTTATTTACTGCATTTATATTAAAAAAATTTAATTACAACCCCTTGGATTTTGTATTTCTTTATCATTTTAATAAATAAATAAAAAACAAGTAAATATTGAATGTGATAACTTACAGTCAGCCCTGTTGTTTATACCTGGTATTGGAAGCTCCTGAAAATTGATTATTTAATATAAAAATAGAAGGCAAGTTTTTGGCAAGTACCGATATGTGTAAGAAATTGTGATCTGGGCCAACTGATACATGCTGATTCAGCATGAAATGTTTATCTTGAAAAGCATACATCTTTTTTACATGCTTTGGTCATATATTTATGATTACAGCTCTCCACAAAGTATTAAAAGTAGATAGAAACCAATCTCTACCTTGCATGAGAGTGGTGTAGTGTAAATTATACCAGAGTAATATTCATTAAGTGGATAATAAAAATTATTACCAAATATTTTCTAATTTAAGCAAAATTTCAGTAGTTTTTTTATTTCTTAGCATTCACTATTTTTATTTTCATCCTTTTATAAGTTGAAAAAAAAAACACTTGTATATGTCGATATACATTATATATTTCTGTCTGGTAACCACCAAAGATCGTATTCAGGTATTATCTACATCTCTGGAAGTCTATTCTATAAGGCATAGGGTCAAGCGTTGATAGCCGAGAGGTCGGCGTAGCCGCCTTGCAAGCAAGCAGTTGCTTACAGACAGTTGCCGTGGGTTCGCTTCTCGGCCAATGGTTTGGCATATGGAAAAAAAAACTATATTAAGTGTAATCTGTTAAGGCTTTTACAAAATCATTTTAAATTGGGTGAATTAATATTAAGTCTTAATCAATTTCCAGACATTCGTTTACTTTATGTTTTTAAATAGATTATAATAACTGAAATACAGTTTATTATATACCTGTATCAATATCTGTAATATATAACCACAGATTTTCACATGACTCACCACTCTATCTCATAACACTGATACACTTAAACACATATGTCGAAAAGATAAATAATCACCAATATACATATTTCATGCTAAACCAGCAATCATCAGTTGGTCCAGATTATCATCTCTACACATATATGCAATAATAGCCAATCTCCATACTTTAATGGACAGGCTTCAATCCACTCCAACTCTTCAACCGTCCATCCAATTGAAAATCTGATGATGGAATGCTCAAAGGCCACCCTGAAGTCGAGATTCTCGTCTTAGCACTTATTGCATATATGTGTAGATATGATAATCTGGACCAACTGATGATTTCTGGTTTAGCATGAAATGCGTATATTGATGATTATTTATCTTTTCGACATATATGTGTTCAAGAGTATCAGTGTTATGAGATAGAGTGGTGGATCATGTGAAAGTCTGTGCTTATATACCCTATATATTTAAATACATTATAGAAAAGTATATGGGTTTTTTTTTTTAATTCCGAAAGTTAATTTGTTCGTATTACTTTCTTTTTTTAAAAAAAAATTCCAAAGCTTGTAAAGAAATTGTGTTGTATTTTTATAACTAAAGACACGGTTTCTCTTTTATTTTATCTCCAAATTTACTTTTTTTAAAAAAATGTTGAATTCAAATTTAACAAACCTAACAACAAAATTGAATGCTGTAATACAATTGGTAAGACCAGCCTTTATCTATTAACATGATTAATGCGAAGTTACTACATTGAATCTCTGTCAGTTCAGTATTTCTAAATCACCTGGCTCTTTCTAAGTAAGAATACTATTGCTAGCCAGTATTGTCACCAAATGTACTGACTGATCTCTAGCAATCCTTGATGGTGATCTCCATTAGCCAGTCAGTCAGTAAAAGAAAACAAATATTTAAACTTACATTAAAATACTGCGCGGTTAGTACATTTGTCAACATAGAATGAACTATTAGTCAAAATAAATAATGAGTTATTTGATTTTTATTTCCGAAGGCTATTTTTATTGTTAATAAAACGAAAGGAAATATGTTAATAAGAGGAAGTGTGATATTATTTTAAAAAGTGTACGTAATTTTAAATGGAAACTAATTTTAGTCTTTTAAAAAAAAAATAATGGTAAAAATATATCCAAAATACTCTGCCAAAGGCCAAGTTATAAGTTACAATAAATTCGGAATGTATCGTATTCTAAAATTATGTATATTATATCTATTTAAAATCAAACATTTTTTCTAAGATGAACGGAAAAAGGTAGCGTGAAATTAATAACAATAAAATATAATTCTGCCTAGAGGCAACAAATTTCAAACCGACTTGTCTAGTTTCCCGTCTTTCATTCTCACCTTTATCTTGTTCTAAAAAGAACACATAACCATTTCAAAAACTTTGCCATTGTAAAAACCACTTTTTAATCGATTAACTACCTTTCCCCATTTTCCATCCATAGCGTGCTTTATCTTAGGAAATCTCAAAACAAATAAAATTTGATTCGTAATAAATAGATACATTTTTTTTTCGCGCTCCCATTAATTTTTAAAAAATTATTTTTACAATCATAATTGATATATATATTTTTGATATCAGACTTTTATGTTCGACTAATAGACAAGTGGAAAAGAGCATTTAGACTTTAAAAAAACAAAACAACTACGACACCAAATGTAAACGACTTACACGTGCTCCTTTATTAACGAATTCCTTAATAAATTATAAAACTGCATCTTAACTAAATGTGAAACTAGAAAACTGTTTATTGACCGGTTATTTATATGGTATTGGCATTCAGAATTTTGCTACTAATTGGGAAAGACTAGTAAACTATGTTATTATTAAAAAATGCAAAGTTTGAACTTATTTGGAAGCAGAAGTTTTCCAAACAACTATAGTTGTAATATTAACAATAAGTTTTTATCATGAACAATTAAAGGTTTTCTTATATGATTTATATTTGCAATATTCAAATTTTAAAAAATAGTGTGTAAAAATCAATTTAAAATACTTACTTCAGTTATAATTTTACATATATGAAGCAAATGTTTTCTTTTTGTACAAAATCAGAAATGTTTTTTTTTATTAGACTATATGCATAGATATGTTGTTAAACATTCCCTGCTCTAAAATCTTATTATATTACTCTATATCTTTTTTTTTTTTTTTACTTTGCTAATCTATTCCTAACTATAATCACTAAATAAATGATTCTTTTTTTTTCTCTCATCCCATTTTAATAAAAGCTACTTCATTAGATTCAATATCATATCCTCCATTATGGTTACTTACTTATGATAAGCAGTTCACATTCAGCAAGTCAAATCACATTCTCCAAGTCTGTCTACATAGCTTTTTCTTTTCAAATTTAATGATTCAATTTGTTTCTTTTCCTAATGTTTCCCCTCATATATCATACACTCTCTTTTAATATATTTTTCATAACTTTATTCCTCTAATTTCATATCTATTACTCCCTCCAGCTTTCTAATTTTTTTCTTCAAGGCTTCTGATCTTTCCAACTAACTCTTTTTTATCCTATAAATTCAAAACTCTTAAAGGGTCCTATTTTTTTCACACTTTTTCTAATTATCAGTGATTTTGATCTATATAAAGCTATATTCCAAGCAAACATTTAATAATTGTATTTTTATATTGGACTAGCTGTTACCTTAAAATTTAATAATCAAGAATCTAAGAACCCAGGTTCGAATCCTATGCTAGTACTGTCACTGGTCAGGCCAGCAACACCTGAAGAAGAGGGGAGAGTAATATCTCTTGAAATTTTACATATATACTAAACTGTTTATATTACTAACAGTTACTGCATATACTAACCTGTTTGCTGTGATATTACTAACAGTTGGTGCATATAATAACTTGTTTGCTGTGATATTACTAACAGTTGGTGCTTATACTAATCTGTTTGCTATGATATTACTTACAGTTGTATGTATTTGGAATATTTAAATAAAATTGAATTTTTCTAAAGTCATTTAACACAAATATTAGATTATGGAAATAGTCCAATATAAAAATACAATTAGAACACTATCATTAAACATCACATGATCACCTTCTCTATACTAGCACATAATTGTTGTAAACTAAGGCAAAACTCTCCATACAGTAGTGCCACCCTATGCCAAACAGAGTAATCAATGGATGCCAGAAGGCTTGTGCATAAAATCCCTATCTAGTGCCTACTCATCCAATATCCCCAGACTAGTTTCTGGCTTGTGACCATCATCAGTGAGGAGCCTTGGATCTGAGAGCACTGCACCTAGATCTTAGGATCTAATGCAACCCTTCAGCAGCCACCTTTTAACTCAGATCCAAGGCTCCTCACTGATGATGGCCACAAGCCAGAAACTAGTCTGGAGATATTGGATGAGTAGGCACTAGATAGGGGTTTTATGCACAAGCCTTCTGGCATCCATTGATTACTCTGTTTGGCACAGGGTGGCACTGCTGCATGAAGAGTTTTGCCTTAGCTTACAACAATTATGTGCTAGTATAGATATGATGATCATGTGATGTTTAGTGGTTTAACACCAATCCTGCCTGATAGGATAGTGGTGGCTATGGTTGTTTAAGAGCCAAAGACACCAAAATGTATGGGTGTTGAATTTAGTTCAGACCCATATGACTATATAAGCTATTGAGCTTAGATTGAAAATATTATTGTGTTTTCAATTTCATTCTCATAGTTTTGTAGTAAAGTTGAGTTAAAAGGTGGCCACAAGCCAGAAACTAGTCTGGGGATATTGGATGAGTAGGCACTAGATAGGGATTTTATACACAAGCCTTCTGGTATCCATTGATTACTCTGTTTGGCACAGGGTGGCACTACTGTATAGAGAGTTTTGCCTTAGGTTAGAACACTATCATCACAAACTTTCAGGAAAACACTAAACTTTTAACAAATCTCTTTCTTAGATCTAATTTCAATTGGCCACAAAATGATCTACTTTTATTAAAATCATGCTTAGTCAGTGTAATCCTATTTTATTATTGCCGTTTCCAGAACTAATTATTTCATTCTCAAATGTATAAAAGCATTATCATATTTTATAACTTTCTAGTTGCATTAGTTTTATTTTCCTAAACTTTCTATAAGCTTTATCAATTCTTGCTATCTCTTTAAAAAGATAATTTTATTATCTTTTGATCATATTCAATTTTTTCCATAAATATTTTTTTCTTCCAAACTATATTAGCATTTTATTCCAAACTTTTTATAAATTTTGTCAACCCTACATAATATTTTATTAGGTTCATCCTTCTCATCTACCAATCTGATACAAGTAATTTTCTATCCTTAATATTAATTCTGTTCTTAGCAAAATATTATTCATGGAATAAGTTAAGTAATTATATAGTTCATTCTCACAAATGCCTTTTCAAGATTAATAGAACAAATATTAACTTTCTTTTCTTTCTGCATCTCTCAATAATCTCATCACTTCAATTGCACCTTTTTGTCCTCACCATAGCTACATTAAACTTCACTAAACAATGCCTTTTTAGTTATAAATTTTATTACAAATAACAGACAATTATCCAAACTCTTTCAGAACTTTCACAAGTTAAATTGGAATTTCATCAGTGCTTTTGCTAGTTTTCATTTAGGTTAATGCTTTCACATCATCCTTCATTACTGTATAACTTATTCTCATTACATAACTTGTTTTAAAATTAATATAGATGAAAAATTATTAAATAAATCATTGACATTTTTTCTTATCTTTTCGGTAGATCTACTTTCATAACTAATGTTTTATCATTTCTATCTTCAATCACTATTTCATTCCTGGAACTCCTCTTTAATTCATCTCTACTATTTTTGTTGTTGTTTTTCTTTTGCAGTTTCCTTATTTTTTTTTACATTCTTTTTCTAGACACTCTTTTCTAGCTTTATCTGCTTTATGTCTCAATTTACAATTAAACTTTCTATATATCTATCTACTATCTATAGAATTAACTTTTTCTTTAATCTTTTCTCTATTATTTTATTCAACATTTGGTTATTGCCATAAGACTTTTTTTTCTTATCATAAAGATCTAAACAAAATTTAAACCTTTTTTTTTTTACTTATTTTACTTTTATATTTCTTCCAGAGTCCATACAAATCATCCTTATCCCCTTTCAATACTAAAATTCTAAAAATAAATATTAAATAGTCTTTTTTTCATCATAAACTACATTCTACAGCTTAAATTCTGCTCATATCTTTGATTCATTTCATTGGTTTTCAAAGCTCCTATTCTTTCATAAATATTAATTCTAGTATTATCATATATCTTTCCACATCTTATATATTTTTTAACCTTATGTAACTCTAAACTACTCTTTTTTTACTCTGTCCACCCCCCACTCCCTTTTCATAATTATATATTTATGATATATTTTTTTCATGCATTAAAAAAAAAAAAAACTATTAACTTTGTATGCTCTAAATCTCTGCAATTCACCAAAAAAATTGTTCTCATTTTCACAATCTATTTGTATTCTTATATTAGAGCTTTTCAGATATTTTAAATTCTCTCATTAAAAATGAAATCCACTTCTTTTTTTTTGAAAAGCCTCAACTTATTGTATATAATTCACTACCAATGAATATCTGCCCACTTATTTTTTAATTATATCTAACTATACAAAAAAAAAACATGAAATTGCTCCAGCAAACACAATGCTTTCCAAAAACAAATTCCATCCCAATTATAAACTTGAATAATCCTATAAATACTTATTAAACTCATGTCCAGTGTTGTTGTCTTCTGAGGATTATTCAATCTTGCAATATATTGGAGAACTGAAGGAATAAATGAAGTTTGTTCTTATTAAACATATAAAATAATTCGGTTAATAAATATTAAAGCAAATTCCATTACTGCTTTCCAGATTATTTTATACACATTTATTATATGGAAAAATAATTTTTAATCTTTTTTTTTATGCAATTTTAATTCTCAACTATCTATTTAACATCTCCCTGTTTCTTTAAGACAAACATCTTCCATCCTTCAATCTTCTCATAAATTATTAATAGATTTTTCTTCACTAAATTTAATTTCACAATTCTTTAATCTCTGCACTTTTCTCTGCTAGTACCTCAATTTTTTTAAATATATTATTTGCAAAAAAAAAAAGTCATCTTATGAATTTTAGTTAATCGCCAATCTTTCTATCCTGATCTCTTAATTCTCTTAAAAACTAACTACATAAAAAAAGACTACAATGGATATCTTTTTTTCAACATACTTTCACATTTAATTTATACCCCAGTTGCATTTATAAAAAATATATTGTAATATTCTGTAATCAACAATCCTGTATCTATCTAGTCTTGCGTTGTTAGCCGAGAGGTATCGCAGTCGCCATGCAAGCAAGTGCTTGGTTGCGGACGGTTGTGAGTTCGCGTCCCAGCCGACGCCATGACATATGGAAAAAAAAACAATCCTGTATCTATTGCCATATTTTCATGATATCTTTACTATTTATTTTTATCTAACCTATGATAAGCCGTTTAACCAAAGTTTAAAAACTGAAAGTGATAGGGTTTTTGAGCTTTACAATGACTACTGCATTAATTAAAGCATGAATGACTAACTGAGTTTTGATTAATAATCTATTCATTTTGCTTAATTAAATTCATTTGGAAATTTTCCCAACATTTTATATTCTTCCATCCAAATTCTAATCATTACTTTACAGATGCAAATGTTTTATTGCTACTGGTTTATAAGTTGCTAACAATATATCTTCTCCCCATTGGTTTTTGATTATCTGTCCACTAATCTAGAACCTTATTTTAAAAAAAACAAGAAATATTAATTCCAAAAATATAGAGATAAGTAGGAATCAATAAATAGCAATATAATCTAAATGAATTTTCTATGCACTCTTCTCATCAATAGATATAAAAATTTGAAAAACCATTATAGCCATCAAATCCCAACATCAAAAATATAAAGTTGCCAGTCTCATTGTGCATATTCCAAGCAGTATTCAGCCTAATACTATTAGAATTTCTATTTATTACAAAGTTACTATAAGAAATAAATCAAGCCTCAATCTAGAACCTTATTTAAAAAAAAACAAGAAATATTAATTCCAAAAATATAGAGATAAGTAGGAATCAATAAATAGCAATATAATCTAAATGAATTTTCTATGCACTCTTCTCATCAATAGATATAAAAATTTGAAAAACCATTATAGCCATCAAATCCCAACATCAAAAATATAAAGTTGCCAGTCTCATTGTGCATATTCCAAGCAGTATTCAGCCTAATACTATTAGAATTTCTATTTATTACAAAGTTACTATTAGAAATAAATCAAGCCTCTTTAATTTTATGTTCCTTATCATTGTATTCACTACAAGCCATTTTTATTTTACTAGGATTAAAAATGTAACCAAATAAACATTCATTCTCCAAAAACATTGATGACATTAAAGAATCCAATTGTACTTTATTGTAACATTAGAAATGCTGTAAGTCTTATGTTAATGTTTGCTTTGGATGCAATTATGTTTCTGGAACTTAATCAAATAAGCAATACAAGGACATTTCTTAGAATCAACTCTAACCTTACTAATACTAATTAAATGATTTAATATTATATTAAATGAATGAAAACATTTTTTACTATAGAATTTTTTCATATTCAAAGATATAGAAGGTATATAACAGAGGGTTATTCAAGGTTTAAGTAACAGAAACAATAAGAAAAACAGAAAAGACTTTGTATTGAAAATAGTACCTAGCCTTTGATGAATCAATATCCTATCTTATAGGCATTGCATATAGCATTTGATTACAATAAGTTCATGTTTTTTGTTGCTATTTTAGTTGTAAACTAATCTTATCACAATTAAGGAATGCACATTAATATGCAAATTTAAAGTGTCTTTGTAAAGTTACTTGATAGCTAAATAACTTTTTATAATGAGAACAATAATAAAAAATAATAACTTTTTTTAATTATCTATAATTGAAAAGTGGAAGTAACTACCACTTAGTTATGCAGCATCAAAAGCACAGAAAGTTAACTTTTTATGATTTTTGACATTACAAAACAATGGTAGTTACTTCTGCTTTTGAATTATAGATATTTCAAAAAAGAGTTATGATTATTTAATATTATATTTATTAAAACTAATATGTTATTTACTATTTAGAGATTGTTAAAAATGATTATTAATCTAGTGTTAAACCTACCCTGGCACCTCTATGAGGAGTGCCAAAGGATGAAACCATGGTCAGGGGTTGGGGGGGGGGGTTTCCTGGTGGAAATATTTTAAATGCTATCTCTGGCTAAGCATTTAACACAAAGCTTGTTGAGGAATTGGCAATCCTCATTGTTTATAACTTACAAGCTTAAGAGAATAGGGTTATGTGATCTATGACTCTTATTTTGACTGTTAAAAATAAGATTCGTTCTTCATCTTCTAAATATATTAATAGTGATTTCAGAGCATTTAATCTGTATACAAATTAAAACAATAGACAACATTCATTCTACTATTTTAAAATCAAATCAAAAACTAAATTTATGTCAAGTGTTGGTGGTCGAGTGGTCAGCACAGCTGCCTTACAAGCACTTGTCCCGGGTTAGCAGGTTCACTTCCCGGCCAATGCTATGCTATGACACGTGAAAAAAAACTAGATTTATATAACAGAGTCTAAAGATAGAATGGTATCATTCTATCTTATCATGATTTTTTGACTTTACATAACTCAATGGGAGATAATTACTTCTGCTTTTCAATGAGAACAATAATAAAATAATATGTAAAAAAAAGTTTTTTTAAAAATAATGCTTTTATGTAAACAATACTACCTTTCTAAAAAGTAAAAAAAATCCAACGGAAAAGTAAAAAAAACTGAATATCGGTTAATATGCCATTCTTAGAAAATATCAGAGATCTTAAGAATCTAGTCTTGTTATAAAACAATTGGAAATTGCAGGAATATTGTCATTTTAAAAAGGCATTTGAGGCTTAAATAAATCAGAAAGGTCTCAAATGCTTTTATGTAACAACAATGTTCCTGCAATTTCCAATTGTTTTATAACAAGTCTAGACTCCTAAGATCTCTACTATTTTCCAAGAATGGCAAATTAACTGAAATTCAGAGTTGTTTTTTTTTACCTTTTAATCAACCAAATTACTTTGTTATTTTTCTACTATTTAATCCACTAGTACAGTTTATGTAAAAGCATTATTTTAAAAAACCTTTTTTACATATTCTTTTTTAATTATAAACAAAAAAAAGTCTGACAAAAATTATGATTTAATAATAAAATGTGAAAAAAACTGATTAGATGTGATGCAAAAACTCCTGAACATAAAGAACTTTAATTTATTAAATCTTTTAATTTATTAAATCTTTTATCTTATTAAACTTTTTTTTATTAAAAACAAACAAAAAAAAAAGGGTTAAAACTAAAAAAAAAAAAATCTCAGCCAGAACAAAATTCTAAAAATGTGGGCATACCGTCAAACATAGACAGGGCAAGTTAACATAAAAGCATAATAAAAATATCTCACTTTTTCTCAATCTTTTTAGGGAATTAAATAAGGAGAAATACTCTTGTTTTTTTTTCCATTATATCTTTTTTATTTTATTTTTTGACACTAAAGTTAAGTATTTTAGGTTTTTTAAAGACTATTATCTTGAATACTATTAAGGAGTTCAAGATAGCTACCAAATGCATAAATTTTTTAACCCTGATTTGAATCATGAATCAGAGCAAAGGTGACAAACCCTTAGTGCTCATTTTATTACTGTTACCTACCACAGACTTGGTGAAAAGAACTGATCTTGGAAGCATGTACATGTAATTCAGTATTTTATTGTTAACTATGTGTAATTGTAACCCAATTTATTCAATAAAATTCAGATTGTTAAAACCATTTACCACAGAAAAAAAAAAAAATTCTTCCAAGGTTTTTTTCCTAATTCAATTCTTTTAAAATAGAAAAAATAATTAATCAAAATTTATATTAAAAAATGTATAATTAAACACTTTTATTTAAGCTAGAAACTGTTCATTTAGTTAACATTTTGAAATCAAAAAATTAATGTATTTATGTCAAATGGATTTACTTCAAATTTTATACATGTATAATAAAATGATGACAATGAAATATTTCAGATTGATTCCATAGTTCCTTTATCATAGAGGGATTGGTGGACAAAATCTCACATGCATTGATATCACTTAATTAAGTTTTCAATGAGACGTGAGAGAGCATGTATATATATATTTTAAAAAAGCTTTGTCTAAAATGTGTTAGCAATCTATTTTTACAAAAATTAATAAATATTTGGTAAAATGAAAATACATGCAGAAAAGGTAGTTTTTGTAAAATAATATTTAGCTTTATTACTGCCTACCATGTTTTCAATATATTTTTACTATATCCTATTCATGGCACGTAATAGTGTGACTTAATGGTTCTTTATATCAATCACACCACTGTATGACATGAATATGATATAGTAAAAATATATTGAAAGCATGCTAAGTAGTAATAAAGCTAAATATTAGAAAACTACCTTTTCTAAGTGTATTTTCATTTTACAAGATATTATGTTGGCTCAGAAAAGAATAAAATTAATAACAATTGAATTACGAAAATTAATATAATTGTATTTTCTCTTGATTGCAAAAATTAATTTTTTTAAAAATCTTTATTCAGAAACTAAACAATATGGGAAATTTTTCTTTCAAGAATTAAACAGACTGCGATTAGTTTTAATTTCTGTTTTTAGAATAATTCAAAAAATAGGAAAATAGTAAAAAATTGAAAATAATGTATCTAAAAAAATATTTTATAATAAATGCTTTTATTTACTGTGGATTAAAAAGTCAAAAAAATAATTGTTTCTTCAATCACAATCAGGGTTTTAATATTTAATTTCAAATAAAAGTTTGAAGTGTCCAAAAATTAATTAATTCAATCTCTGGACACACCACACTTTTATTTCAAGGTAAATATAAAAAACCTCAAATGCATTTGAAGAAACAATTATTTTTTAACTTTCTAGTCCACAATTAATAAAGTGTATATTATAAAATATTATATATATATATGTTATTTCCATATAAGTATGTTAGGAAAAAACTAGTGTTTCAAATGCATAATTAAATGAAATAGATCCCACTTAAGTTTATCAACTCTGTCATTAAGACACATTAATGTTTTACAATTTTGTTTTATATCTTTGATAATAGTAGTGCAAAAGTTTTTTTATATTACTAAATTTATTCTTGATGGCTATACTAAAAAACATTGTAGTGTTATATTTTTAAATAGTTTATATCGGTCACAGGTTTTAATTAAAATTTAAAGAAATATTTTTAAAAAGCAAATAAAGGAATCAAATATTTTATAACCTTTAAAATATTAAAAACAATCCACTGATTTTATATATTGATAAAAACTTAATCTTTTATTTTAAATCAATAGTCAGTATAGTTTTTTTATCTCCAAATTCCTATTATGAGAATATCGAATTTTTCAAATGTATTACATTTTATATAACTGAGATGTTTGTGAATTGATGTCTTTTCCTATATAAGATTCTCTTTTATTATTTTGTTATCATTTTTATTGCATATTTGTATTTCTCAGATAATTTCAATTAGCTTAAAAATAATGTTCATTTATTAATAGTGATTAAAACTATAAATATTTCACTCAAAACTAAACACAATTCACTTATTATATATTTAATTATCAGAAAAATGAACAAGTAGCGGATTTAGGAACTGAATTATTTCCAATGTGAAAATGATTTTTTTTAAAAAAAGTAACATTATAGACATTGGGATAAATAATAGCACTATAGTAAGAAAAGTTATATTGAAAACAAATATAATTCCTCAGTTTTATAAGATCAATATATCTATTATATTATCTATATGTATGGAGAGGAATTCTTAATGATTGATTGGTTTCAGAAAAAAAATGTATAAAAATTGAATTTATATTCAATCAGGTTAAAACTTCATAAGAATAATGCTAATATTTTTTTAATTGGAACTAATATTTACATGATATTTACATTTATATACTGGCAATAATACAGATATACACTATTCTGAAAGATAAAATATATATTAAAAACAAGCACAAAAATTGAAAAAAAAATTAAAATAAAAAACTGATGTTTACTTTTTTCTTTACATGTCCTTTAAGAAAAAGTTAAATGTTTTCTGCCCACTCCCACCCCCCTTTTTATCGTTTTGCCATTAATATATATATATTTTCAAATTTAAAAACATCTTTCAAAGTAATTACTTTGCTTAGTAAAATAAATTATCAATTAACTGATAATGAAAATTTGGCATTGTTTTACATGATTTTCACATTTAAAAATATAAAATTGCTTTTTTTAAAAATTTGTTATATTTTTTCCAGTTTTTTTTTTTTTTACTTTATGATTGATATTGCAGATATATTTTGGAATGAAATCCTCTCAACAATCCACAATTTATTTCATCTGGAAAAAAATTTGTGTTAAATTTTATTTCAATTTTGAGTTTTACTTTAATTTTTAGTTTTAAATTATAACTGACTTTTTCTTTATGAAATCTTAATAGTAGCTTTAGATATACTTGTAACTAATATGAAATATCTATTTTGTGTTCATCTTTGATAATTTCTAATTTCACAATTATGCTGTGAATACATTTTCTTTTCAAGTTTAGACAGTATTAATTTCAAATTCTAACTACACAAAGTGCATAAAATAATATATAAACATTTGACATGCTAATATTGAAAATAGCTATAATTTTAAAATCTTATTAATTTTTTTTTTGAGTTTGCATATTATGAAAGAGTTTTATTGTAATATTTTGATTACTAAAGTTTCCATTCAAAAAGCATTGAAACTTTTTATTATGCAAAATTGTATTCAATGCACACATGATGAATGAAGTCTTCTTGTAGTACATAAACTATTATATATTAGTATTGTAAAATATAAATTTGCAAATACCAAAGATTATTTTGCATGCTTTTATCTTGCTACCACAACTAACAATGCTGCTTCAGAAATGTATGCAAATATTCTACATGTTAGTGATATTTTTGTTTGACTATATTGAGAATGTCGTAATACATCACCGTTTTGATATATATATATTGCAAAAAAATAACAATAAAAGAAAAATAAAAGAAACTATGCTAATATACAAATATAAACTTGACTTAATTAACAAGCAAGCAGCAAACGTTAAGATCACAGAATTGTGGGAAAGTTAGCCATTCAAAGTTTTAGTTGACAAAGATTACTAGGATAATCGAAAGCACTCCTAAATGGATAAAAATTTTAATTATTTAATTAGTATTTATAAATATTCAATTATATAATTATGTATATTGCTTTGAAAAAAATACTGACATCGAATAATAATATTATTACATATATATTGCAGTGATATGTATTATAATAAATTGTTGATTTCTATGCTAATTATTTAAAATATATTTACAAACATTGTCATTTCTTTTCTTATATATAATTGTTGCCAATAACGTTAACTGCAGAATGGGTAGACATGAAATTACTTAACTATGTATCAGATAAAAAAAAATAATAGACTTGACTTGGTTTTCTTGATATAACTTTAGGTATAATATTTATTTGCACAATATATGTATAAGAATACGTGTAGGCCTTTCCACTTTGACATATTAGAAAATAGACTGTTCTCCAAAACACATTCTTGATGCTAATTGACAATTACATTACTCTGCAATCATGAATGGAAGGAAAACGATAATTAATTAACTTCTCTATTTAAAGTGAGGTAATTAAAATATTTATCCGGAGAGACCAATGAGAATTTTTCTTGAAATTTAGGAGTAATTATTAGTTTAACCAAAGATAGTAATTGATTTTCATCTGGAATTTTCCAGACAATTTTACTTTTATAAAATATTTAATTTTTAAGTTTACAGGTTTACAGTTATATTAAACTTTTACACGTACAACATATATATATGGCAATAATAACAATCTGTATACAAGTAGTTATTTATACATATGAACATACATTTAGCTAAAATACGCACACAAATCTTTATATACATATATATGCATTAAACGATATACAAATACGTATATATATATACTTTTGATTGTAATTATGCATAGCAATCATTAATATAGAAAAATAACTATTTGACTCAATTGTTATAAATCAGAATCTTTGGATCAAAAAAGAACTATTCACAACCCATGGATCTATATAACAATTGTACTGATTTATTCATACGTCAAAAATTGTTCAGAATATACATTTAATTAATTTAGTTTATAACTAATGCACTCGATTTAACTTTGTAAAATGTATTTTCTGTAAAATATTTATATTATAATTCTGTCATGTGTTTTATAATTGATCTGGTTACAACAAGCTTGAATGTTAAAATAATGTTTATTGCTTTTCTATTTTAGTTTTTTAGCGAAGCGTTTTTTTCCTGAAATGTATAGTAGCAATGTCGTCGCTTTTAAAATAATTTATTACCTCAGGCTTAATATCAATTGCAAAGTGAATATTAAGAATGAAACATTTTTTCCTCCTGAGCTTTAATGAATATTGCAAATAAATAAGTTAAAGCTATTACAGTATTTATTTTCAGTGATTGCTTCTCGACTTCTTTATTATATTAGAAAACAAATTTCAAAATAGTCATACATTTAAATTTTGTATAGAAATAAAATGGAGGTGGATATGCGGTTTTATTTTTCAATTTTGAAAATAAGTCATAAGAAAAGTGGCATTAGTAAAATTAGCAATAAGACAAAAATAACTGAAGGGTTGTTTACCGGAAATGACCAGCCCGAACTGTGATCCGTGGATGTTTAATTTTCGAGTGCACAGAACTACAACTACATTGAACAGCACAAAGTTAATTAATAGCAATGCAATTCGAATGGATGGATATTCTTTGAGCTAATTATTAGATAAAATATTATATAAATTAACTGAGCGCTCTGCGACTAACAAAGAGTATCCGGGATCAAGCAATAAACACTTAATTTTAATTTCATTTAGCTTTTAACGAAAGTTATTATAGCATGGCAAATACAATGTTTCCTATAATTAATGTAATTGTTGGATAAATAATAGCTATTTATCATAGCTCAAGAACAGAGAT
Source organism: Epiperipatus broadwayi (assembly GCA_028023455.1). Taxonomy (NCBI): domain Eukaryota; kingdom Metazoa; phylum Onychophora; class Udeonychophora; order Euonychophora; family Peripatidae; genus Epiperipatus; species Epiperipatus broadwayi. The sequence goes on along the minus strand of JAQFVV010012503.1, from coordinate 2,832,725 downwards.
GTTTGCCTATAGCTTGATTGTAAAGCTCATCGCAGAATATTATTTAAATTGGCAAAACTTATTTTATATAAATTACTACTACATTTCAGTTTATAAGCGCCACATTCCATGAACTCACTTATTTGACATATAATTATTAGATGCATAACGCGTATTTATCTAAAGATAACATCTTCAAATGAGTGCATTGAAGAAGTATGACATTTATAAATTGAAATGTAATATTTGTTTCAGAGAAATACTTAACTATAATAATGAAAACATTTTAAAGATATGATCAGAACCAATTTAAGAACATTAATTCAGCAAGAAATGCATCTTGGAAATCATTTTCCATTTTCATACGTTTGAGCATTGTGTTCTGTATATAAAATTATTAATTTCTGTTATGTCCGCAAGAATGACTGGGCGGCCAGAAAATGAATATATACAATAAAAAACTCACAATATTTTAAATAATCAGAATAGCGAATAGTCTGCAACAACACTATCTAAACAGTTCACTAGTGTTCAATTCCAACGATGTACTTTCAGGCTCTCTGCTACAAAAGCGGTTCACAATGGGCTAGTTTTACGCACACCTTGGCCCCAGTCAGTTTAGCTGCACACGAACGCATATGTAGTGTAGCATTACGACCGACTATAAGCTCCTTACAGCTTCCGTCTCTGCAATAGTCCACCAGTAACCCCACTTGAAAACCGCTGGAAACTCAACTCTTCATTTAGCTGCTATCCGGACGTTTTCCTCAGGCTACAGTCCCCCAATCTCTGTGTGCCTATTCAGCTATACCTGTGAACTACATTTCCACTGAGAGCTGGACCTTAACCGAAGCACTGACACTAGATCTCTCTTACACCGGAATTGAACAGGAAAGTCAACTGAAGATGCACTCAAAATGACCCGACGTACTTGTTACGTACTCTTTTTATAGCTTTCTGATAACTGCTACAATTAATTATCTTCTCCATATAAGGTAAGGTCTCTTATCTAGAAATATTTGCAATCAGAAAATATTTCTTGGAATTTTATCGATCGCCATTACGTTAATTCTTTAATTAAATTTTTATCAGTTATCAGTTCGCGATCTAAAAAAAAATTTCTCTAATAAATTCTAATTTTTCTGGAGTGCACAAACTTATATATAAAACTTTTACAAAATACAACAATTTCTAATATACTTGATAAATCAAATCACTTAATGTACAGTACTATTTAATTTGTCTAATTATATTAAAGGAAGTAGCCCATAGATGAGGTGGTAAAGTATTTCAGGTGCCAAATTTTGAAAAAAGCCGTAAAGTGAGATATATTAAAAAATATTTATTAAATAAATATTTTTATCTGTGACATGCATTCATTTCTTTCTTCATAAAAAAAACGTCTTCAATAAATTTTAAACGCATATTTTTTACAGCTTTCCTCAGGCACCAAAATTATTTGACCAGGCCAGATTAAAACCAATGGTAAGTTACTAATGATAAAAGTTAATTGTTAGCACTTAATTCTAATCGCAATTAAACCGCTTTGGCCACAGAAAATAACATAGGTACTGTAAGTCTTCGCTTTGCATCTAAGGAGTTTTTTTTTATCTGTACAGAGGGAAAAATATTAGTAGAATATATTTATTTAGAATTAATCAATAGGGTTTGAATAATTGGTAAATAGGAATCACCTGTATATAGTATATACTCTAACCAATTGTGTAATTAATATATTACAGGAATACATCTTCTTATGAATTAGCTATGCAAGCACTCTATTAACTCATATTTTAAGTAAAATATATAGAGTAATCAAATATAGTATTATCATAGTTTACAGTTCAGAATTTGGCTATTATATAATATGTTAGTTAAGTAAAAAGCAAATAGAGGTTATTTAAATGCACGCATTCATAATAGTGTATTATCTAGCATCCCTGTATGATTAGTTATCATGGTAGAGTGTAGATTCTGGTTACCATCACAACCCAGCTCTGTCATTTTCAATATTTGAACGTATAAATTCCTGAATTGTAAAGCTGCTAGATTATTTTTTATTGATTGATTTCCATGTATAGAACTTATAAATTTTAAGATGTATTAAATATTGGTAAGAAAAAATGTAACTTAAATTTTATGTATTTTTAATCTTTTAATAATACGATCTCACTCAATTATTTATAATTTTCTTTAAAAAAAAAAACGAAATGTTTGGGAAAAAGAAAAGTAACATAGGATTTTATTTGCCTGCTAAAGTAAAATAGCCTGACACCAATATTAAAGGTTATATTATGCATTATTACAATTGTATTTTTGTTTCATGATCAGTTCATCAAACTCTTACATTGCCTGTTCATATTAATTTGAGGCATTAACTCTTCATCTAAGAATACCTAGATATCCATTTACTACCCAAAATGAGTTGTCTTGTTAGATTGACTATGGGCTGATTACCTGAAAAAATTGTAAATTTTCTTGAAAATTCTCAGTTACCTGAAAAAATTTGCAAGTCTCATATGGGTTTAAATCCCCAAGTTATGACCATAGCAGTTACTTGTGCTAGCTATTAAACCTAGAGGCTCGTTTTTTTTTAAAAATATAAGTTAAATTTTCCACAATGCACTGATAGTAGTAAGAATTTTAAAAAGAAAGTAACAGCAACAACAAAAAAACAATACAGTGTAATAGGAAATCTAGAATTTTTTAAAAAAAATTATTTTATGTAATAAATAAAAATAATTGTCTTGGTTTCTCAAGATATTACTTCATTTTTGCATCTTGTTCTTTATATAATTTCTGAAAGACTAATCAGAATGTAAATAATTGTACAGTTGATTAAATATGCAACATTAGGAATATAGATCTGTATCACATAAATATCTGAAATATGTCACTAGGATACATTACAAGCTAGAATCTAAAGAATCATTTTTAAAAAAATAAACCTGAAAATACTCTTATCTTTTTGTTATATCAATGCCAATTTATTTTGTCAAAACAGATGTCACTGATATAACAAAAAGGTAGGTGTATTTACAAGCTTATTTAAAAAGGTAATTTTTTCACACCTGAGTTGTAATGTATCCTAGTATGTGCTTGGTTTGTGAAATAGATAGAATATTATTTGAGATGTCATCTGATTAAACCAAATAAAAAATATTTGAAGAAGTTTTTCAAATCTGATTCTGAAACATTTTTAATATGTATTTATTATTTTAATACTTTTATAAGATATCATGCTATTCATATAATTGTTCTATAATAATATCACTTAAGTTGAAGTAAATATTTTGATTTTGTTGGCTTTATCAGTGCACCCATCATCTCTACTTACCATATTATAATTATACACCATTTCAGAAACTTAGATTATCCTCTCTCCCTATGCATGCATTTTACAAAGAAACCTTCACTAAGTAAGCAAGCTAGGAGTATCAAATAACAGGATCTCCATACCCATATTGACAGTTTGATCATTGTTCATTACAACACTTTCTTGGAGACTGTTTTCTATCCATGTTTAATACCTTGATGGAGTAAAAAATCATTGCATCACAAAAATATTATAAAGTGTTAGGAGTTTTATTACCAAGAGATTGTAAAAGACATAGAAAGAGATCAAATGTGAGATGGATGGATGAAATAGGAAGAATACTGAAATGATGTGGAGAAGAGAAGCTAGAGATCAGAGAAACTGGCTTGAACTTGGAAAGACTATCTTGAAGTGGATCTAATAGTTGAAAAGGATGATGATGATGATGGTTATCATCATTCTCTTTCAAATTAGGAACTATTATTTATTTAATTTTTAACATTTTCTATCTAAATTTATGTGTATACTTCTGTTTATACTGCTTTGTAATTTTTTAACAACTTCTTTAATAATTGGTAATATCCTTTAAATTGTTACTTTCTGGATTAAATTTTTATGCAAGACAGGGGTGGGAAATCCCCAGTTCATAGGCCAAGTCTTATCCTCAAAAACTCAATTAGGTCCCCATAAAATGAATCTGTATAAAACTTATTTTTAAACATGCATATATATAATGCTTTGCAAATATATGTCCAAATATTGAACTAAGACTTAGGTAAAATTAAATATTTTCTCAACTATAGCTTTTTCTCCAACATTTAAAATTCTACTTCATTCTATTAGAGATGCAATGTTACAACAAATTATCTATATTGTTTGGTCTATCTGATTGCAGATTTTATCTATGTTGTTCAGAGCATTTTGTTTGTTTTAATCATGATTTAACTACCAAATATAAAACTTCATATTATTATTTTATTAGGATGGCTACATAAAGCAAGATAAGAAAAATTGATGCAGAAAATCATGCATTTGAAAAGAATGGATCAATGCATATTTTTTATAGAAAGAAATAATAAATTGATGTGTCTGATATGTTTGGAAAATATTTCAATTAATAAAGAATCCATTATTAAGTGATACTATTTATCAAAACATTCTGATTATAACAAAATTATTGGGGGGAAAAGAAATATTGAAATAGAAAACTTGAAAAGGAACTTCATTAAGTAGCACAGTACAAAAAAATCAGAAAATTATGTGAACACAAGTTATTTTAAAAATAAAAATAAAATTCAAAACTATTTTCCGAAGGGGAGTTTATAAAAGAATGCATCATAGCTGCTGTAAAATTAATCTGCCCAAAACATAAAAAGAAATTTGAGAATACATAGATTCAAGGTAAATTGGAAAAAATGCCATTAAATGTGGAAGAGTCATTAATAATGATGATGTTACTTTATTTTTAATTCATAAAAAATTTATGGCCCTTGTTTAAAAGGAGAAAGTTGAAATTTACCTGCCAATTGAAAAGGTTGCCCACCCTTAAAGATTAGTGGTAAATTAATTAAATTTTTGTTCAAATATAGTAGACTAATTTTTAGGTGGATAATTTTGTGTGGCCTGTGAATGAGCTTATAAATATCCAAATCCTTTTGTCCTTGGCAGAAAAAAGATTCTCACCCCTGATGTAATGTTTTCATTTTGTTAAAATCAAACTGCATTTAAGAAATAAAGGCAGGAATTCCAAAATGTCAACTAAAGCCGCCTTCATATGAATAAGATCTAATCTTTTCAATTTTACCTTTAATGCTGTATTTTACAACTTAACATTCTATTACATTTCTTTTTTTACATTAATTTTCTTTTCACATTTTTATTGTTTGAGATCTCATTACTAAGCAAACCAACAAATTTATCTTCAACACGTTCTCTTACTTTAGAATTTTAAATATATAGATCTAGTACATTCACTAAAAAGATATATATTAAAACTTAAAACATCCAACTTTTAATTACTTTTAACACACATAATATTAATTATTTAATTAGACCTGATCTTATCACATTGTTTATTCTATTTAATGGTTTTATAAATGTTTTTATTATATTTATTTGTTGGACCATTTCTAATTACTTAGTTGAATTGTTAAATGTTTTTAGAAATATTCAAACTTTATGTCAATTCCTATGCTAGTTGTCATTAATCACATCTTCGACATCTGAAGAATAGAGAATAATACTATTTAAAATCTTAGTGTTCTTTACTAACTTGTGATTACACATTAATAAAAAAAAAAAAGTATTGCATATATAAAGAATAATAAAGAATTAATTAAAGAGATTAAAGAAAAATAAGTAATTATGATAAGTATTTGTTGACAATGGTTAAGATAGATATAGTGTCAATGTATACAAATATGGTAGAAATTGCAATCAGTAAATATAAAGAGAATAAAGAAATAGAAATACTGATAATAAAGTTGAAACAAATTATGGAAATATGTTGTAAAGAGATAACATTTGAATTTAATGGAGAATATTTTAAGCAGAAAAAAAAGGGTTATTTATACGAGTGTCATATTAAGTAATATATATATGGAAGAAATAGAAAAAGTAATGATGGATGAGGAAAGTGGGCCAATAATGTTGAAAAGATATGTGGATGATTACTTGTTAATTTTTAATAAAAGTGAAAAGCAAATAGTTATTTAGAAAAAATAAATTTGATGAGAATATAAAATTTACAGTAAAGAAAGAAAAAGATAATAAGTTGCCATATTTGGATATATTATTAAAGAAATCATACGAGAATGGAAAATGTAGAATAAAAACATCAGTATATAAGAAAATGAATATGGATAATAATATAATGAATTGGAATTCTAATGTGGATAATAAATATAAAATAAACAGTATAGTTCAAGAATATATAGAGTTATTAATTATTGTTCAAATGAAGTTGGGTATAAGAAAGAGATATAATTAATAGTTAAAGAGTTTAAGGAGAATGAATATCCAGAGAAAATAATAGATAAAAGTGTAAAAATATCAGAAGAAAGATATAAAGGAGAAAATAAAAAAGACAAAATGTAAGAAAGCATAAAAATGATGACTATATAGGTGTTAAAATATATAGTAATAATATAGTAAAGAGCATTAACAAAATTATTTAAAAAATTAATAAAAAATATAACGTTTGTTCTATTAGCATGTTGAAACCGCTTGATGGTGATGTTTTTATGAAAACGCACATAAATATAATATTACTGAACCCACTACCTTATTTGTGAAATAATAATAAGAATAATTGTATGGGGATTAATGTAATTCACATTTATTTTCCTTAATGAATTATTGTAATTCTTTTTATAATTTCTTTTTGTCTCTAGATATAACTACGAGAAATTTTTTACAGTCAGACATTTTATCATTCGGGGTTAACGTAATTCATTGATTGATTTCCTTAACAAATTACTGTCAAATTTATTCCATAACAATTTTACTATGATAAATTTAAACCTTTAACAAATGTTTACAACTTTCATATTACTCCTACTGCAATGTAGGGAGGAGATGGTATGCCTTTTCACATCTGCAAGAATTAAAACTTATCAATTAACAGATTATTTCAAAATATTATATTCTAGTAAAATTCCTCGTGTATGCCAACACTTTATTCCGGAACCAAAATCCTACCCCCTCCCTGCAAACTTTAAAAGGTCTACTATCATTTTCTGACAAATAACTAACTACATCGTGGTGGAAGAAATGAGAATGCTTTAATTACTGAACTGATTTGACTTTTTTTTTTTGTAATTTTTTAACAAAAATAAAAATGAATTTTATTTATTCCAATATCTATCTTTGAAAGTATATGTAACTAAGGTATGGTGGATATTAATGGCACACCTATTAATAAAGATTAATAATTTCCAACTTGATTGTTTGTTTGTTTTTTAAGATTAAGAAATGTATTCTTTTTACAATTTCTTTTTGTCTCTATATAATTATGAGAAATTTTAGTTCTCATAGTTGTTCTCACACACTAACTTTTTTTGGGAAAACTGAAATTGTGGTTTCCCATAATCTTTTCGAATGATTTACACCTTACATGTTGGGTTCAGAAGCAGAGTAATGGGCTTACAATTATTACTTTTTAATAGTACGTTAGGTAAGTTGTACCATAATTACTTTTTAATGCAGGTTGCAATAGTTCTGCAAACTTTAAATCCACCCACCATGAAATTGTATGATAGGAAAGTGTTAACATTGGTAAAAGATAAGATTGTGTGCAATTGCACAAACTGTGCAATGCAAAACAAGCCATTAGTTACAACAGAAAAAAAGTTGTCACTATTTAATTTGACAGTGGCCCATTAAACAGTATATTTATATGCATTTGGATGGGATCGATGCCATCAAGTGGTTTCAACATGCTAATAGAACAGTACCAATGTGATTAAATATAAGATAATAAATAAAAAATGAGAAATGTAATAGATATATTACATAATAAATATATTAAAGGAATAGGAAGAAATATAAATGGAGTATATGAGATGGAATGTAGATCATGTAAAATTATTAAAAATATTTTTAAAAAGTATGTGGTGTTATATATAGCTTCTTTTTTTTTAATATATTTAAATATAAAAATAAAATTAGTCAATCAAAAGTAGATATAAGTGATTTTTTTTAAACTTTATTATTTATTTATTTATTTAATTGGCAAGTTGATTTTTAATATTTCTAAGATAGTTTTTTTTTTTTTAGGACTTAAGATTTTATCATTTTTTAAACAAAAAGATTGGACAAAGAATATTGATGTTGTATTTTTAAAATTAATTTCATTACATGATGTTATGAAATATCTATTTTATATAGCACTATGTTTATAAACTGTAATATTAATAATCAGCATTAAGCTAATGCACATGCGCTTTGTGGATTTTTAGCTATAAATGAATACTCTCACTTTCTAATACAAGATAAAGTCTTTGTGAAAAGATAGAATAATCACTCTAACTTTTCGACCCAAACATTTATGTATGGGCAAATCTTAAACATTTGGAAATTAGAGCATGAAGATGTTAAGTGATCACTTTAAATTACTTTTACTATGCTTGAATGAATGACACTTGCAAAAATTTTTAGAATTTATGATATGTCATTCTTATTTCAAATTAAATATATAGAAATGAAATATTTATTTTATATAGCACTATGTTTATAAACTGTAATATTAATAATCAGGAATAAAGCTAATGCACATGGACTTTGTGGATTTTTAATTATAAATAAATACTCTCATTTCCAAATGCTTAAGATTTGCCCATACATAATTGTTTGGGTCGAAAAAATAGATTGATTCGTAAAGACTTTATCTTATGTTTGAAAGTGAGAGTGCACCTGGGTCTCTTTTTACGCGGACTTATTTAACATGATTTTGAAGTTACGCGATTCGTGTTTCACCGTAAGTGTGTTAAATAAGTCCACGTAAAAAGAGACCCAGGTGTATGAACTCTGATAATGCGCTATTACTTTAAATAATAAATTTCACGCACTTACGTTATATTGAAAGTAATAGCACATTATTGGAATTCAACTTTCACCTTAGTAATTTCAATATTTTCAGTGCTTTATAATAGTAAGATTTTATGCAATAATAAAATTAAAATCATAATTTCTACATTTTATGTATACACATTAAATTTTACAAGATTATAATGTAAATTTGTTCAAACATTGTACGTGTTAATTTTGCATTTTAAATCACATTCTGTTTTTGCTTTTTAAAAAAGAACGTAATCAATTATTAATCATTTAGTGTCCACAAGTTTATTTTTAAAAGGTCAGTAATAGCAGTGGGCATAATTAAAAATTAAAATCTGATTTTTAATTGTAATTAACAATTTAAAATTTACTTACGGGCAACTTGAAATTAATGTGATGTAAAACAAAATTTGATTTTTAAACGGAATTGAAAATTAAAGACAAAAATAAGAATTTAATTTTTAGTTGTTAGTTTCATAAACAATTAATAAAATCATCGTCTCAAAGATTAATTACTAATTATGTTGTCACCAGAAAACCACTGTTACAACATGAGTGTGAAGTTGGCGCTAGTTATTTGCAAACGAACATGTTTGTAAATTATGCATAAAAATATATTATTTTGAATAAAATTAAATATTATAGTTAAAAAAAGTTTGTCTTGTATCAATTTTTTTCAAATTTGAAATTTTTTATTAGTCATATTTTATTTCCTTATTTTTTTTTTTTTTGCGTGAATTTTAAAGTAATTTTACATTGGTGCTTTGCTTTTATGCGAATTTTGAAAAATCACAGACCACATCCCCTCTTTTTCAATGTAAGTTACGTCTATTTTTGCGCGATTTTATTTGCGCGTGTTTTCTGAGGAACCTATCTATCACGTAAAACGAGACCCAGGTGTATTCATTTATAGTTAAAAATCTACAAAGCGCATGTGTATATGATCATCTAAACTGTAAAGATTTGATAATTTTTTTACTTTAAAAAAATACAACTGAATAGAAAATGTTTTTAAAAAATGAACAAAAAAAAAGTCTATGAAAGTTCTTCGAAACAATAAACTTAAAAGATTTATATAAGGTCATATTTATTTACTGAAAGCATAAAATCACGATATTTTTATTTTAAAAGTAGAATGTAAATGCAAAACTGAATGTCTTCCACACAAGTTTTTGTATAGAAAAGCAATTGTGATTTCACAATAGTCAACTTATATGCAGTTGTTAAATTTTACTCATCTTTTAAGATTGAAATTTTATCTTTTGGATGACTCTCATCATTTCTTTGATATAGGAATCTCATGTACTATTTGAATCACCTTACTATTTCTCTTTTAAGATTATATATAATTTTCTAATACTTTTTTTTTACTATTGCTATCATTTTTAAATCAATATATACAATAATATTGACTTATTGTGTAGTTAGTCTTCTGATGACTTTCTGCTTACTATGTTTTTGATCTATGATTTACATCCAATTAAGCTTCTTATCTAAACCAACTCAATGAGCATTACAATTTCAAAGATATTTGAAATGCTAGAAGTATAAATAAATCAAAAGAGATCCAATTGAGATTAGAAATGAAAAGAGTGTGAGAAATCACATATGAAGAAATTAAATCTTAAGTGAAAACGAATTTAACAACAATTGTGTAATAAATGTGGTGATATTTCAAAAGGAAATTTTTCACAAACCATAAGAATCATTTACAAAAGGAAGGACATTTACATATCAATCTCAAAGGAGACCAGTCAACAAAATCAGAGGTTACGCTTGTATATATAAACAAAAAACAATTAATTTCATATCAATTACATTAAAACATTAGTTATCACCAGAAATTGAAGACATATAACTTCCCATTCCAGAAATCATAGTAGTGGCCCATTTACATTAATCTAATCATGTATATCACATTTAGCTTCATAGCAAGTTTTGGCAACTGTGGTGTTACTTCTTGATCATTGATTTTAGGAGATTTAATTGTTTTATTTTTAACTTCTAAATTCTCTTTGTCACTATATGCGACAATGGTCTCTAGGTTGTCATTGATAAATTCATCTGGAATGGGCTCCATCAGTGGTTCATTTAGAGAGGAATTTAATCTTGTTTTCTTAATTAATTGAGGTGATGAGTCTATTTCTTGATCTGATAAATCCAATAAATTCACTGTGTGTATACTATCACTGTCTTAATTTACTCTAGATTGAGGAGAGACTGAAGCTTTTGTTCTCGGACTTTTTTTCCTCCTGTGCCACACTCTTCTTTCATTTTGTGTTTTTTCCCCTCTTGTGCTGAGGTCTCTACATACCACGGACAAGGCTCTCCCATGGATGATGCAATGTCTTCATTTAAAGACTGTTTTTTGAGAGTAACAGATTGTAATGAAACATCTTGTTCTAAGTTCTGAGTCTCATTTGATATCTCCTCCTTATTTATTATTTTAAGTTTATTTTTTTCTGTTCTTTTCTTGTATCTACACCAGGCCATGATCCTAGGTTATTACAACTTCTGGTTTGACATTTATGAAATCTTTTCTTATAGCTCCACATAAGTTACATTTTCGGGGCATTCCCTTCTTAGATGCTCTCTATGCTTGCAAGAAAAACACTGTGGGACTACACCTTTCAGCAAGATGATTAATGAAGCCTTTTGGTACTCAATCAAAGAAGGAATTAGCAAAGGAGATATTCCTTTCTTTAGTATTAATTTAAAATTGGCTACATTTGTTAAGTAGTGGGTACCCTGAAAATTGACCGATTGGAATTGTAGGCATAGATTTTTTCCAAAAGGGCTTAGAATTTTTTGCAAGTCTGCAGGGCCAAAATTCACACCATAATTTCGAATCAAACCATCGACACATGCAGGTCTATTTAAATCTATATAGATCAAAAGTTTATTTGCTATAATCTTGAATTTATTTTTAAATGCTTCTTTTGTGAAAGAATTGTTAAATTGCACAATTAGATATCTATTGTTTGCATGAAATAAAATTTTATATATTGTTTGTTCGAGTCCCTGTTTAATTAAAGCATATAGCTCTTGTACAGAAAATTTAAATAGATGTACAGGAAATTTAAATAGATTTAAATGATTGTCTGTAGTCGTCATAATTAATGTACTATCATGTTTATATGCCTCGAATGTCCTCATCAGGACTGCTGGAATAGTCTGATTAAATTTATCAGAGATTGCAGAATATATAGAGGGGTTATTTCTAATTTTCTCTTCAAGTTCATCAATCTCTGAAATCACCTCTTCCATGTTATTGTCTTCATCCAAGTGCATCAACTGCAAAGATTTTATGTGGCTATCTGTTTCCTCTCTTCCCTGAAAACCATTTTTCAAATGAAAATCATTATTATGCTTGTTTATATTCATCTTTATAGTTTCAGCATATGACATGGGCACTGTATTATTTTCATTTTGAATTTTACTATCCCAATTTTGACTAATTTGCTTAAGAGGGTTAACTTTTGTATCAGCTGTCAAAGGTGGAAAGTTGTCTTTTGAAAGATGATTTATTGTTGATCCCTGACTATCTCTTACTCTTCCTATAGTCAAGCCATTATAGTTGGGTTTATGATTACTTTCATTTAGTGTGGTTAATTGTCTATCAAAATAAGTATTTCTTGATTTACCATTTATATAAATAGGAATTTTACATCTGGCCCCTTGAGCCAAGTCATTATTAGTGGATTTACCATGGGACATTCATACATTTTTAGTTGCTTGAGGGTATTATTTTGATTCCTATTGCTGTTTTCAATACTTCCACTAGCTCCCCATGCTGGAAGGATCCTCCCCCCACTCCAGCAAGCTTCTCCTGATGTTTGTAGTTATCTGTATTACTTATACATTCATTTTCAACTTCTAAATATATATCGTTACGATTAAACGTTGATTTTGCCGGTTGTTTATTTTTAAGTAGTGCCATCTCTGCATCCATTTTATGGTTGTAACTTTGTTTTCCTGCATAGGAGAAAGTCACAATTGGTCTTGAATTGTAGCTATCATTGTGTTCTATAATATCACTTTTTAAAACTTGGATCATATTTATATCTTGTGACATTTTTTCATCCTGCAAACTTTTAAAACTTGGATCATATTTATATCTTGTGACATTTTTTCATCCTGCAAACTTTCGCCACTATTGACTACTTCTGGAAAGACACCAAATTTATATTGTTTATGAACGATGCCATTGTTTTTAGCATAACTTTTTTGTTTCTGAATATTTTCACATGATTCTTTTTTTGCATTGTTAGTTTCATCATTATCTATCATATTTGTCCAATCATTGTGTTTAGAATGCTGTATTTCATAAAAGAAGTTTTAAGAAATTCTGGATTAGGATTTTTAAAAATGGTGTACATTTTTATAAGATCAATAATATGGAAATAAAGACTATATGATTTAAAAATCATAACATGATTTAAAAATATTAAAAACTTGAAATCAAGAAGAAAATGAATCACCTCCACCCCTAATTTATCGAATAATGAAATATTTGATATATATATATATATATTGAACCGGGTTCGAATATGAGCATTCAAAACACTGGTCTCTTAGGCAGAGAAGAACATACTCAGAGAGTATGTATGCCCAAATGATAGCTATAAAGTATATAACTAGCATTACATTTCCAGGTCATAGCTTCTTCTCAGCTGTTGAGTTGAACAACATGTCCAAAGCACTTTTTTGTTTGTGTATAACCACGGGTGCCAGCTGCTTATTCTAAAAGAATACTAAAAGAATAGACAATGCACTTTGAACAGTGGCCACTAACTCAACGCCTAAATCCATGACTAGCTCAGTTGTTTGTAATCACTAATAGATTATACTTAATTAGTGGTTAAAAGACTTGATAAAAGAATTGTAAAAGGAGTTGATAAAAGAATTTGATAAAAGGAATTGATAAAAAGAATTGACCGACAAATAAAGTTTAATTTTAAAGATAATTTATTAACTAACATTTATTTACTAAATTTAAACATTTTATAATTCTAATAAAACACATGCATATTTTAAATTAACATTTCTAAATGGTTTAAATATTCCTATAGATTTAATAATAGAACACTCTAATTTAACTAATAAATATTGATATAATGATCACACACATATTAACTCACACACACGCATAATAATAATAAAGTATTACATAGCATTTGTAATTTAATCACACATATCAATAGTTCATTTATGTATGATATAAAGTTCATATAATTAGACTCTTGAAAGATTCGTATGAATTAATGCAATGCAATGGCTATTACAGTATAAATGAAATAAGCAAATGTTTTTACCTAGGCTTTTGAATGTAGACATAGAATTTTGTTCTCTTTGGTGGCTGCTTTCGGTGATGATATTTCCATTATGAATGCTTACCAGCCAGCTGGGACTTTTCCTTGGATGAGTTTCCTGATTTTCACACTTATTACTATTGGAGACAATTAAATGCTGACAGAGATTTTCTAAGTTGTTACGTTGACATTATTTCACGGGCAGATCTTGCTGTTTTCATCGGACTTTTTAGGCTGTGGAGAGGCATGAATTCCCAAAATCTTCTCAACACTGCATTTTGTTTCTTAACTGACTCAATTAATTTCTGAACAGCACTACTCAATTACTTTGTGAACTGCACTCACTCAACTAATTTGTGAACTGTCACTGTCTGATAAAAAAAAGTCTATTTATATCTGCGACATGTTGTCTTCGTAATATCTCCTGCAAAGATCTGTTGTCAAATTCCAGTGATAATCATTTGATAAACGTGTTTTGAAAGATTGCTTAATTAGTAATAGCCATGCAAAAATGTTGTTTGATATTAATTAATAACCATTGCCATGTTTTTTAATGATAATCTTCTTTAACTTTCATTTATTTATAATAACATTTATTCTATTGTTGACACTCGCACATATATACGCACATATATTAGTTTTAACATTATTTTTTCTTGAATTAAACTTGAATGAAAAGATATTTGTATGTTTTAACTTTTTAAATTATATTTTTACGAATACTAATAAAAACTCTTTACTTCCTTTTATAACCCTTAGTTTAATTTCTCTAACGAAACACCCCTCTCCCCTTCTGAAATTAACGATAGAAAACTATTTGATTCTTATCTTTTCCGAAAACAAGCTGCAATAAACTCAACATTTAATTTTATGTTTCTCTTTAATGAAAGATTATTTTAATAATATAATTTTAGATAAAATTATATGTGCCTATATCAATATAGGTACATTACACCGCCCTTCCTTTTGAGAGTAAAATGCGTCATTTTTGACCATTTTATCTCTGACCACATTAAATCTTAATTTATTATTTTTTCTAAGTTTGCTTTTTGGTATCTTTTCCTTTTCCATGCTAAGGGCAATCTCCAATTATGCTTTTCTTCTTTCTATGCTGGTAACATTGCTTACAATATTCGTCCTGGATAATGACCACGAGGACAAACTAAATTTGTGGCACAAGGATCTTTTATAAACGAAGCTTCGGCTGCCGATTCTCTTGATCAGACTTTGACTAAGAAAAGGTGGCTGAAAATGGCAGGAATTTCAACTGTCCATTTCTGACTTACGCCCTGGAAAATGATTGCCGATTCTCTTGATCGGACTTTGACTAAGCAGCTGCAATGGCAGGAATTTTCAACTGTCCATTTCTGACTTACGCTTTGGAAAACGAGGTACGAGATATGGGGATTCTCCCCTGAAAAGTGACTTATGACTTACTCTGGTTGTTGCACTTTTTAAAAGAGGAATGATCCCAGCCAATCCGTTGCGGGTACTAGAAATTATCCAGTCGAGAGCTTTAAACTTAATCCTTATCTAACTTATTTCAATACTACCCTCATTCCTTTAGATTCGAACCCTTATACACTCTTAATACAAGTTAGATTGACTTTCATTTATATTATTTTAACCTTTCAATATTATTTTTAACTACACATGAACATTACTTTAACATATTTATTTGTATTAATCTAATCTTACACCATTATTTCAAACCATTACGAACATTATTTCAACATTATTTATTTACACTAATCTTATAATATTATCTTTAAACTAGCATGGACATCAATTTACATATTTATTTATATTACAATATTACTTTAACCCATTACTTTAACTTATATATTAATGTGCATGTACTCCGAGAAAAAAATCTTTTATTTTGCGAAGCCTACGTTATTATTATTACTTGCAACATTTCATTTATTATTATTCATTCATTTTTAAATTTATTGTCTTAAGTTTTAAATAGAAGTTTCAGATTTAATTTATTAGATTTATTTACTTTAGAATAATCATATTCGTGCTCATTGTCCATTTCTGGTCCTTTTTGTTTATTTCCTTTACTATTCCACCCGTTTACTAACTCTTAAACTATGTCTGGTGGCTCCTTTTTTCTTTCTACAAATTCTATAATATAAACTAACTTTCCTCTCTTATCGGTTCCACTTTTATATTTTATTGCTTTATCTCTTTCTCTTTCCATTCTGTTTTCGACTTCGTAACTCAGAAAACCTTTATACCTAGACAAACTCCGAATTACTTCAATCTGGGAATATTTTTTCCTACGCTTTCTCTTTGTTTTAAATCTACGTCTACAGCGAATGCGAACGTTTACTTTAACCTTTTTAAATTTTTGTAAAAACTTTTCTACACTATCTACTACCTTGAACTTATGTTTGTCTATTTTATTTATCACAACGCTATCTGATTCTAATTCAATTTTTATGTCTTTTATCACCTCAACTTCCTTTTCAACTTCCTGACTTTCTTTAATTAAATCTAACTCTATAACTTCTTGGTTCTTCTCTACCTTTACCGTTATCTCACATCTTATTTCTCTTACTTCTGCTCTGAGTTCTTTAATTTCTGTTTTAACCTGACTAATTTCTGCCTTCAATTCTGCTTTGAGTTCTTCTTTGAGCTCTTGTTGGCTTTGCTCAAATTTCTGACACAATTCTTGTTGACTTTGTTTAATTTCTTGACGCATTTCTTCCATGATATTCATCATCATTTTCATCATCATTCGTGTCTCAGATACTTCTTCTTTCTCCTTTTCTACTAACTGGGGATTTTTAAAATATATTGGGCTTTCTTTCAGATCCATTTTTAAAAATTTCAATTTCAAAGTACTAGCGCTTATGTTAAACTAAATTTAAATACGACTTATTTATTTATTTTTTCTTACTAAGATGAAAACTCACGCTAACTCCACCCTTTTAGTCCTTTTCTCTACCCGATTTTAATGCTTTAACTCTGCCCATAATATCTAATTGACTCTGATTTCATAGCATAAATGTCAAAATCTCTTTTCATTTCGAAAAAAAAATTTTCGGTCAATTCTTTTTTTTAAATTAAAACACTTTTACATACGTAATTTAACTTTTTAGATTTTTATTTTCAACAAGAACAAACTATTTAATTAACTGTCATTTATGACAAGTTCAGCCCACGTTGGGTAAAGCCATTGAACCGGGTTCGAATATGTGCATTTGAAACACCGGTCTCTTAGGCAGAGAAGAACATACTCAGAGAGTATGTATGCCCAAACGATAGCTATAAAGTATATAACTAACATTACATTTCCAGGACATAGCTTCTTCTCGGCTGTTGAGTTGAACACCACGTCCAAAGCACTTTTTTTGTTTGTGTATAACCACGGGCGCCAGCTGCTTATTCTAAAAGAATACTAAAAGAATAGACAACGCACTTTGAACAGTGGCCACTAACTCAACGCCTAAATCCACGACTAGCTCAGTTGTTTGTAATCACTAATAGATTATACTTAATTAGTGGTTAAAAGACTTGATAAAAGAATTGTAAAAGGAGTTGATAAAAGAATTTGATAAAAGGAATTGATAAAAAGAATTGACTGACAAATAAAGTTTAATTTTAAAGATAATTTATTAACTAACATTTATTTACTAAATTTAAACATTTTATAATTATAATAAAACACACGCATATTTTAAATTAACATTTCTAAATGGTTTAAATATTCCTATAGATTTAATAACAGAACACTCTAATTTAACTAATAAATATTGATATAATGATCACGCACATATTAACTCATGTACACACATAATAATAATAAAGTATTACATAGCATTTGTAATTTAATCACACATATCAATAGTTCATTTATGTATGATATAAAGTTCATATAATTAGACTCTTGAAAGATTCGTATGAATTAATGCAATGCAATGGCTATTACAGTATAAACGAAATAAGCAAATGTTTTTACCTAGGCTTTTGAATGTAGACGTACAATTTTGTTCTCTTTGGTGGCTGCTTTCGGTGATGATATTTCCATTATGAATGCTTACCAGCTGGCTGGGACTTTTCCTTGATGAGTTTCCTGATTTTCACAATTATTACTATTGGAGACAGTTAAATACTGATGGAGATTTTCTAAGTTGTTATGTTGATATTATTTCACGGGCAGATCTTGCTGTTTTCATCGAACTTTTTAGGCTGTGGAGAGGCATGAATTCCCAAAATCTTCTCAGCACTGCATTTTGTTTCTTAACTGACTCAATTAATTTCTAAACACCACTACTCAATTACTTTGTGAACTGCACTCACTCAACTAATTTGTGAACTGACACCGTCCGATAAAAAAAGGTCTATTTATATCTGCGACGTGTTGTCTTCGTAATATCTCCTGCAAAGATCTGTTGTCAAATTCCAGTGATAATCATTTGATAAACGTGTTTTGAAAGATTGCTTAATTAGTAATAGCCATGCAAAAATGTTGTTTGATATTAATTAATAACCATTGCCGTGTTTTTTAATGATAATCTTCTTTAACTTTCATTTATTTATAATAACATTTATTCTATTGTTGACACTCGTACATATATACGCACATATATTAGTTTTAACATTATTTTTTCTTGAATTAAACTTGAATGAAAAGAGATTTGTATGTTTTAACTTTTTAAATTATATTTTTTACGAATACTAATAAAAACTCTTTACTTCCTTTTATAACCCTTAGTTTAATTTCTCTAATGAAACACCCCTCTCCCCTTCTGAAATTAACGATAGAAAACTATTTGATTCTTATCTTTTCCGAAAACAAGCTGCAATAAACTCAACATTTAATTTTATGTTTCTCTTTAATGAAAGATTATTTTAATAATATAATTTTAGATAAAATTATATGTGCCTATATCAATATAGGTACAATATATATAGTTAAGTTTAAATATTTTAAAAAATAATATGTATGTGGAGGTAAATTATAACATGTGATATATGGTTTATTTAAAAATTGTATGTTTCAAATGTATCTGTAGCGTGGAAGGTTGGGCTGATGGATGATTGTGATACAATTGAGCTAAAGGTTAAGCAGATATATTGATAAAACAAAAACTTACAAATATATATTACAATCTAATAATTGTAACTACTTCACAAGATGTTAAAAGTGGATAAAAATCAATTCCTATCTTACGTGTGAGTGGTATAGTGAAAGTTATTAAAACTGTCAACATAGGCAAGGAAATCAGATGCTTGTATCTCTATAACACTGTAGATATATTATTTATTATGTTGGGCTAGAGTAATAAAGTTATTAATATGTTTCAATAAAGTAGTTTATATCAAATTTATAAAGGAGAAACTTTAAAATTTGCCAATTAAACTATAGTAATTTGCTATTTATATAGTGAACAAATAATGAAGATATGTCTAAAAGATTATGATCTGGGCCAACTGATGCTGTTTTAGCATGAAATTCTCATCTGGGGAATCTTTTTTTTTCACATGTCTTTGATCATGTGTTTTTGAAATATATTTATATACGAAAATAAGTTTAAATATTTCTAAAAACAATGTGTATATGAAGGTAAATTCTACCATGTCCTATATAGCATATTTGAAAAAGTGTGGGTTCCAAATGTATCTGTAGTGTTGAAGGTTGTTTTGATTTCTTGGCTGATGGATGGTTTAGATAGGATTGAGCTAAAAGTGAATTAGATGCACTAATAAAAACAAATTGCAAATGAATCCCGATCTTGCCCGAGAGTGGTGTAGTAAAAATTACCAGAAGTATCAACATGGGCAAGGAAATCAGGTGCTGATGTCTCTTTAAGACTGCAGATATATTATTCACTAAATGAGACAAAGTATATATTTGGGCTGGAAGATGCCTAGCTTAATAAATGGTTAGTAAAAATTATTAATATATTTCCATAAAATGTTTTGTGTCAAAGTTGTAAAACAAAAAATTTTAAATCTCTCAATTACAATATATATATATATATATATATATATGTGTGTGTGTGTGTGTGTGTAAAAGATTGGGATCTGGGCCACCTAATGAGTGCTGGTTCAACACAAAATAATCATCTTGGGGATTTTTTTTACGTCTTTGACCATGTGTTTCAATAGTTTATGGCGGAATACAAGTTGAAATATATTTAAATATATAATTACATTTTAATACTCTGATATTCTAAATATTATACTAAAACAGAGTTCAAATATAAAATTTAGAAACATTTATTGTATGAAGTATATTTTTAATACTTTCACATCATATTCATGGTTAGTCTGCTGAAAACATTCATTAATGTATAAAAAATCTAAGATTAAGTTGGAAGCTATTAATTCATCTGACTCATAATCATGAAAGAAAGCATGGTTATAGTATTGATCCAAGTGTAGACATAATTATATATGAAAAAAGAAATGAGCACAAACACAACATAAAGGAAGCATGATTTATTACACAAAATAAATATATAATGAACCAAAAATCAAATAGCATTAAAATCAGCAAAGAATTAATGTCCTCAGCAGGCTAACCATGAAAATGATGTGGAAAGTATTGAAAGTATACTTAGTACAATAAATATTTCTAAATTGTTTTATATTTAAACTCGGTTTTAGTATTTTTTACATTAATTTAAGTATATATATTATAATGTTATATAATGTGTGTGTGTGTGTGCAAAGGTTCATCTTATTCAATAAGGCTTTCTTTTGCCCCACAAATTTGGGATCCAAAATGTACATAGTAGTAGTCCTAATGTTAATATGTAATGAGCTAACTTTTTGAAGTAATGTCTTATACTTATATAAATGGAATTCAAAATATGTACAAAAGAATAGGCTTAATCTTACACTCTCTTTCAACATTTCAAATAGCCTACTTTCAGGGATTCACACAAAATAACTTATAAGACATGATTTACTTGCTAAATATAAAATAGAAACAAAGGGAATATTTTCTTAAATCTACTTTATATTTTACAACAACTAACTATAGATGATTAAGGTAGCATGTCTAAATTTACTAATGTGAGACAATGTAACTACTTACTAGTGTCTGTGCATGTAATGGTTAGCTTTGAAATGTTCTCAGAAAAAATGATTAATGACCCTGTGTACTGATAAGTGATTAAAAAGAACATGAATCACAAAGTTACTTTAAGTCAAACAAGTAGTATATCTTTTATTTATGATTAAATTATTACCTTCCTCTTTTTTTGAATGTCAATAATAATAGTAATAATAGGACAAAGTACAACATCTGTTTCTTTATAAGTTTTATTTTCTTACTTGACTTCAAAGTCATTCACATTCATAACATTAGTTAAATCTATTGGGATATGTTCATGTCTGCATGAAGACTACTTGTTCTTTAAAATTAGGTAAAACAAATTAATATAAGGGAAATATTAATAATAGTTTTCAAAGACAAAAACAAAAAAAATTAAGTATCAATATTCTTCTCACACTATGCAAACCATATTTCCTTTTTAAAAAAAAAATACATATAAGCATTTAATCTTTTACAAGATCCTCAGTTATGGTCTAAGAGATTAATATATTCAACTACTTTACATTTAATTTTGAGAGTCTGTTGATAGATCATCATCAAGCTACAGTGATCCTAATATTTTTAATGCAAGCTCTCATGAATGATAAAGGATTCTGAGTTATATGTATGTAACTACGCACACATCTCATACAAAATATTAATATAATAATTTACCTCTTCAAATGAATCTTTAGATTAAATAAATGCATCTCACATTTAAATTGTAAGTTATTTATCAAAAGAAATTAATTGAATTTCAATGATAATAGTAATATATCTATATGTGTTTATGAGTGACCTTTACAAAGACAGACATTAATAAATTAATGCTTAGCATTTATTAAATACTATATATATACCAGATGTACATTAAATGTATTTGTTAAATAAAAAAGATTAGTGAATGCTATCTAATGTGTTGATTTATTATAATATAATAAAATATATGCACTTTAATAAATAAATAAAAATTATAATCAAATCAATTACCTTTTAGCTTTTTTTTTTAAATATAAAAATCAACAGTTGTTCAAAGTGTCAATATTTATCACATAAATTTTATGCATGAATTTAAACCCATTCAAAGTTGATTTTCTGAAGTATCTTTTAGCCTTTAGCCTATTTAAGCCAAGACAACTTAATGGAAGATGACACATTTTTAGATAATTCTTAAATTGATTTTCAGGATAGGAATAGCAATTCATTTTCATAGTGATTTCTCTTCAAAGATATGCCTATTGACAATTTATCTTTCTTCCTATAGATAGTAATTATTGAAGAGAACCAAGTAGGAGGAATTAAATTCCCCAGATAGGACTTTTTTCTCTTCTCTGTCATTTGTAAATAGAATTGAATGCAGATAAAGTTTTGAAATTACATGAAAAAAATTACTTTGTTATTTTTCTAATGATGATTGTCATAATAATTCTCAGTTACTATACCATCTAGCCTACACTTTCATGAGACACTGATTTAAACTATTGTTAGTATAACTATTGATTTTCAATCTTAATATTTTACAATTTTTAAATATATATGTCCTATGTAAACGTAACAGTTTATGATATATAAAATAAACAAATACATTTGTAAGTTATAAATCCTTTTTTAACAAACATTTTTTACTTGTTTTTATACATTATAATCATTAATATTTTCAAAGTGATTCACATAGTTTCTTTATTCAAGCTATATATTATCACCGTTATTGCCAAATTTTAGAATCATGATTAGGAATGCATATATATGCATGCCTAATCATATATCCCACAAAAAAGGTAAATAAATAAGAAAAAAACA
This sequence comes from Epiperipatus broadwayi, assembly GCA_028023455.1. Taxonomy (NCBI): domain Eukaryota; kingdom Metazoa; phylum Onychophora; class Udeonychophora; order Euonychophora; family Peripatidae; genus Epiperipatus; species Epiperipatus broadwayi. Next base: position 2,809,705 of record JAQFVV010012503.1, on the reverse strand, counting down.
ATAACAAAAAAATACATCAAAATCAAACAAAGATAATAAACAAAGTGCAAAAAAAATTGCAATGGTTTATAAATTCTCAAATCTATAAGTAATATATATATATATATATATGCTTCAAAATAATAAAACATTCATCCTCTGCTAATAAACAATTCAAATCTTATGCAATAAAAGGAAAGAATCTTTATTTTCTTTCACTCTTTTCCTATATATATATATATAGATGATCTCTTTTATTTATTTATTTTTTGAATAAATATAAAATACTATAATTGGTCATAAAGGATGGATCCTTCCAATCTTTATGAGTCCCTCCACCTAATAAAACAAAATACATTCCCCTTACTATCAATTGGAGGTTATGACATGACTTCCTAATAAAACAACAGGAATTCTCCAAGTGAAACATATATCTTCATGTTTAATTTATTGAAATAGTTGCAGCTTTACTTCATTAGCATTGAAATCAATCAATATATATATATATATATATATATATATATGTGTGTGTGTGTGTGTGTTTTGTGCACAGATAATGAAGCTATTAATAGTGATTGAAAACAAATAATATCCAAATGTTACTGGTGAGAGCACTTTCAGGATGATATTTCATAGTCCCATATTCATGGTTACTGGAATTTATTTAAGAACTATAATGGTGTTAATGCAAATTTTATGCAAATTTAGGTGAAGATGCTACATAGACCATTTTCAAGATAGAGAAAAGCAGGCCTCTCTTCTATTGATTGCAGCAGGATCTCACACTATGTAGTAAGCCTCCCTGACCTTGTGTTTAATGTCATTTCTTTCAGAGCAGATAATACTGGTTGTGGTGGGTAGGAAGGCATGGCCAGATGCTCTCTCATGCTCAACAAAATTTGAATTGCCTTCAAGCTTAGTTTTGGTCCTGTTATAGAGGTATCTATGTTGAGCTACTCTGTTTTCAATGTTGGTTTTAGTTTCTCCATAATATGTTGCCATGCAGTTTTTTGGGGGGCAGGTATGGGCAACCTTCCCAATTTAATTAAATTCATTGCTACAACCAAACAACAACAAAATTCTTTTTAAAAACATGATATGGTGCCAATTGGCATACAAAGTGTAAACATTTGCAATCAATCCTCTTGTGAGAAAAAACTATCATAAGGCAATGTTTAACCATCATTAAAATATTAATATCATTCAAGTCTCTTAATAATGTCATAATAGAATTTATGAGGATATGAAGATTGATGGAGACAGGTTTGAGTTAAAGAAATACTGGTCTTTCATGATACATTGGCTTGAGGCTCCAGGTACTGTAAGTCCCTTTTAGTCTGTCTGATATACTGTCATATAGGTATTCACTCCAACCCTTTTCTCAACCTTGAAGTGTTCCTCATAGATATTGAATTTTTTTTTATATTGATGTTCCTGCATGTGACTAACATGGGGGTTACAAAACAATACTAAATCTCTGATTTTAAATTGGTTTAAACCTTGTGGAACCCATAAGTTCTGTTTTTTACCCATACTTGCTATATTTTTCCTTAGCCTTTATCTAATCATTATCATGACTTAATTCCTCTGGAATAATAGGTAAAGGAGTTTTAATTAATGTTGACTCCTCATGACCACACTGGGGTGAAAGTGATGGATTCACTTGTGTCTAAATTTGATTATCTTTTCCTTGTATTGTTGTAATGTATGCATATTAAACAATAATTAAAGAGAGGTTTTTATAATAATGATAAGTATTAATATTTACATTTTATAGTTTAATCTAAATTATGTATTTTATTGCACATTTATTAAATATTCAATTATAGAAACAATTGTTTCTCAGCTATAGTGCTTGTGATCATTTTCATCTTTTAGTAATAAGTTTTATTTGAGTTGCATTCTTTTTATACACATAGCTTGCTTTATATTATATGTAGGGAATGTTGTTATTGCAAGTATTGAGGTTGAGTAGCTAATAGTGTTTGCTGGTTTTTTGGTGGGATGTAAGACCACATCTTACAATATATATAAAAAATCCAACATATTTTTGAACTATACTTATGTACTACCTAAGATTTGTCATCCCTGCTTATACCCACAAAAAATTATCACCCAGAGCATAGCATATATAAAATAGAGAAGGTAAACAACCCTATCCTTAAAAAAAGTTGTTTTGCATTTGATCTGAAGATTAAACTCTTTACTGCAGTAATATCATATTCTTCCTTATTATTTTAAAATGTTGTCCAAGCATTACTGGTAATGACACATATCAAAAAACAAAAATTTACTATATCGACATTTGAAATCATGGCAATCACTTACTGGGTCACAAAAAATATAATAATACATTTGTGCTCAAGCAATATTACATTCTAAAATTTTTGATAATCAAGATTAAAAGATGTCAAACTGTGATAGTGGTATATAATGGAAATAAACTTAAAACATTCATATACACTACATAACCCATGTATAGGCAAGCCAAATTTATATAATGATATGTTTTACTTTCCCTATATAGGAATGGTGATCATCTATTGCCTTTGTAATTTTAACATTAATTCTATAACTACTGAACCACTGTTATTAGAATAAACCTTAGTATCAATCAACAAAAAAATAATTCTATACCCTCTCAAAATATATGATCTTATTCTCAGTTAATTGCCCACTTTTTAGGCCCCTAGTTGATCACTCCAAAATATAATGGTATTTAGGGTATGTGTGTGCAAAGATCCACCTTATTCAATGAAGCTTCATTATGCCCCACAGATTTGGGACCCAAAATGTAATGGTACATGGTATATGACCTAAAGTTAATATATAATGAACTGGCTTTATGTCTTATAATTACATAAATCAGATTCAAGAAGTGTACAAAAGAATTAGTTTAACCTTACATTCTCTTTCAACATTTCAAATAGCCTACTGTCAGGGATTCACACAAAATAATTCATGAAATATGATTTACCATGTTAAATATAAAATAGAAACAAAGGAAATATTTTATTAAATCTACTTTATATTTTCCAACAACTAACTATAGATAATTATGATAGCAAAGTCTAAATTTACTGATGTGGGATAATATAGCTACTTACTAGTGTCTGTGTAGGCAATTTTTAACATTCAGATGTTCTCAAGAAAATGATTAAGTTAATTAACACCCAATGTTACAATGATTCTGTGTGTTGATAAGTGATTAAAATGAAAATGAATCACAAAGTTACTTTAAGTCAAATAAGTGGTATATCTTGTATTTATGATTAAATATTTATCTTCCTTTTTTTTTGAATGGCAATAATAATACAATAAATGTTTCTTTATAAGTTTTTTTTTTTTACTTGTCTTTCGAAGTCATTCATATTCCTACATTAGTTAACCAGATCTATTGGTATACATTCATGTCTGCATGAAGACCACTTGTTCTTCAAAATTAAGTCAAATGCAATAATATAAGGAAAATATTAATAATAGTGGGCTATCAAAATCAGATAGTTTAAAATCATAGATACATTTTCATAAGATCACTTTAACCTTATAAGCAAAAAAAATTAAATAAAAATCAACATTCTTCTCACACTATGCAAGCCACAATTTCTTTTTTTATATATACATATAAGCATAGGTATTATAAATTACATTCTCTTTTGAAAAGTATGAACTTCTCAAGTTAATTCCTTAAAAGATCCTCAGTTATGGTCTAAGAAGTTAATATATTCAACTATATTGGACTTAATTCTAAAGGTCATCATCAAACTACAGTGATCCTAATATTTTTAAAGCAAGCTCTTATGAATGATAAAGGATTCTGAGTTATATGTATATAATGAACACGTCGTGCATAAAGTATTAATGGAATATTTCATCCCTTCAGACATATCTTTATATTACATAAATGTATCTCACATTTAAATTATACGTTATTTATCAAAAAAATTAATTGAACTTCAATGATATTGGTAATACATCTATATGAGTATATAAGTGATCTTCAAAAAGACAGAAGTTAATAAATTAATGATCAGTATTTATTAACTACTATATGTATACCAGATGTACAATATATGTAAATATAACGTTATGTTTAAATATTTTTAAAAATAATGTGCATGTGAATTGAATTATGACATGTGATATATGGCTTACTTGAAAAAGTATATGTTTCAAATATATCTGTAGTGTGGGAGATTGTTTTGCCTTCTGTCCTGATGGATAGTTGTGATAGGATTGAGGTAAGGTGAATCAGATGCACTAATAAAAACAAAAAGCTTGCAAATGTGAAAATAGTAGTTTATATTTAGTAATATAGATTCAATTGAAATATTTGAAAAAAGGATCTTAAAAAAAATTGAAACACAGACAGTTAGTTATTAAAGAATAATCAATAAAGCCTTGAGTTAATAATAAAATGATTAACAATGCAGTACAGAGAAACAGAGAAGACAATACTGAAAGAAACATTAATAGTGGAGTCTTGTGATAAATAAAGCTAGAAATGAATGCTAAGAAAAGGATTAGAAACAATATATATCTTTTAAGTTTTTAATTTATAGTACAAGAGAACACTTTAGATAAAAAGTGTAGGATCTCAGAGAATAGTAAATTATTAGTAGAGAAAATATGTGTTGAAAATATAGAGTATAATAAAGAATTTATGCCATAAAAATAATGTCCTCATCTGCATTAATATTCTGGAGAGTTTAGCGCTGTGATAGAATGGTAAGATCTAGAATTAAGCGGATTTGCAACTTGTCTCTGTTACTTTTAATGCTGAATGTCATGTGATCTTGTAAGCAACAAAGTATTCTTTTTTTTTTTTTTAATTTGTGTTAATAAAAAAAGAGGTAGATAAGACAAAATAGATTGTGCAAAAAATAGCAGATGAAGAAAAAAGATATAAATTGGAGGGGAAATTACTAATAAGCAGTTTGTATTAAATCATTAAACATCGCATGGATGAGTAGGCACTAGATATGGATTTTATGCACAAACCTTCTTGCATCCATTGATTACTCTGGCTTGCTCTAGTGATGCTACTGTGTAGAGAGTTTAGCTCTGTGTAAGCAGTTTCTATCTGAATCAAAATATTTTTTATAAGATTGAATAGCTTTTTTTCTTTTTTTACAAAAGACATGTAAGAAAAGAAATAACAGTTAAAAAAGTCTATTGCATCTGTTTTAACGATAATATGGCTGCATCTGTACTTATTCAGAATTAGCAGAACAAATGTTAAAAAGAATTAATAAATTTGTAGAAAATTTAGAAGTGAAATGAAAATGTCTATTTTTAAAATAATGATTATAGATGAAAATGATTCAAGTTTAAGAATGATGATATAAAGAAGATTGGCACTTTTTTTTTCATATGTCAAACCATCGGCCGGGACGCGAACCCACAACCGTCTGCAACCAACTACTTGCTTGCATGTCGGTTGCGATACCTCTCGGCTAACAACGCAAGAGATTGGCACTTTTAAATAAAAGTTGCAATTGTTAAATAGGTTTGTATTATAGGTGAGAACAATATTTTATACACATTAAAATCAAATTTAAGAAGAAAGATTATTAAATGTTTTATTTGAAAAATAACTTGGGAAGAGCGATTTGGATAATTAGAAATAAAGAGAACACTGGCGGCTTTTTGGATATGGATTTGGAGAATTGGAAAAAATAAGATGGAAGAATAGAGTTAGCAATACTGAATGTTATAGAAAGTAAATGAATAGAAATCAGTTATTCTCTTTAAATAGATACAATTACACTCGTGTCTTAATTATTATTCTATTTCATCTTACCATAAGTTCTCGAAAATATATTTAGTTTTAGAAGTAACTTTATTCAAGTAAAAATATATCTACAGATATTTAGAATCAGAGAAACTATGAAGAATACGGTATGTTCTACCTGTGGAGAGTGGAAGAAAGAAAGGAAACAAATCCAACTAATTGATGGAATAGTTATGAGTGTTTAAATACAATGTCTAGCTAGAACAGAAAAACTTGGAGGAAGTTGTCAGACTAATGTGCAGAACGTTTTTTTTTCTCTTGAGCAGCAAACTAATAATGATATGTAGACTGTATTCGTATATAATCATGACTTGTAAACCAGAGTTAATATATACCCATATATGTGTATGTGTGCTTGCTAAATTATTATGAATTAGAAAAGCTTGGAATAGACATTTGAGGATAAGTTTCAGACAGGTCTTCATCTTGCAATAAGTTAATATAAGCTGTGATATATATAATGTAATATTTTGTGGATTTTTTTAAAGATAAATTCCTTAAAGAATTACTAAAATAAAAGTGACATGGATAAGTTCCTTTTTTAATTTATAGCATTTCGTTGTTTTGCTTATGGCAATTTGAATACATTAATTAACTAATTAGCATTTTGTTGTTGTTGTTGTTTGTATGTGCTGTCTGTGAGAAAAATAAAAAATGTAAGTTTAAGTCAGGGTTTGACTCATGAAGACCTTATATGGTATTTTAAAAAAAGAACTTTAACAATAGAATATCAAAATTATTTTTTTATATATGACATGCAGATGGTAAAAGAAATTCTCCACCTTCAAAAATCTCAAGTGGGATAGTAGTCAAAATAAAATTTATTCTTTACTGTTATATTGGAAGAAATAGTTTATATATAAGAATTTTAGAATTCAAATAGTAATTAAAGTTGACCTTAATAAAGTATTATAAAAATAATGTCGTTTAAATGCTTTTGTTAAAAATAAATTATAAGGAATGTTATATGAATTTTTTCTCTCTAAAAAACAGGCTTTTTCATACCTGCACTTACATATTTATTATATAGGGGGTTTAAAGTCAGACTTTCACACTACTCTCAACCAGGAATATTATAGTAAAACTTCCTTAAATATTGTTACTGATATTCTATGCCTGCATTCGAATTTAATATAATATTTCCCTCAAAATACCTATTTATATAAAGAATTTTGATAAGAGTGTGCCCTATCTTGCAGGAAAACAATGTGAATACATTATACATATATATATGTTAATTCTTTAGCTCAAAATCAGAATGAGATAACCAGGCAACTAAAATCTTGATCATCATCAGTCATATTTGTCCACTGCAGTTTCTTATTTTTAATTTGTTAATTAGACATTGAATTTCAATAGCAACATAAAGCACATTTTTATTTTTTAAGTATACAATATACATTGCTCAGAGAGGAAAGTTATAAAAGTAATCAGTCTATTTTTGAAATAAGATATTTGTGAGTTTTCCAATAAAGCAAGATGGCAGCACATATTTTGATGAATATACAATTTTGGAGCCTCCAAAAATGTTTATAAAAATGTCTGCTATGAAATATCATATTTAATATTTACATTTTATTTTTTATTAATGTTATTTTAAAAAAAGAAGTCATCGTGGAAAAATTAATAGCTATATTTACAGTTTATTTTCTTTTTTTTATGGGGGGGGGGGATTAACTTATTAACAGATAATGGAGAAAATATATAAATATAATATTTAAACTTTATTTATGTTAGCAGCATGCAAACATATTGTAACCATTAATATACACTTTTCGGAAAGGCAGGATCTCGTACCTCAGGAAATAGTCCACTGCCTCACATTCTGTGATAGTAAGGTACTAAATTGTTATCATTATGACAATTTACCAAAAAAAAAAAACTGCTGACAAAAAGAAACACACTCAACTGAATAAAATATGACAATGTTAAGAGTATCTAGTCACTTTCCCATGTATAATATAAATATTAAAAAAATTGAAATAAAGCTTCTTAATGAAATTTATCAGAATTTATTCTTTTTTTTTAAAAATTTATTAATTTTGTTTTAATTCAACAACTAACATATAAATATATGAAGATATGCAAAGAAAGTGAAAGAGAAGAATAAGAGAACGAACACATCTTCAGTAGATTATAGGCCCTTGAAACTGCACATTTATCAAAAATATGGGCTGCCATCTTGGTTTACAGGAAAATTAACAAATACTTGAAATAATTTTTTAAAACAAAACAATACTATTGTTTGGTGGTATTGCTTTGTTTGAAGGTTATTATACATGTCAGATTTAAGTTAAATATAAAAACTGGGTATCTTGCAACATTCTATTATTAAATTTTTTTGTCTTCATTTGTAGTATATTTAACTTTTATCTTGTATTGGTTAAGCTCAAAGGTAAATGGCAGACTCTGGAGCTTAAGGAACAAGGGACACAGTTTTAGATATCACTTTCATTTTTGAACTTTTTATGAACTTCCAAGCATTTGATTTTCTTTTTTATTAACCTAATACCTTTCAAAAACTGATCAAATTTAATTTTTATGTAACAATAAAAGATTTAAAAAAATAATAAAAAGTTTTTATCATATATTTTAAGTATGTATGAAAGCCCACATTTATTTTTTGCAGGAATTTTTTTATAATTATATTAATATAATCAAATATTCATTCTTTTAGTTCCTAAAAGTTAAATACAACTAAAGTTAAATTAATTTTTTTTTCTTTCAATCTTTTTTTCCCTCAAAAATTCCTTGCAAAACAAAAATCTTACATATGAAAGAAGCAATTACAATGATTTCTTATGGCAAAAAATTTAAGTTTTTAATTTTTTTTTTAAGTTTCATAGCATTGGCCGGGACGCGAACCCACAACCCGGGCAACTGCCTGCAAGTGCAAGGCAGTCGCGCTGACCTCTCGACCACCAATGCAAAAAAAAAAAATTAAGTTGTTATCCTAAATTTAAAATACGTAAAAAAATCTAAGCGAAAAACCAATTAAAAAATAAAGGTTAAAATTGAAAAAAGTGATTATTAATAAATAAATATTTTATAAAAATATTGTGAATAGATATATTGTATTATAAAATCATTTCATTTGCCATAATTTTTTTTTTTTTTTAATATAATTTTTCCAATTTACAGTTATCATTTTGGCTAAATCACAATTTGTTAAATTAAAATGAAGCATATAGAAAAAAAATTAAACACAATATACATTTCAAAATTGATTTTGTTACACTTTACGTTGTATTATCAAATTTTTGTAATTATCTAACCAATAAATCATTGACATTTTTTTGTAGAGCTGTTCTTTTTTTTTTTTTAAAGCAATGGATTGTGATTTTATATATTTCACATAAATGTAATTACATTTAAATAAAAACTAGATGAAGAAATCTAATGTACAGTTGATTAGTGTAATTAATATAAATGTTTTTATTTTATTTTTTTGCCGATAATGTTTTGCTATAGAATAATGCATTTTACTTGTGACAATTAAAATTTCTATAGATATAAAATCACTAATTAGAAATTAGTTAAATAAAAATTCTTAGAAGGTAATCAAACATGTACTGTTTCAATTAGCAATGAGTAAACTCTCAATCCAAGTCACAAGATAAAAACTTTGAAAATATAGGAATGGCAGTCTTATCTTTTTTTTCTTTCATGTGTCATAGCATTGGCTGGGAAGCAAACCTGCTAACCCGGAACAAGTGCTTGTAAGGCAGCTGTGCTGACCTCTCAACCACCAATGCTTGAAAGGCAGTCTTATCTTTGTATCCAAATGCAATTATATATGACAATATAATTGCACTGAAGTATAGAGATAAAATGACCAGTCTTCACTTTTCAAAGACTTTATCTTGTGACTTGGATCTAAAGTTTACTCATATTTAACATCACTAATTGAATATTATAATATAGTGCATGGATGGAGGGTTTATGATTACCTTCTCCTTAGAAATACATCTTGACTGTGCTAGTAAAAATTTCTTAATTATTTAAATAAAAATTGTTTTTGGGGTATTGTACGTATTTTATAATTTACTACTAATCCTTAAGGGCCTGTTTTTTTAACACTCTCTTCCCAAATGGCATTTTTTGAAAAAACAGCTGCATACTAAATACTTATATAATTAAAATTCTAACATTTTGAAATATGTGTACTTATAAAATATATAACAACTTTTGTACAAAATAAAAAGTATTGTAATATTTCAAAATATGAAAAACGAAAAAAATCAGAAAATATTTGCTTAAATTATAATTACATAATTGAAATGTGAAAACTTTGAAATATTTGTAGTTATGAAGTAAATGACTGATATATATGTAATTTCTAAACTGTAAAATATTGCAGTATTTTAAAACATGAAAAAAACAAGAAATCAGGAAAATATTTTCCAAAAATCATTAATCAAAACTGTAAAATCTTTATATACTTTTATTATGTGAAATATCTATAAAATCAAGTAAAATAAAAATATTTTTATACATATTATATTTATTCAATAACAAAATGATATTGAAAATAAGTTTTTTTAAAAAAAAAACTTCTGAAAGACATACCTACTTGTCTCTTCTGAATCTGGGGAAAAAATGGAGAAATTTTCTCACTTTCATGCAAGCTAATTAGAAAAACCATGAAATTCAAGATTGCTCTCTGATTGGAGCTTTTCACAGAAATTAATGAAATAACAAAGTTACTGTGAATATATTAATGAATAAATCTTTAAAAATTTGAGATTTGAGCCAAGCATAAGGTGAAAAACATCAGTTTTCATAGACATAAATCACAAATGATGTTACTATATCACTACAAAGCACTTCAGAAATATTTAAAGAAATGTTAATACATTTTTTGTTATATATAAATAAAGTTTATACTGAATAAAATTTGTTTAGTATTTTTTGTTGATATTTTTTATATTTATGATAAAAGCCATCATTATTCTGGATATAGGGAACAAATTATGAAGATATTTAGTAAAAATTAAAAAAATGATATTCTCTACTTATTTTTAGGAAAGTTTATTATTAATTGCATAATTTTTTCTCTTCAGTAAGCATTGTTAGCTGAGAGGTTATCGCAGCAGCCTTGCAAAAGTAGTTGGTTGCAGATGGTTGTGGGTTCGCCTCCCAGCCGATGCTGTGACATATGAAAAAAAAGTAATTTACATTTACAATGATAACATTTTTGTCTTGTGCAGAGTTAGCATTTAAAAAACTTTATGCATAAATTGATTGAATAAATATATTTTAGCTAATGTACAAATTTTAAAATTTATTATTATGTATGATTATTATGTAATACTTTTTATTTGTTGTTTATTATATAAAATTTAGGTACTGTTTTATTAGCTTGTGTCAGCCACTTGATGGCATTATTTATATGCAAAACACATAAATATGCCATTGATTCAGCCACTGGTGGCCTTATTTCTATGCAAAAGCACAGAAAGAGGCCATTTTGATGCTGTTCTCTGACAAGCAGTCTGCTGCTTCATATTGTGCACTTTATCCCAATGTTCACAGTTCAAAGTTTGCTACAGTATCAGGTGAGGGGTCTGAACTTCAGCCTGCCACAACTCTTGAAATATGCATGACAAAGTAATTAGATTACAAGTCATCTGACCTAATATTATCTCCTAACAATTGTAAATCTATCACCATGTTTCCCTACTCAACATGGAACTTTCAAAAAAATTGGAAAGGGTATGTCCAAGCAAGATTTTGACCAGCTAATGTTTGTGTGAAAACACATTTGTTACAAATAAAATGGCTGACTGCAAAACCAAGCCATTGAAATTGTGCCAACTGCCATCCACAGAAGCTGGTGTGGAGGCATTTTTACAGAACAACATACTCCTACATGCCAAGAGATATGTGTGCAGTGAAACAATGAGACTGAAGATATCCAAAACTATCTCACAGTTCAGATGCAAGTCCCATTCTTATCAGTGAAAGTGATATCTTTAAAAGAAGACCTGCTACAACAGCTCCAGAATCCCATTTTGGATAGGATATGAATTAAAGTACAGACTGTCAAAAACACTAGATAAAAATGAGGTAAATATAGTAAGCATATTTTAAGGGTATAATTAAAACACTATTGTTGTATATAATAAATAAACTTTGTATTGTATTATTCTTTTAGGGTGTGAATGTCATTATGTTAGCTTCATGCAATGTTCTTTTCATGAAATCACTATCCTAGGTCATCACCGCTCTTTTAAGATGGTCTCCAATTAAAAAAATAGTTGGTTTTTTTAACGAAAGTTGATTTTTTTTAAAAGATTGTAGTAGTGAATACTTGATTGTAATTTGATATAATGAGTTCAAATTGATGATAAATGCTATGGTGAATTATCATATAAAGATCTTTTATATGTTAATGGAAAAGGATATATTATTTTTGTTAACTAAATTTTGATTTAATTTCAAGGTATTACATTTACTATAAGTTGAAAAATTAACATATAAACAATAAATAGAATGCCATAATATTTCTAGTACTTTTTAAAAAAAATTATAGTAATACTTAAAATGTAATGGAAATTATAGATTTGAATAAATTGCTTTCATATCTGCAATGTTTTGGTTTGACTAAAAAATATAAAGTGAAGACCAAAACCCCTAGTGAATAGTATAAATTAACAGATAGTGGTTCATACAGGGTATACAGTATTTGTTTACAATGCTGAATATTATGTTGTTCTATACAAGTGCAATATTTTTCAACACATACATATGTATAGAACATAGACATGTATATGAAACATGTTAACACAGGTAAAACTCTCCATCCAGTAGTGTCACTCAGTGCCATCCAGAGTAATCAATGGATTCCAGAAGGCTTGTGCATAAAATACCCATCTAGTGCCTACTCATCCAATAACCCCAGACTAGTTTCTGGTTTGTGGCCTTCATCAGTGAAAAGCCTTGGATCTGAGAGCACTGCATCTAGATCTTAGGATCTAAAGCATCCCTCCAGCAGCCACCTTTTATCTCTTCCCTAACTATAAAACTATGAGAATAAAATTGAAAACAATATTTTCAATCTAAGCTAAATAGCTTATATAGTCATATGGGTCTGAACTCAGTTAATAATGGTTATGTGCAAGCATAAGAAATGGTGATCATGTGATGTATTAAACATACCTATAAATACAACTTATTTTAAAATTACAGTTTATAAACAAATTAAAAATAATGTAGTTAATATATATATATATGTATTAGTGAGCATGCATATGCTCATCTTATCACACCCTCTCTCTCTCTTTCTTTCTCTCTCTTTCTTTCTCTCTCTCTCTCAAAAAAAGTAAAACTTAATGTACTTTTCTTGTTATAAAAAAGAATGTTTTTTTTTCTTTTCATTTTTTCTGGAATAGATTTTTTTTTCTTAAATAAATGGCCTAATATCAAGTAGTGTTTTATCACTTACAATATATGTCACAAATTTTTATAAACTTAGTAAAATTATAAAGACCTTTTATTTGAAATTTCTGGAAGCAAAAAAATGATGGAAAAAATCCATTTACATTACTTTCATATGGATTGAAAAAAAACATAATTAAACAATTTGTACTATTTAGAAAAAAATAAAAGATTTGATAATGTGAAACTTAGAAAAAGCACTACATAAGTAAAAAATAATGTGTATATTGGAAAAAAAATATGTATACATCAGAAATGGAAATTAATGGACTCTATTGTGTTGTTCTTTTATATAAATTATAATAAATAATAAAAATCATATATATATATAATTCAATACACCATTTTCTTTTTAAATCTTGTTTTTATATGATTACTATAAAAGTATATAAATATACACCTGGATCTCATTTTATGTGGATTTTTTAATGCTATTTTGAAGTTATGTGATTCATGTTTCTTCTTAATATCTTTTTATATGGGTTTTCTTTTATGAGACAAAGAAGTTCATATTTCACTATATTTATTAGATATCAAGAAATTTAAATTATTAATAACTTATTTTGTCTTGAAGTACTTTTTTCTCAAAAGTATAATGTTATATTAGCAGCTAATGTGAATATAGCCTGAAGTTGAATTTAGAATCTTAGCTTCTATGTAAATAACCTATTATACTTATGATTAAATAATAATAATAATAATAATAATAATAATAATAATAACTATATTTTTTCTCTAATAATTTACAATTAAGTATTTTCATTTTTACAAATAAGGAGAAATTAAAACCACATTTATTAAATAATAATAATAATAATAATAATAATAATAATAATAATAATAATAATAATAATAATAATAATAATAATAATAATAATAATAATAATAATAATAATAATAATAATAATAATAATAATAATAATAATAATAATAATAATAATAATAATAATAATAATAATAATAATAATAATAGATTTATACTTATGAGTATAAAAATATTTCAATAAATATTCAAAAATTTTAAACTTTTAAAACATATTTTGTTAAATATAACAGAAATAAATATTCTTTTAGATTTTTAAAATAAATAATAAAGTTGTGTAAACTGAAAACTACTGATAATGTATAATCTTTTTGTTTTGATTGCGATCTCATTTTTTTTAATATAGAAACAAAATGTGAACATTTAAAATTTATTTCAGTAGTAAACACAAATATTTATCAAATGAAGACAAATTTATTTTCTAATAAATAATTAATCATTTAATGATAGATTTTATGTTGATGTGTGAGATAAAGAAAAACATCAGAAAATGCTGAAATCTGAGAGAGTTTGCTGCAATGAACAATCTCTTAAATTCCAATGAGAGCTAAATTAGTTATATGTCTGGATATTGTGAGCTTTATAAACAATTAGTAAAATCATCATCTCAAAGTTTAATCACCGATTACATTGTCAACAGAAAACCATTAACACAGCACAAACTGAAAGTGGTGCTAGTTGTAATTCCTTTTGTGACAAAACTGATTTCTTACCAATTTACAAATGAACCCCATAGTCAAATAGCAATAATGACTAAAATATGTATGAACAAATGTAAAATTAAATAGTGTAGTTAATAAAAAAAAATAAAAAAAGTTTGTCTTGTATCAATTTTTTTCAAATATTTGATATTTTTTATTAGTCATACTTTATTTTTTTATTTTTTTAATGCAATTTTTAAAGTAATTTTTCCTTGTTGCTTTACTTCTATGCGATTTCCTAAAATTCCCCATTTTTAAAGGTAAGTTAAGTCTATTTTTGTGCGATTTTTTTTAATGCAGGTTTTTTATGGAACCTATCTATCACATAAAATGAGACCCCAGGTGTACACCAATGTTTCAACTATTTAATATTATAGTCTTCATCAAGGAAACTGAAAAATAAATATATATAACAATAAATATCAAATATTCCAAACAATCTTCCATATATATATATATATAATACTCTTTACCTCAAACGCTTTCTATTACAACAATCTCAAAACCTTAACACATTAAAACAGCATTTAAATGATAAAAATTCTGCTGTTTTAGATCATATGACTAAGTTTTAACATAAAGATTTTGAAATAAAGTCTTTGGAATGTATAAAATCATACTATGAAAGAATAATAAAGGAAGAAATTTAAATTACTGAAATTAAACCTGAATTGAATAAAATGTTAATGGAAAAGAAAGAGAAAAAAAATTATAGATTTTTTTAATTAAATGATTTTAATGGTATTTTTAGATTAAAGTATAGTCAAGTATAAAAAATATGATACAATTTTGAAATTGTTATAATAGAAAGGGTTTGAGGTAAAAGTAATTTAGATATATATTTTGGGGAAATTGTTTGGAAAATATTTAATATTTATATTTATTGTTATATATTTTTATTTTTCAGTTTTCTTGATAAAGACTATAATATTAACTAGTCAACATGTTGATGTACATTTATATATTTTTATAATAATCATACAAAAACAACATTTAAAAAGAAGATGGTTTATTGAATTATGTATATTGAATTTTATGAATTATTTTGAAAAGAAAACTGTTGGTGATATTTTTTAAAATGTATTAAAAACCATATACAACAGCTATATAAATATATTAATAATAATTATACATTAAAAAAAACCCTTTTTTGGCATATGGTTTTGTGCCCTTTTCAAATGTTAATCATATATTTTAACATTAACCATTTATTGCAGGTAAAGCACCATCTAGTGTTTTATCAGCAAAGTGGATAATATTAAAATAGATGACTAACATTTGAAAAGGGTATGAAACTATGTATTGAAAAAGGATTTTTATTTGTAATTATATATATATAGTTTTTATTATTTATTAAAATATACAATAAAAACAATGCATACTGCTAGATGTAATCTATCTAAAATATTTGAAACATCCCATAGCTATATTAAACTAATGATATTCACTCTTTAATAAAGAAAGCTCATATTTTAGCACTACATTGAAAAAAAAAAAACGTATTGCTAAAATTCGAGCTTTCTTTATTTAAAGGCCGAAGTGTGGCTGGAATAATATAGCTATGGGATATTTTGAATATTTTATTATAATATGTATACATAAAGACTATAGATTTCTAGTTAATTTATGAACAGTAATGTTTTAATTTTTTGTTTACTTTATTTTTGAATAGCATATAAGTGAAGTAGTGATTAATGAGATAATTCATCAATAACTTCTCTATATTTCAAAAAACAAGTAAGTATCTAATTAGAATGAATTCCCTTCACTCTTTTCCAAAACCATTTATTGTAAATCTGAGGAATAAATGGGTACTTGATGAAAATTGCCATTAGATTTGGATGAACCAGATGCATTAAGTATAAGCTTCTCGCTGATGAAGACCATAAGCCAGAAATTAGTCTGAGGATATGAATATGATAGCCTGAATGTGGATATAATAACATTATTCAAGATTATAATAGATGAGTGTAGAATGAAGAAAATTACTCCTAATATCTCATATTAAATGCCAATACAGGGAATCTTGTGATGTTTGTTATGAAATACTTCAACATTATTTCATGCAGAAACAAATTATACTCACTTATTATTATAATTACAATATGAAACATAGAAATTATATTTGCTGCTATTCAGATCAATAAATCTAAGCTAGAATAATAATTCTATTTTTATAATGTTGTCTGTGTGTTAAATTTGGCAACCTGAAAAGTTAATAACTATAATTGTTAGATAGCATCTCATTAAAGTCTTCACCAGCAAAATAAAATACAACATTTTTTAAAAGTATAATGATTTAACATTTATAATAATAAAAGTGTATTTGTTTATATATATTCAGACTTGGACCTATAGGTGAAATAGAAAGGCAACTGCCCCAGGCAGCAAATTAAAATAGACTGAGATGTTATATATATATATATATTGAGTAAATATACTGAATTTAGGATATTTAATACATATGTTTTTTTATTACATTTCTTACTATATTCATAATAAGCCTTTTCAGTTATTTTAAAAGGTATATTTAGGGTTTGCCTCAATTGTCAAAATTGATTGATAAGGTGTATATATATATATATATATATATATATATATATATATTGTTGATTGATAAGGTGTATATATATATATATATATATATATATATATATATATATTGTAACCCATGATGATGGGCACAACCAAGCCAAGGCTAAGCAGCATCACACACCAAAAAAGTGTGAAAGCAATAATCAAACAATAATATAAACACTGATCTCAAACTGCTTTAATAAATAATATTTATTAATTAAAAAATGTCTAAGTTCCGAATAATAATAATAATAAATTGACTCATTAGACTATGTTCCCATACCAAGGTGTACAGACTGCCTTAAAGTCAAATAAGTATCAAAGACACATACTTGACTGTATAGAAATATCATTTTAATGCTGCTTGAAATAAAGATAAAAATTTTAACTTTTTAAAAAAAAAATATTAACTTTTTTTTTTAAATTGTTATCAATTTTTTAATAATTTTCACACACACCATCCACACACCTAATCTCCCTCTCTTATATAGCCAACCCCAATTGATCAGCTGACAACTGAAACCAATCAACCAATAAAATCGATTTCTAATCACTAAGTTTTAGTTCTATTTTTAGATTTAATTAAAGAACAGCAGAAAGAAAAAGAAAATATTATAAAAATAGCAATTTAACTTATCTAATATTTAAACTTATAATAAATATTTATTTAAATATAATTATTTAATAAACTAAATATCATTAAATAAACATTGCATAAAATAAATTATTTTCCATATCTATTTAATATCTATTAAGTATTAAATACAAGTCAATTCTTTAATACTTTTACTTAAAATAATAATTGTTGTTAGCAAATTAAATATTGCAAAATAATACACACAAGCAAGCACAAAAACATACACCTATATAATTAGAAATGCTTCCATAATGTTTTGCCTTACTTAATATTATCTAATGACTTATTAAAAATATTTTAAGTTAACTAATCTTATAGATTTAATTGATAACTATTAAAATTTAAATTTACTTACAATAAAAACTGCATTATTTTAATAAATATTACTACATTATTTGTACTTTAAACAACATGATTAATAACATTTATACTTATAACAGACTATTAATATGCATTTAAAATATTAATTAATGCATTAATAACATTATATAAGGTAGTTTTAAGTGTAGTTTAGTTTTAAAAGTTACAAAGAATATTACTGAATTGAAAATTATTATTTTTATTATTTTGTGCATCTAACTATTGTAATTAAGGCACAATTAAAATGTATACAATATATATATATATATATATATATATATATATATATATATATATATATATATATATATATATATATATATATATATATATATATATATATAGGGATTCCATCTTTATTGTTGAAAGGAGATTGCCTTAACAATAATTTGAGATTGTTGACTGTTACCTATATTGTGATTGTCTAAGTGTTGACTGGTTTCTAATGGTTATATATATATATATATATATATATATATATATATATATATATGGTTATATATATATATATGTGTGTGTGTGTGTGTGTGTGTACATAAAGTATCTTTTTGGTAATTACCTTCAAAAGAATTACTTTAGTCATATGAACTGAATATACAATACAAAGGGGTTAAATATATTTATACAATACAAACATGTATGATTTGAAATAAATGAATCATCAGGATATTTGAGATATGACTTTCTACCATTATGTTAATTTATTTGGTAATCAATCCTATTTTACTGAAGATTCATAATATTTAAAACTACTGATTTCTCAATGAATATGAATATATATATATTATACAATGTAATGACATCAGCATTGATTCTATAAAATATTTACTATATCAATATTAATTAGGAATAAATATTAAACTACACTTAGTTTATGATGGATTCAGTAATCTCAAAACTATATAAAATGGTCAAAAATTTAAAATTAGATGAAATCCAATGGAAGAGAAGCAGTAAATAAGAAATAGACATATTAATATCTCAAATGTTCTGAATCAAGAATGAAAGCTTTTTTAAAATGCACATGATTTAGAACCAAAGACTGATTTTTAATAACCATGTAGTATGCTGAAATTATGATCATATACTGAAGAGATTAAAAAAATGGAATAATGATTAAGTATTTAGAATAATTATCTGGTATTAAACTGGTGGACATCTATGAATTATTTATAGCATAATATTCTTTGTATAATTAACATTGATATGATAAATATCTTATAGGGTTAAGTTTAGTTTGATTATATAATAATGAAAAACAGCCTGCTGCAGGACAAAGGCTTCTCTGAGGACTCCAAAAAGAATGAATGGAACCACTACTCACCATGGGGTGTGAGGATTTTAATGATATTCATTCTTGTTTTATCTCTGTAGAAAAGAACATTTAGATATTCATTTAACAATAAATTTGCAGTTGTTATCTGTTTTATTTGTGAACCAGATCATTGGAAAAAGAATCATAGGCTGCATAGATCTGAAAAAAAATCCCAAGTTTTATCCAGCCTAGACTCAAACTCAAATTATCAGCATAGCAGGTATTTGTGCTATCTCTATCCATAAATGGTATTTATATATGTTAAATTTGTATTCATATTATTATGAATAAACTCAAAGCTTAATCTCAATTCAAATAAAATATGTAAAGAATTATGTGAAAAGTCAACATAATTATGACTTTTTTTCATGGTATTTTGAGTTAAAATTTATTATTTGCAATATATATTTTATGGATAGAAATAATCGATTTTCACATGAAATAATACAATATTGGTGTCTTATTTTTCAAGTCTTATTTAACAATATTTCCACAATAAATTATTCAAACAAGCTTTTAATTGATAAGTGCGGTATGAGAAAATATTTAAAATCTCTATCCAGAACCTCCCCATCTCCAGACCAACTGATTTCAAACTTATGGCTCACATCAATGGAGAGCTAGGTTATTTGGATGATAGATCTAAAATATCAACTCAAAACCCAGCACTTATTTTATACCTAATATTTAAGTAGAAACTCTAAAATTTTTGGACATGAAACTCTTTAAATCCAGCTATCTAACTTAAATAACTATATGGGACTGAACTAAATTCAAATCTACCATATTTTAATAGCCTCAGCATAGCCAAATCCTTAAAGGTAAAATTATAATAATCAAAAAAGCAAGTCATATATAATGCGATATTACTTTTATAAGCTTGTATTTACAAAAATGTAATACAGAGAGTGTACCAATACATTAAACAAGCTTTTAATTGATAAGTGTGGTATGAGAAAATATTTAAAATCTCTATCCAGAACCTTCCCATCTCCAGACCAACTGTTTTCAAGCTTATGGCTCACCTCAGTGGAGAGCTAGAATATTCGGACACTAGATCTAAAATATCAACTCAAAACCCAGCACTTATTTCATATGTAATATTTAAGTAGAAACTCTGAAATCTTTGACTGCTGAGGCTTATAAAATATGATAGATCTGATTTAGTTCAGTCCCATATAGCTATTTAAGTTAGATAGCTGGATTTAAAGACATTTTCATATCCGAAATTTCAGAGTTTCTACTTAAATATAACTTATGAAATAAGTGCTGGATTATGAGTTGATATTTTAGATCTAATGTCCGAATATTCTAGGTCTCCACTGACATGCGCCATAAGCTCGAAACCAGTTGGTCTGGAGATGGAAAGGTTCTGGATAGAGATTTTAAATATTTTCTCATATCACATTTATCAATTAAGAGCTTGTTTGAGCTATTGGTATGCTCTCTGTATTACATTTTTGTAAACACAAGCTTATAAAAGTAATTTCACATTATATATAACTTGCTTCTTTGATTATAATAAATTATTGTAAAACCATATATAAAAAGTCCCTCATTTAGGAAGTTTTATAATGATTTCAATAAAAATTTGATTATAATAACATAATACAGAGTCACAATACAAATAGACTGATATTAGAAATAAACTTTTCTTGATTTCAAGCTAAGATTACTAACAATGTTTTTTAAATTTTTTATACTGCCTATGCATTGAAAAACTGAACTAAAATAATATTGAGGTAATTTGATATTGAAGATTGTTATAGTTATATGGCTGTCTTCACTTATTAATAATACTAGTAAAATGAAGGTAATCTAATATATAGATATTATAAATGATTACCTAATCATACCATAGCCAAAGGCATATAAAAATATTAATAAAATTCTGTGAGATGTATGAGATTCTTTAGGCTGTTTTTTGGCCCTTGAAGAGCAAAGTACCCCAGCAGAATTTTTCTCTATTTTATATCAAATCACACACTCTCTTATTCTAATTTAATTTTTGATTTCCCAGACATTTCATATTATATTACTAACATATATTTTAGACATTTGTTCCTAACAGTCATTAGTAAATTAATTTTTCTTCACCAACACATATTGTCTCTTGAATACTTTTTAAAATGCTATAACTTGATCGAATGATTGCTTTACAAATTTCATATTGCTCAGATTAAACAGGTGTTACAAAGGTATATATTTTAATTATGTTTCATGTTAAGTCATACTAACTAATGTATATGCACTTTTGTAGGATGAGTTTAGCATAGTCTAAACCCAAATATAGGATTTTTCAGCACTAAAGAAAAGTGTTATAACAGAGCCAAAAAAATGATTTTTGATATTATCTATGTTTTTTGGAATTTGAAAGTATGGTCACATTTTTTACTTCAAGAATAAAAGGATAGTTTCCAGTAAACAGAATGATAGGAAGCAGAAAGTATGTGGTTTATTAATAGCATCGACTCAGTGCAATTTGGAGCTTGTGCAAGTAAATTTAAATTTAAATTACTTCTTGTGGTTGCTTTAATGTTCTAATGTATTGTTTAGCCTAATGGTTGACAATTGAAAAGACTGTTTGCATTGAAAATGAATTTAAGGAATTTAATAATGAGTATTTTTGAAATTATTGCTTTATGCAAGAAGCATCTTTTTTTCATACACAAAAACATTATACTATAATTTGTATTGCAACTAAGATTAAATTAAAATTAGATCAAATAAATTGGAAGAGAAATAATGAAGGACTAATTGATATTCTACAATTTTAGAATTTTTGAAACAACAGTTCATACTTCTCTCTCTATTCAATGATTTATAAGCATCAGTGTAATGGAACAATGAATGTTAATCATTCTATCACTTTTAGAAAGATA
This sequence comes from Epiperipatus broadwayi, assembly GCA_028023455.1. Classification (NCBI taxonomy): domain Eukaryota; kingdom Metazoa; phylum Onychophora; class Udeonychophora; order Euonychophora; family Peripatidae; genus Epiperipatus; species Epiperipatus broadwayi. The sequence continues at coordinate 2,787,197 of JAQFVV010012503.1, read as the reverse complement.
TTATTAGATTCATATATGTAATGTAAGAAAGATAAAAAGTAACATTGCATAAAGAATATAAAAATTAAAAACAAATCAGATCTTTAAAGGCTACAGGAGTACAAATCCTCTTCCCTCAGTAATGATGGCCTGCATTGCATTACAATTGCTATTGTGTTTTCTATAACCAATCAATCCCAGATTAACTTGATATTTTTATTCTGTAGATAATAATAACTAGATAATATTTATTAATTAATGTTGGAAGAAAATGTACATGGGGTGACTATGAACTGGTTATCGGAAATAAAAATCATAAACCTATCTGTGATTTGAACATTTTTTGTAAAGTTGACACCAATTCATATTTGAATCCAAGTCATGATTATATGATATTGGTATATTAATTGTTTAACCATGACAGGCAATGGTAAGCCATAAGTTCAGTGTCCACAGAAATATACCTACTTCTTCTATCTGTTGGGAAAGTCACATTCTACTGAAGAGTGATAAAAAAAAGGGAACAGTAAAAAATAAGAGCTTACTCATCAGACCAGTTTTAAATATAGATGAAATTTGTAAATTTTAAATTAGCTTAAAGTATAATCTTTTAATTTTATATAAATGTGTGATATATAGAATTCCATACCTTTATTTTATTAGACTGAAGTCTCAATTAAATTAGTAACACTTAAAATGAGAATCTCACATCTTGTATAAATATATCTACAAAGTTAAAAATGTTTTTTAAAATATCTTAAAGCAGAAAAGTTAAATAATTATATAAATTTCATTTTTCTACCCTCAAGGTTGTGGATTTTAAAATAATGGATTTTAATAATGTATGTGTATATTCATATATGTACATTAAAAAATAGTTTGTCTATTAATGAATAAAGATATCTCCAGAATCTCTCCAAAAAAGAAACAAGGTAATGGAATTAGCACTTTTTCATCTTCTAGCGAAGAACAGCTATATCTTTATATATATATTCATAGGTGCAATACCATTCGTCTGGCACTTTTTGCTTTTGAGTCAGCGCAATTAGTAATTTTCTCAAATTAAGACTAATGTTACAATATATTTTTTATTCTGATCTTCAAAGCACTATATGCTCCTGAAAATATTAAAAAATAATTAATTGTGGAATGTGTGTTATCTAATCAAAAAATAATAAATACAAGTTAGAGATGAGGTTTTTTTAATCCTTTTTTTACTCCACTAAAATACATTTTTTTAAAAATGTAAAGTATTGTAATCTTTAAGTCAACTGATTTAGAGATAAGCAATCCTCCACAAATTCTTTTTTTTTTTTAAAAAGAATTGTTTTGCTTCATATTCTATTTAATAAGTAAACAATTTTTAATTTTTTTTTTACAAAAAAAAATATATATTAGTAAAAAGAGAAAATATGAACATAACGATATAAAGTGTGTTAGTTTATTTACTTAATATGTTTATTTTTGAATGAGTGTGTATTCATGATTGAACAAAAAATAATTATTTGATTATATGTTAAAATTATAAGTTTGGTAATCACGAAAACTTAGAAAATATCTTAAATGGCAGAAATGGTTGAATTATAAAAGACAAATCACTGGTGTATATAAATAAATTAATAATTTTAATAGAGTTATTACATAGTAGAGATGTCTGCCCATCCCTTGTATATGTATTAAATAGATTATGTCCTGAACATGAGGGGTGAGATTGACTTTAGGTAAACATGGGTGTGATGAGAATCTCGGCCTCGAGGTGGCCTTTGAACATTCCATCATCAGATTTTCAATTGGATGGGCGTTTGAAGAGTTGGAGTGTGGAATGGATATCTGCGCACTTATTGCATATATGTGTGGAGATGATAATCTGGACCAACTGATGATTGCTGGCTTAGCATGAAATACATTTATTGGTGATTATTTATCTTTTCAACATATATGTGTTCAAGTATATCAGTATTATGAGATAGAATGGAGAGTGATGGGTAGTGTGAAAGTCTGTGATCATATACCGTATACATTACATATATTGATACAGGTATATAATAAGCCTGTATTTCGGTTATTAAATAGATGTTATTGTTATTTTTCTAAAATAAAGTAGAGCAGATATTTCCACATTTTTAAAAATATTTCACTATATATATCATTCAAGTAACGAAAATATACTTTCCAATGTTTTTAATTAATTATTTACTTTTTAAAAATTACTCGTACCATGAAAGTGCTTAGAAGGAATTTCAAATACCTTTTTTACTGTCACACCAAAAAGAAAAGTATTTAAGTACAACTGGGAAAAATAGATTAATACCTTAGCCACAACGGTTTTTTAATGTAAATTATTTATATATAGCCCACCTATTTTGATTAATTTTGCATTTATTATACAATAAATATTAAATGGCAAACTGGTATATTAAATAAGTTATCACATTTTACACGTAATTAGATATGTTGCACATAGAAAACTGCTATTCTTTATACAGACTTTTAAAATGTTACTGTTTCAAATGTAAAGTTTATATATATCTTAATAAGTTTTAAAGACATAAGACTTAATTTCATCTGGAATTTTATATAAAATTGGATCTTCTTTTGACATCTCTTTATCATAGAATAACCTTCAAAATATTGAACTGCTTTAAACAAACTATATATTTTTATATAACATTAATGTTGAGCACTATTACAAATAAAATAATATTAGCAAAAAAAACCTTTGAGCATTTTAAAGATTTCAATCCAAATGGCCATTTACATAATTTAATAATCTAACTGACACTAATTAGCATTCTTAACTGACTTTGATCAATACTTTGTGTTCTAATGAAGAATGATTATTTTATTTATAGTCTAGTCTAAATACATAATAATCATAAGTTTATCATTTTAATGAACTGCATTCTTAAAGTACTTTTCAATAAACACATACATATGTAACACAGATGCTTTTTTATTTGCATAATATGCATATATAAATTAAGATTATATTATAATAATAATAATAATAATAATAATAATAATAATAATAATAATAATAATAATAATAATAATAATAATAATAATAATAATAATAATAATAATAATAATAATAATAATAATAATAATAATAATAATAATAATAATAATAATAATAATAATAATGTAGTTATTAATAGTAAAATTAAAGAACACATTCATATATATATATATTTAATGTGTATTCATTCAATCAAAAAATAAAAATTATAAAAAACTATCTATACTGTATTTTATTTTATTTTTTTAAATAAAATAAATAGTGAAATTGTTAGATTTTTATTGCAATTAAACATGATTTAGGTGATATCTTTTTTGTTATTATTCCCCTCCATATAGAAATACTATAACAGCCTTATTATTCCCTGACTATGGTCTCTAGTTGTTTTGATGTTTTTAAGTTTGTATTATCTATAGAATCCCTACAATTACACCTATTTGCCATTACCAATTTTATATTTGCAGTTAAACTTTTAAAATTTGTACATTTTCTGATGCAATTTTAAAATGTTTTACAATTATTTTTTCCTGCCACTATCAAATTACTAGTTTTCATTTTATTGCTTGAGAAAAATACTTTATGAATTTTATTAAAAACTCATAAAACTTTTAGCTGTATATTTAGAAAACACTTTAATATATGAAATATTGTATTACATTGAAATTTGGAAAAGTTAAAAAAATGTGAATCATTAAATGTGCTTAATGACGTTAATAAATGTGATTGTGTGCAGTGCTCCAAACTTTTAAAAATGGCTATTAAAGTATTGTAAATAAAATTTGAATGTTTTAATTTTTTGTTTATATATTTTTTTGTTTGTTTACATTTTTTTGGTTAGCATATAATTGAAATAGTATATATATATATAGACACAGTGTATATTATAGTTTCAGTTATAATTTTTATTTAGGGTATATGAGCACAGACTTTCACATGACCACCACTCTCCATTCTGTCTCATAACATTGATACACTTGAACACATATATGTCAAAAAGATAATCAACAACACGTATTTCATGCTAAACCAGCAATCATCAGTTGGTCCAGATTATTGTCTGCCCATCCCTTGTATGTGTATTAAATGGATTATGTCCTGCACATAAGGGGTCAGATAAACTTTAGGTCAACATGGGTGTGACAAGAATCTCAGCCTCAGGGTGGTCTTTGAGCATTCCATCATCAGATGTTCATTTGGATGGACAGTTGAAGAGTTGGAGTGTGGTATGGATTGAAGCCTGTCCATTAAAGTATGAATATTGACTATCTTAATATATATCTGAGCACTTATTGCATATATATGTAGAGATGATAATCTGGATCACCTGATGATTGCTGGTTTAGCATGAAATACGTATATTGGTGATTATTTAACTTTTCAACATATATGTGTTGTAGTGTATCACTGTAATGAGATAGAGTGGAATGTGATGGGTCATGTGAAAGTTTGTGCTATACATTACATATATTGATACAGGTATATAATAAGCCTGAATTTCAGTAGTTATAATTTTTGTTTTCAAATTTTTCACCAGATGGTAAACTATTTAGCTTAAGTGGATTATTGTCATTAAATTAACCAAGGCAGAAGCAGTATTATGTATATATTCTGTAATAATTGAGATATATTTGTAAAAACTTATTGTTGCAAACATCATATTAGCTGAATAAGAAATTTATAATTTATTTTCATCTCTTTCTGTGTTTGAAAAATTTTTTTACTTACATCATACCATAGACAATGAAAACTTATAGTAGGGAAAAATAAAAGAGATAAAAATATAAAATATAAACATGGTGCACACAGCAATTAGTCTTATTAATTTATGGGCATTTATTTAATTTTTTTATTTTTTATTTTAAAGCATGTACATCATTAAATTTATATTTTTCAGTGTATGTACATTTTAAGATTAAATAATAAAATTTAATTTGAAAAATTCTATTTTATGCTAAAATAACAATAAAAATGTAGAGCCCCTTCATAATTTTGTCTAGATACCAGAAGTTGTTGAATTATTGGCCATTTTTCTACTTGTATGATTATGTGAATTGATTAATAAATGGTGCATATTTATTTATAATGTTTTGTAAAAAAATTTAAACTGCATATCATTTATTAAAATTAACTTTAAAATCTATGCATAATTTACTTCTGCATTTCCAAAATGGATTCAAAACCTCTTCCAAAATATTTTTCATTTATTTTAAGTAGGAATACTTATTTTGGTTCTGAAAACCTTACATTATCTCCATTTTTTTAATTTCCATAATAGATCTGTACTTTATAGAAAATAGTTTATATATATGCACGCTCATCAAACTCAGAATTAAAACTAGCCAAAATTTAAAATTAAAATATTCACAATCAATGATTTCATTGTTAAGACAAATTTCTCAAGTATAACATAATATAATTGTAAAACAAGTATATATGAACTATGATCCCTAATTCTACCTTTCCAATTACCTTTAATATCAGAATAAATAAGTTAATAGCTTTAGAATCAGATTTTTAATAATAGAGATTCTTTAACATTTTTCTTTGTTTTATTTTTTCACAGAAGATAATCTTATCTTGCTCAAATATAACCTTATAGCCTATGTTTATTGTATGATTATATATAATGCAAAACTAAGATATTTATTTTTTTACTCTAATAAAAAAAATGAAATAAAGATAAGATTTAAAAATTTTCTATTATTGAAAATTTATGATTCTGAAGCTATTAACTTATTTAAAAATTATCTTATTAATAAAGGCAATTAGAATGTAAAATAGAATTATGGAGTAGTAACATAGTGTATATTTATTTTATGTTTATGTTACTTTTTACATTTAAGAAGTCTGCCTTGGCAGAGTTGGTTGTGAATTTAATTTTGGCTAGATTTTAATTTATAACTTGATATAATTTATTTCTTACATTAACTAGTTATATTTTGGCTTTTGATACTTTGTGCATATATAAATTTCAAATAATTTTAATGATAAAAATAAAAAAAATATGTATTTTAATTAATCAGTAGCACTTCCAATTACATTGTAATTCTTATCCATTGTAAAGTAATAAGGAAGTTTAATCATGTGATTTTTCGTAACTTGTGTAGGTCAGTATTTGCTGCTTGTCTATTTATTATATTATCTTTAAATTTATTTATCAGTATTGCTTCCTTAATTTTCCTCTTTTTATGATTTCTTTCTTCCATTAGTATTTTTGTATCATTTACATTAAAAGTAAATTTATAATTACAAGATTTTTCATGGTCGAAGAATACTACAAATTCTAAAATGCAAATAAGTAATATAATTTATCAGATTGTGGGTGGTTATAAAAAATCATATATCGAGGAATCAAGATGTGCTCTGGGAAAAAGGATAAAAGAACATTAATCGGCTTCAGTATTCTTTGACCTAAAAAATCTTGTAATTATAAAATTACTTTTAATGTAAATGATACAAAAATATTAATGAAAGAAAGAAATCACAAAAAAAAAAATAATTAAGGAAGCATTATTGATAATTAGATTTAAAGATAATATAATAGAAAAGCAGCAAATACTGATATATACAGCTCATGGAAAATCACATGATATTAAACCTCCATATTACTTTAAAGTTGATGAGCATTACTACATAATCAAAAGCACTAGTGATTAGTTAAGATAAATATTTTATTATTTTTATTGTTTATATTATTTGGGATTTACATATAAGGATATTTATAATGGTTATTTATAGTTTATATATATATAAGCTTGAGATTATCTAAACCAGGATTCTTTAATCTGTTATTAAGGCAATCTCTAAAAGTAAAAGATGTTGAGTTCTCTTCCTAAAAGCAGATAAAGATAAACAGATTATAAAATATTGCAATCAAGTAATAACTTTTGATGATCATTTATGTAATTTGTCATTGCCTAACACAGTTTATTCTGGCATCTCATTATTTAGAGTTAATCATTAACTTTAATTATCTTATTACATTATATATAATTAAATACAACACATTATTATTATTTAAAGAATTTTTTAAAATCTAAGATATTAGTGGAATTATTTGTATTTATATCACTATTTATACAAGACTATAACCTCAGTACATGCACCGTGAGTGCTTAATTTTAACAAGAGAGACCTCTCTCTTGTTAAAATTAAGCACCCAAGGCACATGCACTGAGGTTATAGCCTTATATAAGTATTATGTGATGACATCACGCTTAATAAGAATTAATATTAATCACTATTTATCAAAATGTATAGATATTTATAGAAAAATAATTTTCACATCTTGATACCAAATCAGCTTGTCAATGTCAATAATCTGGAATTTGATTCAGGATGGATAAAACTTAAAAAAATTTTCAGGTTTTAAACACATTCAGATAAACAACTAATCCAGTTAACCTTCTAGAATTGATCAGTAAATAGATATCTTGCCGAAGGTAAAATAATAATGGAAAAAGCATTGGATGCCTATCATCTAGCATTTTAAAAGTTTGGTGAAATAGCTTCTTATATATATTTATTATTATTTATTTATTTTGAGAACTGTTAAAGACATTTTTATACTGAATGTACTATTTAAAATCTATTTTATTGTGTAGGATAAAACTGGTGGCATAAATTTGAAAGTAAAAAGAATGTAAAAACTTAATAAGGAGATTGTACAAGTTCAGAAGTAAGATAATCTCATGTAATAATAAAAAAATATTAAAAATGTAAAAGTTAAAAATGCTTTTATTCAATTAATGCACAAAAAAGTAAGAATAATTTTTTTTCCACTTTCATAAATAAGTGTGGGCTCATGCTTAGAAATATTCTTAATTATATTTTACATAAATTAGATTATAATAATTTTAACAAAACAGAAAATTACAGCTTATTAAATATGTAATGTTAATAATATAAACATATACACCGAACAACTATGTTCAAAACATTCCTATTAATAATTCACAAGGCAGATTCCTAAAGAACTATTTAAATAAACTTGCAAATAATTCTCACTTTCTTGTATCAACGCCAATCTATTCATAGATAAGAAATAATTTTGTTTCAATCTGATAAAAGAAAAAGCACAAGACATTATTGTTCAGGACATCATAAGAAATTTGAGCACCAGAAATGGTCCTGGGATCTCTCTATCATAAGATGGATACTCTACCAGCTACACCAAACTGCACATTTCTGAGCAATAAAGTCATCTGGATTGTTTTCAATCAGATGAATTAGATTGGCAAAAGTAGGAATTATTTGCAAGTTTATTTAGATGATTCAATGCTCAGTTAAAATTCTTGCTTGATAAGAGTCCCATAAAATTTGATAGAAAGAATTAAAACTATTTCTAAATATGAACATCCCACACTTATATTTATGAAAGCTGGAAAAAATTTTTTTTACTTTTTATTGTATTAATAAAAGTATTTTTTTTTTATATATTTTTTTTATTTTTTAATTATATACAAGTAACACTGAATGATCAAAATCAGTTTTCTAATTTTTTGCTAAAATTGTTTGCAAATTGTGAAAAAATGTACTGTCACATATATACTGAAAGTTTCAACTAGATCAGCAATTGGGAAATAAGTGAAAATGAGTTAGAAGATTTGATCTAGGCAGAGTAAAAAAAGAGAGTACACCTGGGTCTCGTTTTATGCGGATTTATTTAATGCAATTTTTAAGTTACGCGATTCATGTTTCTTCTTAATATCTTTGTATACGGTTTTCTTTTATGCAATAAAAATTATTAGATCAGCAGTTGAGCTCCTATAATATGCTATTACTTTAAATATTATAAATTTCGCACACTCACATCATAATTAAAGTAATAGTGCATTATCGGAGTTCGACTTCCATCTAATAATTTCAATATTTTCAACACTTTATAATAGCACTATAATAGATTTTATGCAATAAAGAAGTTCATAATTCACTTAAAATCAGGATTTCTCCATTTTATATACACACATTAAATTTTACAAGATTATAATGTAAATCTGTTCAAATATAGATGCCTATACTACGCATGTTGTTGTTTTTGCATTTTAAATCACATTCTATTTTTGCTTTTTAAAAAAGTCCATAATTTAATTAATCATTTAGTGTCCACAAATAATAAATTTTACAAGATTCTAATGTAAATCTGTTCAAACGTTATAGATGCCTATACTATATATGTTGTTGTTATTGCATTTTAAATCATATTCTATTTTTGCTTTTTAAAAAAAGATTACATAATCAATTAATCATTTAGTGTCTGCAAGTTTATTTTTAAAAGGTGAGTAACAGCAGTGAGCACAATTAAATTTGACAATTAAAATCTGATTTTTAATTGTAATTAACAATTTAAAAATTACATAATGTGATCTGAAATTAATGTGATGTGAAACGATGAAATTTGATTTTTAAATGGAATTGAAAATTAAAGACAAAAATACAAATTTAATTTTTAATTGTTAGTTTTAATTAAATTTTGCCCAACAGTAGTGAGTCTGTGTCTTTTTATTATCGTAAGTCTAAGTCTCATTTTTATTTTAAACTTTTAATTTACCCTAATGAAGAGGAAAAAACATCCAAGAAAATGAATTTCTTTGGAAACAAAAATTTCAATTTTAGATTGCTTACCAAAATGGGAAGGATCAACAGTTATTGGAAAATGTTTTAGTTTGGATGAATCCACCATAAGACCAATTTAAAAAAATGAAGTTGGTGCTAGTTGTATTTCCTCAGGTGATAATTCTGATATCTCAAATAGCGATAATGATTAAAAAATGTAAATTACACATAAAAATATATTGTTTTGAATAAAATTAAATACTGTAGTTAATAAAAAAAAGTTTGTCTTGTATCAATTTTTTTCAAATTTGAAATTTTTTATTAGTCATATTTTGTTTTATTTTTTTATGTGAATTTTAAAGTAATTTTACATTGTTGCTTTGCATTTATGCAATTTTTGGAAAATTACAGTACATATTCCCCATTTTTCAAGGTAAGTTAAGTCTATTTTTGTGCAATTTCTTTTGTGCGCATTTTCTGAGGAACCTATTTACCACATAAAATGAGACCCAGGTGTACCATCAATTATTATATTTGTCAACCCCCATTATTATAGAAAGTTTATTTCTTAATACTTTTCAGCCATATAATTTTTTGTTTGTTTTTTTATTAATATACAATTACAATTTAAGTAAAAATAATATTTCATCATTGTTTTTTAAAAAAATATAGAGCAAATAGTTTACAGCTTTAAGACAGAAAAAAGATTATATTCTATAGAGAGATAAATCTTATAATAATTAAATCCCCCCCCCCCACCAAACCCAAACCCCCAAAAAAAAAAAAAAAAAAAAAAAAAAAAAAAAAAACCCCCCCCCCCCCCCCCCCCCCCCCCCCTCTCCAAAAAAAAAAGGAATACCCCCCCCGCGGGCCTTCCATCCCCACAAATTAAAAGGGAGGGGGGGAGAGGGGGGGGGGGGGGGGAAAAGAAAAAAATATAAAAAATATATAAACTTAAAAAAATAGGGGAAAAAAGAGGAAGGCCACCAAGGAATGGGTGGTAAGAAAAAAAAGAATTGGTAATTATTTTTTTTTAAAAAATTGGGTTGAGGTGAGTATATAAGAGAGAGGGGGGAGAGGGGGGGGGGGGGAAAGCGCCCCACACACCCAATAATAAATATATAACACACAGAAAAAAAAAAGCCGTGTTTAGTAAATAATGTGTGAGCAGTATTTTACTACTAAAGGATAGCAATGCCTAAGGGATTAAAATATAATTATGAACAATCTTAATACTTTTTAAAATAGTAATTTAAAATTAAAACATAAAAAAGCTGAAATTGATACATTTTGGATTGACATAAAAGAGGAATATACTGCAAAAAAATCTTTAATTATATTTTTGCAATTTTCTACTACAGATTGTACCATAATCTAAGTTGAAATATGAATTAATGATTTTTTTAAAAATTAAATCTAATCTATTAGCATAATTTAAATGTAATTTATTAGTAAATATTCTCAAAAAAATTAATTTAATAAAAAATGAATTTAAATTCATTACTTATATATATATATATATTGTTATAATAACTTCTTTCATATACACTTTAATGCAATAATTTTTTAAAATAAAACATGCTCTGATGAAGACTGCTGGACAGTCGAAACTGTCAGGAAAATAAAGAAGTTTTATTAAAAAATTTTTTTGCATTAAAATGTATATGAAAGAAGTTATTATAAGCAATATATAAGAATGTATGATAAAATGCAAAGAAAGTAAAAGAGAAGAATAAGAGTATATACTTATATTTATTCTATAATGGGGTAAAAATTGCATTTTTAAATGAAAAAAAAATTATAATAAAAATGGAGTCTTGTAAAATAGTTCATTGAAAATGCTTATGTTTGTTTAATTTATTACTATGGTGAATATTGCATTAAAAAATTATTTTAATGGACTATGCAAATAAATATTGCATTTTTAATTAAAGAAATTCAATATGGTAATAAAGATAATATTTCAAAAAAGTGACCAGTGCATTTAATATATTTATTATTCATTTTATTACCATGGCAACTATTGCTTTAAAAAATAATTGAATAGAAAAAAGGAAATTTATTATCTTTTTATATTCAGTTGATTACAAAAAACAAATCTGGATTTATATGAAACAGAAAATTCATTATAAAAATCTAGTTTTTTTTTTATATTCTGTTTCAGAAATTGTGATTTAGTATAAAAGGAACTGCTGTACTGACATTCTCTTTTGTTTATATTTTGAGGATAAATATTTAGCACAGAATCACAATTTATTGTATTTGAATATCAAATGCAATATCTTAAATTTCACAAAGTTTTCAAGTAAATTTAACATTTCTATAAAAATGTATTGTGGATATCAAATTCTGATTGCCTTCTTTTCTTTATATTCCATTTGAAACAACAGTGTGTAAAAGCTACAGATGCACTTTTATTGCTTGTATTTATGTTGAAAATAAACTTTTAGTATAGAATCACAAATGTTATCTATATATCATATGCAATTATGAATTTTATACAGTTTAAAAATAAATTTACTTTCTTTATAAAATATGTTATGGATATTGCATGTTGACAATGTGCTTTATCATTTCCTTGATCTGATGTCATATCTTAGAAGACTGCTGCTTATTTATTGTTTCTATTTATGTTTAAAGTAACCTTTTATTTAGAACCTCAAACTTGTTTATTTCTGAATATTATATGTGGTTAAGAAGTTTTGACTATTAAAGAATATTCTTCATAAAATGTGTTGCAGATATTAAACTCTGACCACATATTTCCCTTTTAGTCTAGCTGATGTAATCATGTAAAAAACTATTAGCATATTTTTAATATTTTCATTTAAGCTGAAAATAAGTGTTTACTTTAGAATATTTTTAACTGAATAGTTGTTTATCTCAGTACATTTCCAGGTATGTCTGGGTTTTGCAAAAATCAAATTAGTTGGAATTTAACTTATGTAGTATAAGTTTTATACCCCTTTTTTCAGGTTTAGTTATATCACATATTTTTTGTAGTTTAAATGGAAATAATTTTTCATGTTTTGCAAATTTTCACTATTTTTAGTCAAATATTGTAATACTTATTGTAAATAATGCTTAAATAATAATAATAAATTTTTTTTTATTATAATAACTGATTGTAAACAGCAATTAACTGATTTCACTTAGAGGTTATTCTAAGCAAAAAATAATAATAATATTTTTTTTATTATAATAACTGATTGTAAACAGCAATTAACTGATTTCACTTAGAGGTTATTCTAAGCAAAAATAATTTTATTTTTTTCCCTATTACAATTTTGTGTCATATTTTATTAATTTTTTATACAAATATTACAATACTTATTGTAAATAATACATATAATAAAAAAATTAAATTTGGAATGATAATTAAAAAAAAAAAAATTTCTTAAGAGCAATATGAGATATTGCTTGTAGTATTTATGTTATAAAACCACATTGTAGCTGTTGTAGGTTAATTTTATACAGTTTATGGATAAGTTTATCTTTATATATATATATAAATGCAAAACCATATATATATATATAAATATATAATTTTATACAGTTTATGGATAAGTTTATCTTTATATATATATATAAATGCAAAACCATAAAACAATACAATACTAGATTAAATTTTAAAATTTTTACCAAAATCCTTACACAACCAAAACAAATAAAATATGAAATTCACAAAACCATATATTACTATTCAAAATATTAAATAGTATACCTAAATAGAAAACCAAAACTGTCTAACACTATACTAGCAAAAATAAAAATGCAAAACCATAAAACAATACAATACTAGATTAAAATCTAGTATTGTATTGTTTTATGGTTTTGCATTTTTATTTTTGCTAGTATAGTGTTAGACAGTTTTGGTGTTATATATATATATATATATATATATATATATATATATATATATATATATATATATATATATATATATATATATATATATATATATATATCTGACTACATGCATGCCCTTTTCTTAATACAACAATAGGAAGTTTATGGCATATTTTTATTTATAAATAAGTATATTAAATTTTTTCAGTTTTTTATTGTACATAACTCAACTAGGGTTAACTATGATCCCTCTAACTGTGAAATAAATAAATAAATTCACTGCCTTTACATCAACAAACTCTATAAAGAATAGTGTGTCATTTATTCAATATGTTTTGATGTTATTAAAGTTAGTTTTATAACAATATTGAAATTTAGGAATAGAATTGATATTTAAGCCAGATCTAAATATGGCATTAATATTTATGAAATAATAATCAATTCAGTAAAGGGTAAAGACTTTGTCTCATTTTAAACAATCAATTTCAAGTCAAATTAATATATAAATATATTGAATTCATGCTGTTTTTTATTATCTATAAGCTAAAATTGAGTTGACTAAACTTTCTCTAGCACTGAAATAAACAAAATCACTATTTTTATGCTAGTAAACTATATAAATTAAAAAGTTATGTGAATTTAACATATTTATTTATTAGTATTGTAATTGATTATTAATGTAAAGGATGTTTAAATTAAGATATAATCTTTATCTTTTATTGAATTAATTCTTATTTCATAATTATTAATGGCATATTTATATATGGCTTAAGTATCAATTACACGCCTCTACCAAAAGCCTAAGGACTACATAGACACTCAATTCTTTGTATAATTTACTGACATAAAGATGTTCCACTCTCCACTTTATCTCTTAACACTGATACACTTGAACACATATATGTTGAAAAGATAAATAATCACCAATATACATATTTCATGCTAAAACAGCAATAATCAGTTGGTCCAGATTATCACCTCCACATGTATATACAATAAGTGCTCAGATATATATTAAGATGGCCAATCTACATACTTTAATGGACAGGCTTCAATACACTCCACACTCCAACTCTTCAACTGTCCATCCAATTGAAAATCTGATGATGGAATGCTCAAAGGCCACCCTGAGGTCAAGATTCTCATCACACCCATGTTGACTTAAAGTCAATCTGACCCCTCATGACTTTAGGTCAACATGGGTGTGATGAGAATCTGGACCAACTGATGAGTGCTGGTTTAGCATGAAATATGTATATTGGTGATTATTTATCTTTTCGATATATATGTGTTCAAGTGTATCACTGTTATGAGATAGAATGGAAAGTGGTGGGTCGTATGAAAGTCTGTGCTCATATACCCTATATATTACATATATTGATACAGGCATATAATAAGCCTGTATTTCAGTTATGACAAAGATGGTGTTTTTTTTTTTACCTATTTCACAGCTAGAGGGAGCTTAGACAATTTCAACTCAGTTTGTTTCTATTTAGATGAAAGGAAGATTAGATATAAGTTTTTTTTTTTTTTTCATATGTCATAGCATCGGCCGGGACGCAAACCCACAACCGTCTGCAACCAACTACTTGCTTGCAAGGCAGCTGCGATGACCTCTCGGCTAAGTTTGATTTTTTTTTTAATAAAATGTGTTAAAGATATTCAACTCTGAATATGTGCTTTTTCTTTTAATTTTGACATTAAAAGCTGTTAGAATTTTTATTGTTAATGTTTTTATTGAAAATGAACTTTTAGTATAGAATTGCACTTTTTGTTGTTGTTGCTGTTGTTTCACAGTCATTGGGAATCAATAAGTATTGAACTCAGCTTATGAATGAATACATTTGGGGCTGATTTTTTAATAATTTGGATTTTGTCTAAATGTCTGTTTTTCATGATGCTATCTATATTGGCTGAACTATATAAGTTGCTGAAAAATAGGTCTCATATTCATGCAATTTAAAATAATGATACCTATTTGAATTTATTTATGTAAATTAGACTTTTCTACATGTATAATTCTATTAAAAGTAACAAAAGAAAACAAAGTCAATGGCAAAAGAAATGAGAGCAAATCTTAGTATTTCACTTATATGTGGCATCAGTTCAAATATCGCATTAAATATATTATTTATATATAGTTTTATTGTAATTATTATTTATTTATTTTTGCTATTTAATATACTTATGCAATTAAAATTATATTTCGTTTAGTACTTTTATATCTATTTTATAGAAAAAGATGTACATATATTAAACTAATTAATATTTATAAATTATTTCTAATTAAGTAAAATAATATAATACCTGGGCTAGAGACAATCTCTAGTTTAGTAAATAAATAGTGGGAATCATGACTGTATTTATCTGAAGTGGATAGTGTCAGAGTTGTGAGTTGAGTAAGTTTGATGTTTGTAAATTAAAAAGTAATAATAAAATATAGGTGTGCAAAATATACTATAAAGTAGGGGTGTTGGAAGGAAAAAAAATTAACTTGAGGAGTGCCACTAATAGAAAAAGTTGAAACCATGGCCCCAGAGTGTGAAAATGTTGATGTGTCGTTACATTAATCAAAGAATATTTAGGCGAGTTCTCAGCAAAAATATAAAACGAGGAGGCAGTCGTCAAAATTTTGAAAAAGAAAAAAGATTGTTATTCTAAGTTAAAGCAATCCAGGCTATATACGATGTGTGAGAATTTAATATTAAATTTTTAAAATATTCACTTTTTTAAAAAAAAGAAGAAATAAACATCCTTTTTGTATTGAAAAAAAAAAAAAAAATGATTGAATGCAAATTAGAATCATATCACCTGAAGTGACATTGAAAGAAATAGATTAGACGATTCTGGGAAACAAGTATATGTGTTTGTTTTATACTGTTGCGTTTATCGTTAAATAATCAAGGATGCATTTCCAAATTGTTTTATAGTTGTTACCACTGCGTTAGTAATAACGTTTTGATATGAAGTTATAATTTTTTTTAAAAATGTATATGTATTTATTTTTTAATTACTCTGAAACCTGAACTTGTCTTTTATACCCATAATTCATAGCAAAAGAATAACCGGTGGATAATTATTTCATTTATAGTGCTAAAAAAAAAAAAAAAAAATCTTATATTTTATAGGATTTCTAAATTGCAATCATGTATAAACTGGCTGTGACCGAGGATAATCCCGAGGATTTAAAAGCGGGTAAAAGAAGTAAGTTGTTTTAACGATAACTCCTTTTTATTTTTAAATAGTTGTATTATAATAAAATATAGTTCTTTTTTTGGAATTATCAGGTTTTTGTTGATTTTAACCGTAATAAATGATGTGTTATTTTTAAATAATTAAATAAAGTAATTGTTTCCTGCCTGTTTCCATTCACTGAGTTGTTACATTCTACTTAGCGGATAATACGAAATATTTCTTATTAATCAGATTTCGATTAACTTTCTCTTTGTCGTGTCTTTATATATATATCGAATGGCTTTATTGTTCGAGAATGGATAAGTTTCGAACGCTGGAAGTATCATTTCTGGAATCAATCACAGGGCTTTACGCATAGCTGCCTAATGTTGACTGCCATTTATATTTGGAATTATTTTCAAACATCGCTAAAATTGCATTTGTTATAAAATACTTTTTATATTAATTCTTTCTCTAGGAAGTTAACTGGTGTTTGAAGTCTTTTACCAGACAGATTCTTTTGCTTTTAAATCGCTTTTAGAAGAATAACTACGTATAAAGTATGGCTGTGATTTTAATTTAGGTTATTGTATGATCTGATTTAATTAACCAGCTCAGACATTCTCTATTGTTGGTTTCCATTCATACATAAAGTGATTTAATTTAATGTCACTCGCTCAGTATACTCTTTTATTACTAAAGACCGGTATATTTTTCATTATTATAGTTATAAATATTTTTAAATGGTTTAATCAGGAAGTTGTAATTAAATTGGAATCACAAAATAAATTGTAAATTTGTTATGAATGCGCAAATATTAAAGTATGTGTGTTTAAAAAACATATATTCTCAATGATAGTGTATTAATACAAAGTCATGTCTATATATGTAGAATATATCCGTACATGCATTTTACACCCTTTTATTAAATATTTTGAATTGAAAATTAGCTTTAGTATATATTATACTATACATAGAAATAGTGTGTTTTAACCTATTTATTTAGTTTTATATTATTATTAGTATGGAGAGTGGATTTAAAGTTTTGAAGAAATCGATATTTATTACAAGATTTATTATTCATTCATTTATTTTAATTTTTGTTATAGATCATCGTAATTTACTTTCTGTAAATCAATTAAGAAAAAGTTCACAAATAACAAATTGTTAATATGTAAATATTTATAAATTTTTAACCTTTTTATTTTTTGGGTTATTTTATACGTAAGAAAAAATGTCCATTCCGTGATATGAATATTCTTAACAGAAAACTAAATATTCTATACAATAAGAAAGAAGCAAATTCTATCTTTAACCTATGTTAATTTTAGAATTGATCATATGTTTATGATTACACCCTTCCACAAAGTGCTAAAAGAGAATAGAACCTTACCTGAGAGTGGTATAGTGAAAATTACACTACAGAAATATTATTCATTAAATGGAATATTTCTAGTCTAATGAATGACTAATAAAAATTAACTATAGCAAAATCTTCATACAGTATTGTCACCAAATGCAGATCTTCATAATCAATGGATGCCGGAAAGTTGTGGTTTTTAATTAGTGAGGAGCTTTGGATGAAAGCCACAAGCTATAAACTAGTCTGGGGATATTGGATGAGTTGGCACTAGATAGGGATTTTATGCATAAACCTCCCTGCATCCATTGAATATGAAGACTTGCATTTGGTGGCAATACTGTATGAAGAATTTGCTATTGTTGTGTTGTAATAGCCTGTGTAAGCATATGAAATGGTGATCATGTGATGTTTTGATGATTTTTTACTAATAAAAATTGTTAAAAGTAATACTAATATATTTAAATAAACATAACAATCTTATGAATCTATTAAAATGAGAAATAGTTGTGTTTCGTGATAGCTAGTTTTTAATAGTCACTCTACGGATTTCAGCTTCACATACTTTAATTTAGTTAATAGAATGATAAACTCACTCTATCATTTCTGATGCTCTAATATTTTGTGACATTTTTGCTAATTAATTGATTATAACATATAGAAGAAAAGGAGCACTAGTCACATATAAATGCAAGGCTAATTATTTCCTTGAAACTCTGCATTCATATATGTAGCAACATTTAAGAAAAGAGTTTGTATCTGTCAATCAGCCATAGTCTCCACAGGTTCAAACATTATGAACATTCTACTGTCTATTTTGAAAATAGGTCAAACTTTGAAAAGTCAACTTTAATTCCAACTCCACTCGATATATTTTTTAACTGTTGTTGTTCCCATGTAAAAAATCAAGTTTTTAAAAGACCGTATGTGGCTAATTTAAAAATTGGATGAGACGATCTTGGTGGAAGTCATGCAATTAATTGCAGAGTTTAACAATAATTAAAACTAGATTAATATTTTTTGGAATAAGAATATTAAGAATCCCACATATACAAATTCAGATCTTGATAATAATTTTGGTGATAATGCTAAAAACCAGTTAAGGTTCAGACAAGATTTTTTTTCTACTAATAGAAAGAATTGTATTAATGATCAAAGTCATAATGAGAGATTGAAAGATAGGACAGAAACTATGTGAATATTATAAACTTGTTAAAATATACTTTATTAGAATCAATAGCTTAGATTTTTTTATATTGTTATATCTGATATCTCTTTTATTGATTAATCAGATTGTATTAAGAAAAAAGGAAGTAAATATATCAGGGAAATTATAAAGTTTTAAGTGATATAAAAAAGCATTAGTCTTCCATTTCTTGCTATTAATACAAAGATCAATCAAATTCCTGGACACTAAAGAGCCATGTTAATTAAAGAGATTCTTATAACTTTCTGGTTAGTTTAATAAAAAGTCTGAGCTGATTGATTTTTGTGCCTAAAGCATGCATAAAATCTGTATCTTTTAACATTATTAAAAAGACTATCACTATTTATTTAGAAGAGCTCCATGGTGAATGATATCACATCTGACTTCAATGTCTATGACCTGGGATTCAAAGCCAGGTCTAATATAATTTTCAAAACATTTTGGGATTTTTTTTCAAGTAGCTAATCCATAACCAATCCAGACACCCAAGCTCATTAGTTAATAAATGAATATCTAGCTATTCTTAATTTAGAATATAAAATAAGAATAGAAAACTTTTCAAACTCTCACCACTTTTCAGTTTGCAAATGTGATTAATATTTTTTTTTTCACTATTCCATCATTAAAGAGCATTGGAGAGATCCTTTCCTTGCCCTGCAGTAAACTCTTTATTACTAAATAATATATAAAAAAAATATTTTTTAAAAAAATAATGCTTTTAAGTAGACTAAAAAATCTAAAAATAATAAAGTAATCTAACTAAAAAAAACATGTTGTGGTGTTTCTTTTTGTGGTCTCAAGTGCTTTTATAAAATGACCCACCATGTTTTTTAATCGGATTACTTTGTTATTTTTTTACTTTTTAGTCAGCTATTTATATCAAAGCATAATTTTACAAAATCATTTTTTTTTTACATATTATTTTTTTACTTTTTAGTTATATTTACATATTATTTTAAAAAATAATTAAAACTGTAAAAAAATCTGACAAAAATTATAATTTAATAGGAAGACATGAAAATAAAAAACATACCCTCTAACAAACGAATTCTAGATTTAATTATCATGTGATTATATACTCTAGAAAAATATTTATGAATTGGCTTTTTAATTAAATATTGTAATGGTCAAAATTGTATATTCACATAATAAAACCCAGAGTCCTGGCAAAATATGCTAAACCTGACCGAGACAGAATATAGGAGTCCCAAATCCAACCAAGTTTCTATCTATTTACCGGTGCTCCATGATTTAACACTCTATGAATAACCTTACTAAGTTTAATTACAAGTTCTATTTAATCTGCAGTTCTTTTTTGAACAGGGAAAAGAATGAGACTCAAAATTTTATCAAACATGCAACACAAATGGGTTAATAATTTATGGTAAAATAGATTCAACTAAAGAAAGAGTAATATCAATGCTATAATTACTTTATATCTTAAATATAGTTAATTAATAATTTAATTGGATTGGAATATGGTAAGAATGATAAGGGAGACTAAGTACCTTTAAACAAGTTTACTAGAGTTAGTAATAAGTAATATAATATAACATAGATTACAATCAGTTAATGATTAAAATGTGGCTAATTGGTCACTATTAGGCAATATACAACTATACAAGTCAATTAAACATAATATAATATCAATGTTTTATTTTGAGTGAATCTAATAACTTTCATGCTTTGTGGTTGACTGATATCTATGATTCTTAACATGCCAAATGAAATTTAATTCTATTATCTTGGTCTGCCAAATGATGGTTTTAAAGTAATAACCAGAGACATATATTATCTACTATAACATCAATATTGTTGATTATTTAAGATAAGTAAATTAAGATTTAAATATATTTATTAATTTTGAAAGTTGATGCAAATCATGATTTATCACACCCAAGCTTCTTAAGATTCTGGACAAATGCATGAATCAATATAATATATGGGAGTGAACTGACTAAATTAGCATCACCTGTGGTTTATTGTTAGCAATTACTAAATTTATCAAGGATTTGGCATTGCGGATGAAAAGTTACTTCCACATATAAGAGGTGTAGTTCATTTGAATCAGTAAGCTTGCTAATGACACTATTAATCTGGAACATAGAAGAGTTCAGAACTCAAGATAGGCTACTCAAAAGTACTGGGTCTGTACTCCAGCTGCATATTTGGTGCTCATATCTGAACAATGCGGCTCCTAGGTGACTTGTGTTCATCATTATGTGGACAGCCAATATAACTAGGTTAGTGTTCACTGTTAGCCCATAAGGATTAGCAATGAAGAATATATCTATGCATATATCATAAGTTCTCATCAGCAACACATAAATATAATATCACAATTATAATAGAAATAATCACTTTGCATATAAAATCTTGTGTAAATTCCTGTGATGCTGACACAAGTCAATTCATCAAACAAGCATTCAAAGTTAATGCAACAATAAAATGATCTAAGTAATGAATAATAGTTTCCATTTAATAAATAATTGACCAGCATCATTTAATAGTGGAATGTATATTTTAGGTGATTAAAATTAATTACCAATTATAAAATACGCATTCATAATATATCTCTATGGATGGCACTACTTTATTGGATAAAATAATTTTTATAGATAGTATTGGCAAACCAGAATAATTACTTATTAAGGAAGGGATTGACTTCCAAATCATTATAGATCATTATAACGATCACAAGGCTATCAAATATTATGTCTAAGTAACCTAATTTTGAAATAGTGAATAAGATTTGAATAACTAAGCATTATTATATAATTATTAGATCAAAAATATAACTAACACTATCTTCAGCACAAACTTACAATAATTAATATATTCATTATTTTGAATGGCATTTGGCATATTATCACATATATTATCAAAATAAAATTCTAATAACTAAAGCTTATATAACAGATTAGACAGCACCGCAAGCATGAAAGCAAAGCTAGATTACAATTAATAGCATGATTATTAATTTTCAATTTCAGTTTAAGCAAAATTAAAGATTTTACAGATATAAAAAGTTAATTACAGAGAGTAAGATAAGCATCAATTGATGACTTTACAGTTTAATTAAATGAAAGGCTTTGGAGATTCAGTAGGATTTATAAAATAGCTATAGCTCTAGACTTAGAAGTTAAAGTTCATTTTAGAGATCTTTGAAGTGATATTAGGAATTTACCTTAGGCTCATTGGTGGAAGCATGTCTGTTGATGTCAGCATTTCTGGGTGGCAGGTAAGGCAGTAAAATTTATTCATAGGATAGGCAGCATCTCTTTCTAAATGGAAATATCAGAGCAGCAGATCCATTACAGGAATATCTCCCATCAATACAGCATCTGGATGTTTTCAGCATGCAAGATGGAGATGGATATCACCATTCTCTATGTTTAGAAAACAGCAACTCCTGCCTCTCCTACTCAGACATATTAAAGATTAAACTGGCATGGATTTTGCTAGCAAATGCTTACAAAACTTAGCAGAGTATTTTTTACAGAGAAGAAGGTGGCCTATATATATCTACCTTCCATTAACTTACTCATTTTAATAACAAATTTATCCTATAGCAAAACAAGTCATTAGTACATTAAAATTCATAATTTTAAGAACCAAAATAACTCCTGTTCTTTGTTTAATTTTTGGCAGAATGTTTGCCAGAATTTATTTTTTTATTTTCATATAAGATTTTAGTAATTAACAAAGTTAGTTAAGTGCTTATTTGAATAATAAAACATGTTTTGACAAATATCTATTGTTCTAATAACTTTTAAACATCAATTAACATGCCATCCTAAACCAGATTTGAATTGCTGGATATTTTTATAAATTATTTTAGAAACCTTTTTTTTTAAATATACAAATGACAAAAACAAAATATGTCTAATATATATGTATTGCAGTAATAGATACAATCCACATTTATAGGTGTGATTTTAATAAACTGCATTATGAATCAAGTTATAAATTGAATTAAATTATACATTAATTTTAATCTATTACTGTAATCTACACATGATAGTTAGATTACATACACACATATATATATATATACATGACTATACCTATACACTCATATAGATGTTTCTTGGGCACTTTTAGTGTTTGAACCTGGCAAAGAGTAAGTTATAGGGTGTAACATGTGAAATGAATATAGCAAGGCAAATATTCCATTTCAGTAAAAATTAAATCAATATTAATAAAAGTTTATTCCTACAAATGTAATGTTTTCATCAGATATATATATATTTAATTATAAATTAAATTAATATTAATAAAATGTTGTTTTACAAATGTAATATTTCCATTGGCTCAGTTGTTAAGGAGTTTTTTTGGTAAGGATAAGAATGTTAATTTGAGTTCTAAATGAAAAGGTATTTTTTTCCTTGTTATAAATTCAAAAATGTGGCCAGACAGACAGAAATACAGACAGTGCAGTTAAAATAAAAGCATTTAAAAACTGTTTTGTTTATTTATATAAAATGGTTTATTTGACAAAGCAATAGATGTATGTGTTAAATAAAAGTAAATATATTTATTATAAACATGCACAAATAAAAGAATTATAAAATTTTCAAAAATGCAAAAAAATGAAATAAAATAAAATGCAATAAATAGTAACAAAATTCATTGGCTTAAAAAAATAATTATAAAATATTAAATCATTCTTTGGACTATTGTTGCAGCAAATATCTTGATAGCATCTCTTTAATTTATAGTTTTAGATATAACTTTTTATAGAAATTATTACTAGATCAATTAAATATATATTTTAAATTTTTAGTTTTAAAAAATCTGTTGCTATAGTAATGGGTATGTTAGTAGAATTCTTTAAGCCATAATAATATTTAAAAATATACATTCAAAATCCATTTCACATACAATATAAACTTATAGTATAATAATCTACATTTTGAACTATTCAGTTTGCTTAATACTTTTTATTTGCAATCAGTCAGAGTCAGGGGTTTGAATCTGCACTTTTTATCAAATTGTAATAAATAAATAAATGAGACAATTCTAGATTATTACTAGATAGAATTTTTTGTTTTATTTCTGTAAAGATGAGTAATTTTGCCCCATGCATTATGGGAGAAAAATAAATAATCATCAAAAGTTCAAATTTTTCTCTCAATCAAATTATTTATTAGAGTGGCAGACAAAAAATATTATTTATTAATTGATTTTCCTTAGGGAAAAAAAGAGATTTAAAATGATAACACTATTAAATTTTGTGTTTTTTAAAATATTAAAAACAAAATTTAAGAATAAATGAAAAATGTGCTTGGAGATTTAAAGAATTTTTGATTAAAAGAGAAGAGAGGTGGGTTATTCTTTACATTAAAAATGCCTCAAATCTTTTTAAAAATTTTATCTAAATATTTTTCCATAATTAATTTGGCAGCTCTTGTAATTCTTGAAATTTTCCTTCACTTGAAAATGATCTGCAGTTGTAAATACCTAAATAAAAAGTCATTATCAAATGGCAGCCTGGGTCCACAATCAGGGGATTTTTAGCACCCTCTGCCTTTGGCCACCAACCCCTGCCTTGGTTGGGGACTTTCCAGCCTCTTGGGAATAAGGGTCATGATTTATTTTTGTCTGTCATAATTGTATATATCTATTGGAAAAATATTTATCATTTACACAAACATTTTATTCTGTCTTATCAGGCAACTGAGAAATAAGATCATGGTGTTTCTTGATCTTAAACTCAGAGGTAAAAAGCCAGTAAACTCACCATGCTGGCTAGTGCTAATTTAACACAGGAAGTGATTATCGATTAGTAAGATGTAAGATATGTGTTAATGCAAAACTAGAGAAACAAAAATCATTAAGAAAAAACAATATTTACAGTTGATATTTCTAATCTTCAGAAACATTCTAATAAATTTAAATTAGAACTTACAAATCGGTTTCAAGTATTAGTAGATTTTGAACATGATTCAGATTTGAATGAAATTAATATGAAAATAATGGGTACACTTTTAAAAACTGCAACAAAAATAGCTGGTAGAAAAAAGCAGCAATTGACCAATAAAATTTCTACTGAGACTAGAGAATTTATGAAGAAAAGAAGGAATATAAAGATATACAAAAATGATGCATTAAGAAGGATTGAATATCTCGAATTCTGTAAAATGGTGCAGAAAAGAATTGGAAAATGATATAAGAAAGTATAACTGTGAACTAGCAAGGAAAGTTGTAGAAGAGAATAAAAGTCTCAAGGGTGTAAAACAACATTTTGGTATTGATAGAAAATGTATATCTGCAATAAGAAAAAAACAATAAGAATTATTACTAAAAATAGAGATGACATTGTGAATTGGGTAGACTTTTATCAAGAATTATGTAGTAATAAAGAACAAGTACCTCCTATATCTATTACATCTTCTGAATTGCCCAGAATTTTAAATGAAAAGTGAGACATGCAATTAAATGTATAAAGAAAAGAAAGGCTCCATGTAATGATGGAATTATAATTGATATATTAAAAGAAACAGGTGAAGAAATAGAAATTTTTTTTAGCAAAGTTATATACCAAATGTCTAAATGATAAAGATGTACCAGATGATTGGAAGAATGCAGTCATAATATTAATATTTAAAAAAGGTGATAAAGAAGATATTAGAAATTACAGACCTATCAGTCTTTTATCAGTTTTATACAAAATTTTTACCAAGATAATTATAACTCATCTACAAAAAATATTGGATTTTCATCAACCAAGAGAACAAGCTGAATTTAAAAATGGTTTTAGTGCAGTAGATTATATCCAGATATTGAGAGAAGTTATAGAAAGGACAAATGAATATGAGTTGTCATTATGCTTTAGATTTGTAGATTATGAAAAGGCATTTGATTCTATAAATATTTCTTCAGTGATTAAAGCATTGGATCATCAAGGTGTAGATCCAAGATATTGTCATATTTTAAAGAATATTTATAAAAATGCAACAGCAACAATTAGATTACATAATGATACTGGGAAAGTCAACATTGAGAAGAGTGTAAGACAGGGTGACACAATATCTCCAAAAAATTTTATAGCAGTGCTGCAAGAAGTATTTTGTGGATTAAAATGTGAAGCTAAAGGAATGAAAGTAAATGGAGATCATTTAAGTTATTTAGATTTTGCAGATGATGTAGTTGTTTTTGCAAATAATGCTTTAGAACTGCAGGAAAGGCTGCAGGAGTTATCAGATGAAAGTAGGACTAAAGATAAATGTTAAAAAGACTAAAGTAATGTTTAATGGATTTACTCAAAATATGAAAATAAAGATTGATTATGATGAGTTAAAAGAAGTTAACAGTTAAAAATACCTTGGTCAGATTACTAATACAGATGGAAACATAATAGATGAAATTAATCATAGAATTAAACTTGTTTGGAATGCGTTTTGGTAGAAATAACTTGATACTAAAAGGAAATATACCTATGTGTTTGAAAAGGAAGGTTTTTAATATAATGTGTTTTACCAGTTCTTACTTCTGGATCTTAGACTTGGATACTTATTAGAAGAGTAATGCAGAGACTTCAGACCGCATGTTGGTAGTATCAAGAAGAGATTGAAAACACAATACATGGATGATAGAACAAACAGGTGTTACTGACCTCATTGAAAAAATTAAAAGATTGAAGTGGAATTTGGCTGGACATATTGCTAGAAGAGATGATAATACATAGACAATTGAAATCTTAAACTGGATTCCAAGAGATTATAAAAGACCCAGAAAGAGATCACATGTGAGATGGATGGATGAAATAAGAAAGTGTTCAGAGATAATGTGGAGAAAAGAAGCTAAAGATTGAAGAAGATGGATTGAACTTGGAGAGACCTTCATCCTGCAGTGGATTGATGATGGTTGATGATGATGATGAATTAATTTGATAGAAATAATTTAAGCACCTTTTGTAATTAATGTCTGGTTCAGTTGTCTTATTGTCACACCTATTGGCCCACACCTGTAATTGAAGTAGTGTTATTGTAATAAAAACAACATAATTTTTTTTGTTAGTGAAAAATTTTTTTGTTAGTGAAAAAAAAAACTTTCTTTTGGAGTTCTATTGTTATTTTTTTTTAGTTTTAAAGATAATATAGCTTACCTTTTTGACCATAGTCAATATTTTAGTTGTGTTAAAATCCACATCAATTATCATCATTGCTTGTTTGGCTATCATCAAGATATGGTCCTATAAGAATTATTTAGTATTCTTAACACTCTTTCTTATTTCAGAAGACAGACATTTATCTTTATTAATAAACTTTATAATCAACTGATTGCTTTTCATCAGACTTGTCCCATCCAATTTTTAAATTAGTACAAAAAGTAAATATAGATTTTGCAAAAGAAAGAAAAAAAAACAATTAAAAGCTTATAAGATATGGGAATGAAAGAGAATAAATAAAATAGATTAGAAGAATAAAGTTTAAAATGATGAAGTGCCAAAAGAAGCAGAAGATAACATTCCATAAAGGGTAAAAAAAAATCAAATTATATTTAGAGATAGGATAATTATAAAATTTTATGTTGGTATAAAAGAAATTGACAACATAACTTTCTGCATGATTGACTATTATGGCCAAAAGGCAATTTAATATTACTTATTTATATAAGTGAATGGAAAATTTTAATATTTTAAATTTAAACTAATATGCTTGCTACCTAGATTGTAAACCATATCAGAAATTATTTGTTTTTGTTATTCTAAGTTATAAAGTAAAATTAAATATCTTTGAACACACATAATTTTTTTAATCCATTTATTGTCGTTAATGTGATGACTGTCCAATAGAAATCATTAAAAGACAAGAAGTAGTTAGATTAATTTCAAGAAGAGAGATAAAATAAACCATGATGAAGAGTTTATATTAATAATCATACTGTGGGAATAAAAGTTTAATTACAAATTAAAATGACTTTATCGTAATGCAATTTAGTTAAAATGATCATAATAGTGCAGAAATGGATTTTTTTAAAAAATGAATAGCAAATCTTGGTACTAAACCGTTCTTAGTGATATTAATGCTCTTACCTTGGTTGTAACAATTTCCTGATGAGGATGTTGCAGGAAGGAACTATAGATTGGCATTCCCCAATGCAGATGTTATCCCCCCCCTACAACAATATTTCCTGCTCATCAGAAGATGTAGCACCATAGAGACTGGCAGCATCTAGACGTTTCTGTGTTTGGTTTTCCAAATGGTGCCACTAGAGTTCCATCTCACTACAACCTCACTTACCTAGGTCTAGTTATGCCAGACATAGCTCAGGAGGCATGAAAGTCTCATGAACAAGTGCAATGAATGAGAAGTGATGCAAAAAAATAGAACTGAACAATTGGATAACTAAAATTAATTTTAAGTAAAAACAATTTTATTTAACAACAATTAATTTGCAAGTCCTTCTAATAAAGTTCCTTCATATCTATGTGACAATTCATTCTCAGTTCAATCATGAAAATGTTAGATGCACTTTATTGATCAATAGTTCATTTGCAAGTTCTTCTAATAAAGTTCATCCTTCATTTCAAATGAAGGCTCATTTTAATTTATCTTGGGTAAAGAATTCAAAGGGTCTTTTATCAAGTAGACATCTACCAATACTGCATGAATATTTTTAACTATTTGTTTCATATCTCTATATCTTTCTTAGGTAGGTAAATAGGTAAGATGAGCAATTCCAGATTTGTGAAGCTTCTATAATTCAGTCAAGTATAAATGTGCATTTATGTGCATAAGTTTCATTATTTTCTTCACATACAATCAATATGCATGTAAACATTTGTAATTCATATAGTACTTCATTATTTTTAAATTTATCACAGGTAAGAAATCAGGTAATATAAACAATTCTGGGTTTGTGGACTATTCATAATCCAGTCAAGTATAAACGTGCATTTATGTCCATAAGTTTCATTATTTTCTTCACATACAATCAATATGCAGGTAAGCATTTGTAATTCATATAGTATTTCATTATTTTTTAATTTAATTTAAGTAGGTAAACAGGTAATGTAAGAAATTCCATGTTTGTGGACTATTCATAATCCAGTCAAATATAAATGTGCATTTATTATTAACCCTTAAACCGCTAATTATATTATTGGTTGTATGAGGTAAAAATCAAATCTTTTAATTGGCCAACTCACAAACTGAAGACAAAGCCTATTGTTAAAACATATTCGCCTATAATATTAAATTCAACTCAGATACGTTTATAAAAAGTATATTACTAATTTTTCAGGTTATGAAGAGAACGAAAGTTCTTTCAAAAATAAATTGCTATTTATTTATTATAAAATTTTCAATTTCGGCAACATAAAAGCTATAATATAAACAAAAAGGTTGTGACAAAATGCCTTTTACATTATAGAAAAGTAAATATTTCTTTTTGCTAAATCTTAAATATTTTTACTAAAATCTTCAATATTTTTCGAAAATAATTTTGTTTTTTTAGTATTCTCTCTGAAAATCATTTGTAATTACTCAATATATACTTAATATTCTTTAAAATTATATTCGAAATGAAAATCTCAGCATTTTTCTTTATTTTCTTTGATCAGGTGGTTTCTTTGTTCTTTCCAGCCAATCAGAATGTCTTTTTCGGCTGAGAGCTCACTGACAACCAATCACTGACAATGTTTTTTTTTTTGTTTAGGTTTAAATGTGGTTTTTTTATTTTTTACTTGTAAAATAATTGGGAAGAGGGCACCATCTTACAAAACTTTTAAAAACCTGATCAATACCTGTCAAACGAATATTTTAGCATAAGAACTGGCAGAGTTAGAGTGACATCGGATGTCGACGAGAGGCCTCGTAAGAGGTGGGAAAAGGGTTAAGGTTCATTATTTTATTTATATACCATCGATATGCATGTAAGCATTTGTAATTTTTATTTAGTTATTCTAATATATAGCATAAATATTGTTATTTGGTCTGCCACAGATGTACATTTCTACATATAAGTTGATCAGCAGTTTCATTTATTCATTAGCTGGTTATAGTTATATGTAATAGCTCAGTATTTCTGACTCTTCCAGGTGTACTTATTTGTATATCAGTAATATAAATCATTATAAGTATTTGTTTTTATTTTATTTTAATTCAAATGTATCTGCATATGAGAAGTCAATCATTTATGATTTACCTTATTAAAAATGCCTTTTGATTATAGATATTTTTAGTATTTATAATTTATCACTAATAAAACATATTTTCACATAGCTATATTTGTTCATAATTTTCTTTTTTAAAAAAGACGTTTTGTTTTTTATAAACACATATAAGTATTGAATAAAATGCCTTTTGATTATAGATATTTAAGACATTTAGTTTTTACAATTCATTATTAATAAAAACATATTTTCACATAGCTATAATTATTCATAATTTATTTTAAGAAAGACATTTTGTTTCAGTTTTTTTTAAAACACATATAAGTATTGAATATTTTATGAAATTGTTACCTTCATTTTATCAAGTTTGTTCCTTCAATTCAGGATGCTACTGCATTCAAAAAGGGGTTATTGTATTTAAGCTGAATGGCATTATTTACTTTCTGTGATGTTCACCCAGGAAAATCTTGGAGAACCATGGCTCTGGATGAAGAGAAGAAGCTATTACTGATTAGCCTTCCATCGTTATGATTTCCTTATTAATATTTTTTTTTCATCATTAACAGTGGCTACAAATATTATATTTCAAGGTTCCTTAAAATCAGCTGTCAACTAAATAGTTAAGTCACACTTAGATGAAAATTTTAACCTTTTAACTCTTCACTTTTCTTACTTTTTAAACTCCTTTTAAAATCTAAAATAAAATCTTTAAATCTCTTTTCTTCTGAACTTCAAACTCAACTATTTATACTCTGATCCCTAGATTGATTAGGCAGCACTGCCCACTGTATCTGATTTGTTACACAGCTTTCATTTAAGCCTGAGTGCTCTTCTTAAGGGTTGGACACTACTTTTTGTGGGACAGATAAGGAATCATGAGGATTAAGCCATGTTTTTCAATTTGATAAAACTTCCTCAAGCGATTATTATACTTTGTATGACAACATCATTTCAAAAATTAAAAATGTAATATTTTTAAAAATGCCAGCTTTAAATAAATACATAGTGACATATTTATATCATAATCTAAAATTATAAAATCAATAATGAAGGTTTATCTTTATTTTTTTCTCAGTTATAGAAAATAATGATTTTCTTGTAAATTTATAAACTTTTTGCTTTATTTTTGTAAAAAAAATATAAGATCAACTTTTTTTCACACATCTGCCATTTTTTTAGGTGGGAGGGTAAAATAGCTCTTAGAATATACACACATGAAACAGCATTTCTGCTTCATTACCCCCACCAAATTTTGGGATGAAATTGCCTGGAAGTATGATTTTATTCCACATACTATACACATTATTTCTCATTCCTGCATTTCTACTGGTTTTAGATTTGCTGATGAAATGGGTAAGATGAGCCAGAAAAGTGAATACATGAACTGTAGCCTCCAATGCCAGAATAAGTAGATGGCCAAGCATAAACTACTAGTACACACTGCCCCATAATGTCACAAGAAAATATCTATTTTTAAGCACTACCTCTCTTGTACCTAGAAGGATTGTCCAACTAAGAGTAGGAACCAGAAAAAAAATTGGCACTGAGCCAACACTGCTCAGCTTTTGTGTCTTAAGGGCTTATTCATTTAGTCTATTCATAAGACCAAGGCCTATTCATGAGACCTATATATACATACCACTGGACTACTTTCGGAGCTCAACATCCAGGTCTGTATAGTGCCGAGCATATACTTCAGAGCATCATATACACAATGCATCCAAGCAGCTCTGCTCAATCATCCACCCACCTCAACACAAAAAACCCAAATTCATGCATCACTACATCCCACTCACAAACTTCTTCCATCAGCTATCTCTATTTTATTGTTCTGTATTGTAACTACAACCTGGCTTGGGAGACTGAGGATCATAATCAGTTCAACTATAATGCTGCTCTGTATTATGAGGTGACACACTTCTGGAACATCTTTTTGGTGGGAGTTTCTCATGCTCTACATCACTGTGTTGGCTTGCTTCTTCACTTCCATATTGTCTTTGCAGATCCTTGTTACTGTTTGATCTTCTAATTACATGGGTCAGATATGGACCATGAATACCATTTATAGATTTCCTTCTGTTCCTCTTCCATGGTGGTACTTCATTTTTAGAAATACATAAATGTTTATTTTTAAATGGTTCTTCTGCCATAGCAATTGTTTTTTTTTTATTTTTTTGTTATATTTGTAAAAGTTTCTTGCTGCTTAATTTTTTTCATATTTATAAATCCTGAGTTTTCAACTCCTTTTCAGTTTCTTTCCCTGAAGCAGCAAGTATATTTTTAATAACTATCTTTATAACTTTTTTTTTCTGTACTCAATTTCTGATTTGAGTTTATTGAGCTTTTGTTTTACATTTTCTATATATGGCTGAGAACTAACATACTTTTCTTTGAGATTTATGGTTTCTTTTTCTACCCCTGTTACTGTTTCAGAGCATATATCAGACAATTTTTCTGAAATATTTTCTTTTATATTGGGCAGTTCCTTAGTTACATGAGAATTAAGTTTTTGATTATCTTCATTTTCATGTTTTACCTCTTCTTGAAGATCAGAAGATTTTAATTTCACTTTACTAGATTCATTTTCATCAGTTTTGATTATTAGTGTCAATTGGGTTGGAATAGTTTCAGGAAATTCTTCACTTTACTAGATTCATTTTCACAGTTTTGATTATTAGTGTCAATTGGGTTGGAATAGTTTCAGGAAATTCTTCACTTACCTTATTTTTTTGAATTTTTTCATCCTCATCCAATTTTTTTTGACTGAGTTATTTCTTTTATCAACTGGTTGAACTTTTCATTTTAGCTTTCAGTTATTTCTCTGATTTGTTCTTTCAATTCTCTTTTGTCTTTTTCTCTCTGTTTTTTATCTTCCTTTTTTTCTTGTTGTCTTTTTCTCTCTGTTCTATCTGTTCTTTTTTATTTTCCTATCTTTTCTTGTTGTTCTCTTCTCTCTGTTTTCTCTGTTCTCTGTTATTTTCTTTTATCATTTCCATTAACTGGGCTAACATGGCTATCTTTTTTGTTTTCTGAGCTTCTATGTTCACCATTTTTTCTTTGTTTTCTAGTTTAGTAAGCTTCTCTCTCCATCTACACCATGATTTAATTCCATCTTCTTTGACATGCCTGTTTTATTCTTTATCTACCATTTATGCCATTCATTTTTATATTCTTTTTCTTTTTTCCACCCTTTTTTAATAAATCACATCATTGCATCATATGCCGTGTTCACATCACAGAATCATGATTTGCTTATGCCTTTTCCATTTTGTCTTTGTTTTATTATTATTATTACTCATTTCTAGATGTTTTATGCCTATGGATAGGCTAGCTAGATAAGGCCTCACAGTAGGGTGACAAATGTAACGGGACCCATACAACCCCTTTATTACCTCGGTTTTTTCCTGATGAGCATGTTGCAGGAAGGAACTATCGATTGGCATTCCCCAATGCAGATGTTATCCCCCCCTACAACAATATTTCCTGCTCATCAGAGGATGTAGCACCATAGAGACTAGAAGCATCTAGACATTTCTGTGTTTGGTTTTCCAAATGGCGCCATTAGAGTTCCATCTCACTACAACCCGACTTACCTAGGTCTAGTTATGCCAGACATAGCTTAGGAGGCATGAAATTCTCATGAACAAGTGCAATGAATGATAAGTGATGCAAAAAAAATAGAACTGAACAACTGGATAACTAAAATTAATTTTAAGTAACAACAATTTTATTTAACAACAATTAATTTGCAAGTCCTTCTAATAAAGTTCCTTTATATCCATGTGACGATTCATTTTCAGTTCATTTATGAAAAGGTTAGAAGCACTTTATTGATCAATAGTTCATTTGCAAGTCCTTCTAATAAAGTTCATCCTTCATTTCAAATGAAGGCTCATTTTAATTTATCTTGGGTAAAGAATTCAAAGGGTCTTTTATCAAGTAGATATCTACCAATACTGAATGAATATTTTTAAGGATTTGTTCCATATCTGTATATCCTTTTTAGGTAGGTAAATAGGTAAGATGAGCAATTCCAGATTTGTGAAGCTTCTATAATTTAGTCAAGTATAAATATGCATTTATGTGCATAAGTTTCATTATTTTCTTCACATACAATTAATATGCATGTAAGCATTTGTAATTCATATAGTACTTCATTATTTTTAAATTTATCACACATAAGAAAATAGGTAATGTAAACAATTCTGGGTTTGTGGACTATTCATAATCCAGTCAAGTATAAATGTCGATTTATGTGCATAAGTTTCATTATTTTCTTCACATACAATCAATATGCAGGTAAGCATTTGTAATTCATATAGTACTTCATTATTTTTAAATTTATCATAAATAGGTAAACAGGTAATGTAAGTAATTTCATGTTTGTGGACTATTCATAATCCAGTCAAGTATAAATGTGCATTTATTATTAAGTTTCATTATTTTATTCATATGCCATCGATATGCATGTAAGCATTTGTAATTTTTATTTAGTTATTCTAATATATAGCATAAATATTGTTATTTGGTCTGCCACAGATGTATATTTCTACATATAAGTTGATCAGCAGTTTCATTTATTCATTAGCCAGTTATAGTTATATGTAATAGCTCAGTATTTCTGACTCTTACAGGTGTACTTATTTATATATCAGAAATATAAATCGTTATAAGTATTCATTTTTATTTTATTTTAATTCAAATGTATCTGCATATGAGAAGTCAATCATTTATGATTTACCTTATTAAAAATGCCTTTTGATTATAGATATTTTTAGTATTTATAATTTATCATTAATAAAACGTATTTTCACATAGCTATATTTGTTCATAATTTTCTTTTTTAAGAAAGATGTTTTGTTTTTTATAAACACATATAAATATTGAATAAAATGCCTTTTGATTATAGATATGTAAGACATTTAGTATTTATAATTTATTACTAATAAAACATATTTTCACAGCTATAATTATTCATAATTTATTTTAAGAAAGACGTTTTGTTTTTTTATAAACACATATAAGTATTAAATAAATGCCTTTTGATTATCAATATTTAAGACATTTAGTATTTACAATTCATTATTAATAAAACTTGTATTCACATAGCTATAATTATTCATAATTTATTTTAAGAAAGATGTTTGTTTTGTTTTTTTATAAACACATATTAGTATTGAATAAAATGCCTTTTGATTATCAATATTTAAAACATTTAATATTTACAATTCATTATTAATAAAATGTATTTTCACATAGCTATAATTATTCATAATTTATTTTAAGAAAGATGTTTTGTTTCATTTTTTTTAAAAACACATTTAAGTATTGAATATTTTATGAAATTGTTACCTTAATTTTATCCAGTTTGTTCCTTCAATTCAGGATGCTACTGCATTCAAAAAGGGGTTGTTGTATTTAAGCTGAATGGCATTATTTACTTTCCATGATGTTCACCCAGGCAAATCTTGGAGAACCATGGCTCTGAATGAAGCAAAGAAGCTGTTACCAATTAGCCTTCCATCATTATGATTTCCTTATTAATATTTTCTATTTTCATCATTAACAGTGGCTATAAATATTATATTCCAAGATTCTTTAAAGTCAGCTGTCAACTAAATAGTTAAGCAATACTTAGATGAAAATTTTAACCTTTTAACTCTTGACTTTTGTTACTTTTTTAACTCTTTTTAAAATCTAAAATAAAATCTTTAAATCTCTTTTCTTTTGAACTTCAAACTCAACTATTTATACTCTGATCTCTGGATTGATTAAGCAGCACTGCTCACTGTATCTGATTTGTTACATAGCTTTCATTTAAGCCTGAGTGCTCTTCTCTTCTTAAGGATTGGACACTACTTTTTCTAAGTCAGATAAGGAATCATGAGGATTAAGCCATGTTTTTCCATTTGATAAGACTGCCTCAAGTGATTATTACTCTTTATACGACAACATTGTTTCAAAAATTAAAAATGTAATATTTTAAAAAATGCCAGCTTTAAATAAATACATAGTGATGTATTTATATCATAATCTAAAATTATAAAATCAATAATGAAGGTTTATCTTTATTTTTTTCTTAGTTATAGAAAATAATGATTTTCTTGTAAATTTATAAACTTTTTGCCTTATTTTTTTTTAAGGAAATATAAGATCAACTTTTTTTTATACATCTGCCATTTTTTAGGTGGGTGGGTAAAATAGCTCTCAGAATGCATACACACGTGAAACAGCATTTCTGTTTCAATATATATATATATAGTCTTTTACAAGAGTATACATTTTTATATAATTAGTCTATATGATAGCTGAAACACAATAAATGTATTTTTTGTATGTGGCAAAAGTCTTTTTCTTTCTAATTTATGCAAACACCATTAAAATTTTAATTTTAAAAATTAAAATTTCTAATGAAAATAAATTAATGAATTAAATTTAGGTTAATTAAGTACTTTCCCACTGAGATCAATTTTTTTAAAAAAAGAAAAATTCATTTTGTCTAGCAGTAATCCTTTTTTTTTTTATCCTTGCCAGTTTAAAACAAAATATGTGTGTATTTATTATAGGGGTATAAATTTCTATATCCAATGGCATTCTGATATTAGTCACTATCACTAATGGATTATTATTTTTTAGCATCCTATTAAAAGTTACCATATTCAGAGAATATCCTCAACATACTGTTTTCCATAACTATGACCTGTGATTTAATGTGTAATGCTTGAAAATTTTTTAAGGCTACTGAAAATTTTTCAATGAGCATAGAGAATTTTTAGATCTAGGCCTAAGGTAACTCAAATATTGCTAGTAAATGAATATCTATCTCTTTTTAATTATAATGCAGGGATCTCAAAATAATCTGGTTTGGTCAAGTGAAGGTTATTGAACTGATTATATAGAAAAAATGATTGTACTTTAGTACTCAGAAATGACATATATCTGTACATACTGAGTATGATTTGCTTTACTTTTGTAATATTAAAAAAAAACTTAGGTTAATACTATAAACACCTTAAACTTACAATGATATTAATAGAATTACATTTTATATTCTTCAGGGGAAAATGAAACTATATGTGTTTATATACATACACACATACAGTGAACTTGTAATTCATTGGATATATATGTTTTTGCATCAATTATTTTTTAAATCCCAAATTTATGATCATAGAAGTATGCATTATATAGAATTAGACATATTGTTTTTAAGCCATTATTTTTTTTTGCCACATACCATTGACAAATCATGGTATTTTATGCATAATTTTGCTTTAAAATTTAAAGTGTTTTTATTATATTAAGTGAAGCCATTATATCTGTTATATTTTGTTCTAAGATCTTTTCATGTATATTATATATAATGCATTATAGTTCACATTTTGTTTATAAGCTTTAATTAAAATGCAACATATATTGTTTACTACATTGTAGACCTGCAATACTTTTTAACATGTGCATATGTATAAGACATATATTTTTATGTGAGTAGTATGCATTTATAAATTAAGATTGTAGTATAATGAAATTCAAAAAAGAATTATGACATTGTTAACAAATTTAAAGAGAATATATATTTACTGCCTGTGTGTTATTCTCATTCAGTCAAAAAAATAATAATAAACTTACTATTTCATATCTTTATTTGTCAAAAATAAATTATCTTTTTATTCAAAAATATAATGCCTTATCAAAAAAATATTTTTTAACATGGTTACGGTTTTAATTGTTTTGTGAGCTTAAACAATTATGGTGCAAAGTTACTTTATTATTGTTAGTAGTAATGAGAGTAGTATTAGTAGTAGCAGTAGTAGTAACTGTATTTCTGTAATAGATAGATGGTTTATTTTTTTTGAATACATGGCCCACTTTGCAGCATGATTTTTTTTCTCTACAAATCTATAATTTTCATTTTTATCACTTATTAAAGGAAGTATGAATTCTCTTAAATTATGTTCAAATTACATTTTTTTTCAAATGAAATATTATACCATATTAAACTTTTGGAAGAAAAAAAATATCTGGGCTTTTAACATATTTAAAATAAGAAAATATCCGAATTGTGTTAAAATTAGTAACAGCATTGCAAGATGACAAAATGGCTGTTGATATACTGTTTTGAATGGTCATAATATGTATTAAATTTAAGAATTTTAATGTTTTCATTTCTTAATTATTTTGTTTATTTACACTTTTTTGGATAGCTTGTAATTAAAGTAGTATATATTGATACAGCACATATTTTGATTTTAGTGTAATTCAAAGCTATATTAACTTTAATCCCGAAATCTTTTTTCAGTTGTGCTACAAAGAGACGTTTTTGTTTTATTTAAAACTTTGTATTAAAAATAATTTTTTAAGTAGATGATTGAAATGATAAAATATACATACAATAAATAAATGTTATTTTTTTACTTTTTATTATTTATTTAAAATTCTTTTAATGACTATACATAATTAACTTTAATTACAGATTTTTAAACATGTTTAATTATTGCTTGCCCACATAAAATTTACATAGGGCTACAATCAGCAGTATAGTTTTAATAATTAAAATCTGTTTGGATCATCCAGTGGTAATTTTTTTAAAGATATTCAGTGAGCTTCACAGTTAGAAATCATTTAACATATTCAAATTTTAATTCCATTCCTAGATGTAACAATTGTCAGTAATCCAAGCAAGGACAAAATAAAACATTTTACAGAATTTTTACTAAGGAGAAATTACATTTCTTTTGTTGACATTATAACAGAAAAATATTTATATATTATCTTTTTATTTATTAATTTTTTATAAAATTATTAACATTTGTTTTTAATAAGTACACAATATTTATATTTGGTTTTTGTTTGAATATGTTCTATTTTTAGCAGACAATTAATGAGCTGAAAAATTACTAACATCGAACAGGAAATGTTTACTATAAATCAATTTATTATTGTTTTTTTCCTAATTGGAAAGATAATTTTTAATATTTTAAAAAATATTTTAATTATTTGAATTGATGCTTTAATGAATGATCTTAAGCACACAAATTTGAATAAGTTTTTTTAGCTGAAGGTGCTGAAATGAAATCTTTTGTTTTGTTCTCTTATTTCTGTTTTTTTTTAAATTGCAAAGTGACTGTGTTTTGAATTTACGTTTTTAGCAAAATCTATCAAAAACATAAAAGATTCAGTGAAGAATATTTTTTTCATTCAAAAATACAACTAAAAAAAATGCGAAAAAAAATATATAAGAAGAAATACAAATTTGTTCACAAAAAAAGCACTTAAAGGATTAAAGTTATATATTTCATAGTTTATAAATTTAACAAATAATAAGTGTGGAAATTTTTAGATTATATCTGAGTTGTATTTCAAACTAATAGTTAAGTTATACTTTATGACTGTATTTCATTGAATAATCATTGAATTGCTCCTTATGTATATATTTTTAAAAATAGGATTTATGTTTTATCATTTTTAAATGTCTATTGTTTATTTCTCTGATCTTAATCAAGATTTCACTGTGTGTTGAAACTATATGTTTAATATATAAGATAATCTGTGGGCTTAAAATAATAATAATAATAATATTTTTTCAATTTATATGTTATTATTTTTGTATTTCATAATTATTTTAAAATAAATAAGAAAATAGTAATATATCTATGTGTATGTTGATTTTTTTTATAATTGTGTAAGAAACAAAATAAATAATTTTCAGTCTCTAAATAATTAGTTACAAATATTAAGTTATACTATTTATTTGCCAATATGGATATTAATTTAAAATCTTTTTAAAATATTATATATATGGGATTCAAATTCAGACTTTCACATGACCCTCAACTCTCCATGTCATCTCATATTGCTGACACACCTGATCCCACACATGTTGAAAAGATAAATAATCATCAATATACATATTTCATGCTAAACCAGCAATCATCAGTTGGTCCAGATTACTATCTCCACACACAATCAGTGTTCAGCTTTATATTAAGATAGCCAATCTTCATACTTTAATGCATAGGCTTCAAACTACTCCAACCCATTACTCTTCAGCCATCCATTTCATTGAAAATCTGATGATAGAATGTTCAAAGCTTACATTAGTGCCAAGGTTGTCATCCTACTCATGTTGATGTTTAGTCATTCTGACCACTCATGTACAGGAGAATAGTCCATTTTATATACATATGTCAGGGATGGGATTTTCAATGAAATGGATGTCTAAAGAGTTGTGTGTTGGAGTAGTTTGAAGCCTGTCTATTTAGATTGGCTATCTTAATATAAAGCTAAACACCGATTGTATAAATGTGTGGAGA
Organism: Epiperipatus broadwayi; assembly: GCA_028023455.1. Taxonomy (NCBI): domain Eukaryota; kingdom Metazoa; phylum Onychophora; class Udeonychophora; order Euonychophora; family Peripatidae; genus Epiperipatus; species Epiperipatus broadwayi. The sequence goes on along the minus strand of JAQFVV010012503.1, from coordinate 2,746,619 downwards.
TAGTAATCTGGACCAACTGATAATTGCTGGCTTAGCATGAAATATGTTTATTGGTTATTATTTATCTTTTCAACATGTGTGTGATCAGGTGGGCCAGCAATATGAGATGGCATGGAGAGTTGAGGGTCATGTAAAAGTCTGAGTTTGAATCCCATATATATTATATTATATGTGCAGATGTGTGTAAGCCTGTACAATATATTAACTTACTTTTTAAATATTGTAATTTATTTAGTTCTTAAATTGTTGTGTCTAAGGAATTTGAAATAATTTTTATGGAAAAAATAAATTCTTAGTCATGTGTAAAACAGCAGCTATATTTTCTATAACATTCACATTTATATATTATAAAGGTTGGATAAAGTTGAGAACTCTTACTGTATCTACCATATAGGGCGCCACTAGGCGATTTGAACCTGGAAAATTTATATACGTAAGTAAAGAAAAAAAAATTTATATATATTTTATTTCGACCGTCAGCCCTAATCACTAGCTCAGTGAGATGCAGAGATTTATAAAATATAAATTCTTAAAATATTTTTCAATATAAAAAAAAATAAAGGAAGCCACTGCCAGTAATAACACACACAAACATTTATTAAACATATATGTAATTTAGAATTATTATTTTAATCTAACTTTTACTTTAACATTTAATTCATATTTTTAACTTTTATTTTTGATGTTCGCACAGATGAATTTAATATTTTATTAAAGTGTTGAGTATGAATAGACTACATAGATTGCATTTGAAAAGAAAATATTCTATCCCTTATTTAACCTTAGGCCAAAAGTTCACAGTCAAACCAACGTCAATCTATCTGATATATCAATGTATTCAATGCAGCATGAATACAATAGTACAAATACCCTACTGTCAGGAATGTACATCTGAACAGCATGTTTATAGAAGACATTTACTCTCATCTGGTACAGGAATACTACATCTGTCTGGTGAGAAGAACAATAAAAAAAACTCCATAGGAAGGGACTGCATTTTCCATCTTATCATCCCATTCCATAGGTTAAAAGGGGTGATCCAAGGAGCAGGGAATACCATCTGCTTCTGATGGTCAGTGAAATAGACTTATTTTTCCCAAGTGTGGTGTATCATGTGATCCTGCACATAGCGGATTTCATATTATATTTACTAAATACACCAATATATCCAATCCATTAACCCAATCTAACTACAAAACAAATAACCTAAGATTTACCCTCCCTTAATTAAAGTAATATAACTTTACAAATCTATGCAGCTTATTCACACCTGACTTAAATTTAACATTTATTAAGTTTAGTTTAACGAAAAAACAAAAATCATAATAAAACTTAAAAGAACAAAAAAAAAATTGGAAATGATTTTTTTAAACAAATACATCAAATAAAATTAATTATTAATAATAATTTACATTGGTCAGATAGAATTCTATTTCTATTAAATAGGGAACAAGTTTTAGAATTAAAGTTCTTATTCCTTTCAAATAATGGAGTTTTAGAATTATAGTTAAAGCTTATTAGAGTTCATAAAGTTCTTACGGTTTAAAAGAAAAGTCGATACTTTCTAGTTGCTTGCAACTTGTAAGGTGTTAATTCCCACGAGGTCCTTTTTTGTGGCTGGTATTTTATTGCTGAATCTTGGTGTCCTGAGGTACATGATATAGGAAGACGATGTCATTTCCTTTCATTATAATTAACTGAAGGAATTGGAAGTGCGTCTTTCCAAAAAAGTGTGCCTTCCCAATCCCTTCTCCTTCAACTCTCCCCGCACTAACACATCTCTCTATCACATCTCTATCTCTTTTTTTCTCTTCCAGCTCTTTCTTCACTCTAATTTATTTCCAAACTTTTTCTTTTATATTAGAATTTTGGATTGAGTGGACATTATGTCATGACGATGGTGATGATCTTTACGTTGAAGTCCGTTTCTCGAGGGATTTCTTTCATTCACCATTCTATTCCCATTGGTTTTTCTCTCCTATCTGACCTTTAATTATACATTTTGAAATGCCCAAAGGCTAGTTCACTTGGACTAATTAATAATCATTTCCATTTTATACAATAGCATTAATTAATTTATTATACAAACTTAAAGATATATTTTTATCTCTAAATCTTTTTAAGTTTTTGTTGAAAATTTAGTTTTAAAATCTTTTCTTTTTTTTAATAAAATTTTCTTTTAATAATTTTTCATCTGTGCGATTTTATATATTAGAGTTTAGACGATTTTTAACTTTCAATTTTTAATTCTTAAAAAAGAAGTTTTTATTTGCGAACTTTTATTTTTCATGTCTAATTTTTAGAAAAAATAATGTAACGGCATATGTGCCCATTATAATATGTATGCAAGACAGTATATAATATTAAATCAAACTCAAGTGTTAACATATTTTCAGCTATGACCACTGTGAATAAATGTATTAGAGCCTGCATCTCAAAACAGTTAATTCAAAAAAGTACAATATGCTGGCTCTAATACATTTGTTCACAGAGGACATAGCTGACAAGACAATATATATGTATGTAAAGGAACTTTAAATGAAAAATAAAGTTATTTATCAACTTGATGAGGTACTCTTGACAGAAAAACAAAAAGCTAGCATATAAGTGCATGCTTATGTCTAAAGTATACGCATAATGGTTCTATCACATAATATATATAAATTTAGCATATAGAATTTTTGATTTTATATAAAAATTTAAAGGATTTTAATTTTTAATTAATATTATTTTGCTTTTTAATAAAGGATTTATATATATACCATATTTTACGTTGTATGTGTGGATAAATAAATATTTATAATCTTTAAATTTATGCAGCTCCTTGTTTTATAAATAAATATGACTGAAAAAAATATAGACATGTATTTGAATAAATAATATATAAGAATTTATTGTGTTAATAATAATGTAAGTATTTAATTTATTTTAGTACACATATTAAAAAAGTCAGTTATATGAGTTGGAATATATTATAGTTATATGCATTTTTAATTAGTTAAGAGGAAATAAATTAATAATAGATATTAAGTACTTTTTATATATTTTTTTAAATTAGGTATAGCTGTGCTTTCCTTAGAGTGGGAAAATAATTTATTTGCACTCATTTAACATATTCTATTAAAGTTTTATGAAAATCAGTATATGGTTAAGTAAATGAAATCCTCTCCACAACCGTGGAATCCAATGAAATATCAATATTTTACAGAATAATACATCCACCCACACGTAATATCAAACGAAATATTATATTTAATAAAACAAAACATTGGCGTTAATTCTACAATTTTGATATACAAATATATAAATAAAAAAACTGTAGCCAATTTATGATACAACTATCATTGTAACACTTATAATGACCTAGAGTTCAAACCCAGAAGAAACTTATAATTTAGCTTAAAATGCTACTCAGATAGGCAGTCGTGCCATAAGCTGGCTATAAATTTTATTTATTTATACATAGGTATGTTGAAAATTGTAGACTTATTTTCAATGTTTTGTTTATTACATATATTTGTTGGGGAAAATTTACCTATATCATATGTGAATAAATATTAATGGTGTATATATATAAAGATACTATAAATAAAAAAAATTGACAAGATTGTATTTATATAGTCTTTTCTTAGTCTTACAAATCACATATCGGGTTTATATTAAAGAATAGCTGGGTTATTGGTATTTTTCTTGGGGCAATTAAATAAGGGTGGTTAAACCCAAAACATATGTTCTGTAGTTTTGGTTTGATGTAACTGATAAAATATTTTAAAAAATCTAGTTGTCATTTTAAGATTTTCTATGGCTTTATTTATTTACATTGGCACTATTTGTCTATTAAGTATTAATCTTAGTAAGTTATTTATTTTTTCTGTGACATTGATATTATTATTTTGTTGCTGCTGAAGTAATTTTTAAACTATTAGTTATATTAAGATCTTTTCTTAATACAAATTAGGTACATTTGTTTTATTGTTTTATATTTATTTGTAGTATTGTGCATTAAAAGTTGGCTTTCTCAAATATGCTTAAAAAGATCAATTAATTTAAGTTAAATAATTGATATCTCAACTCTTTAAGTTGAGAAATATATAGTGTTGTGAGCCCTAGTGGTGCTGCAATCAGGCTTTGAGTGGCTCACTTGTGGTTATTCTGTAGCATTTGTTTAACAGTTTTTCAAACATTTGATGCCAAAGAACTACTCATTGATGATAATTTCAATAAAAGAATCATTCTGAGAACGTTTTAAAAAGTTGAGATTTCAAGCAATGAGAAGGCAGGGATGGGATTCTGATTAAAGAAGGTTTTGCATTGGGCATAATACAGACATGACTGTGTCTTTAGTTTAAAATTTGGAAATTAAAAACTGCCAATTTACATTATATTTTATCTATTTTCTTTTTATAAAATTAAATTAATTTATTATATTTTGATAAATGGGTAATGTTTAGATTCAAACAATATTAGACATTTTGTTTTTATAAGAAAATAAATATAAATGTTCTAACATAAACAGGAAGATATAACAGAAATAGACCCTTTTTTTGAGATCATAAATACTATTTTTTTTTTAAATTGTAAAATAAATTGCAAAAATTTCAAAGACTATTTTAACTACTTTAAAATATTTTTCATACAAATATGCATTATTAATATAAAATTGTTGGATTATCATATTTTATTTATCAAAAAATGTTTGCTTGCTTGCAGGCTAAAAAACAAAACCCTTTATTATGCTTATTTGTTTCTGTCATTATTCTTTTCATTTACTTGAAAGTTAAAAAAATAGTCTACTTATATAGCATTAATTATGTATGTTATATGATAAGGGAATAAACCTTCAGTCATACGCTCCCTAAGAATTTACACACATTTTTCAAGTTATAATTCAGGCATACAATAGGTTAAAGACTTGATTTCAACACAGTGAGCAAAGATTGGTTTATATAATGATAAGTTCGTACGTAATCCATTTATGCTTTTTAAACTGATGGTTATGGATGTGTGTGTAAATTCTCAAAAGAATATATGACTAAAGGTTTATTCCTTTTTCTATATTGCAAAGTTAATGTATTAAATTTAAGATTTAATTAATATCAATATTAAATTTTATTTGTAATAGATTGAGTTTTGTTTTATATCCTTTTATTTAAAATCAAAAGTTCTTAAAGCCAGGAATTGATAAATTTCAGAATACATCATATACAAATATCAATTGTAGATAACTTATTCATTTGCTGATTAAACATATAAAAGTAATAACAATAACAGATATCAAAATAAAATTTTGTATTTATATTAAGAATTCATTAATTAATTTTACTTAAATTATTAAAAATATTTTAAAATAGAAGCTTTTATTAAAACAATAGCCATTTGGTTTTGTTGTGGGATATTGATATTTCAAATTAATCTTTGCATCTTTTCAAGTCCTGAGAATATAAAATAAAGGAACCACAGAAATTTTGTATTGAGCCAATAAACATCACATGATCACCATTTCTTATGCTTGTTTATAACTGTCATTAAAACGCAAAACTCTCCATACAGTATTGCCACTCAGAGCAAGCCAGAGTAATCAATGGATGCCAGAAGACTTGTGCATAAAATCTCCATCTAATGCCTACTCATCCAATATCCCCAGACTAGTTTCTGGCTGTATCTTTGGATTGAAAATATTGTTGTGTTTTCAATTTAAGACTCATAGTTTTGTAGTTAAGTAGAGATAAAAGGTGGCTGCTGGAGGTTTGCATTAGATCCTAAGATCTAGGTGCAGTGCTCTCAGATCTAAAACTACTCACTGATGAAGGCCACAAGCCAGAAACTAGTCTGGGGATATTGGATGAGTAGGCACTAGATGGGAATTTTATGCACAAGCCTTCTGGCATCCATTGATTACTCTGGTTTGCAGTGAGTGCAATACTGCATGGAAGTTTTGCCTGTTTAAATTTTATATTATACACAAAAAAAAATTGACATATAAATTACATTAAATTTAATCATACATCATTTTGAGGATATGATAATCAAAACTAATTTGTATCCCTTAATATAAAATAATAATGACAAATGTAGAATTTGGATTATATGGTAAACTAAAACGTTTTTAAAACTTGATTTTTTTATAAATTGGTAAACAAATAAGATTAGATGAGATTTATCTGCTTGTTAAAGTGTAAACAATTATAAATCTGGCTGTGAATGGAGAGGGGTGTTTTGTTTCAGGGTAAAAGAAAAATTAAAAAGTATATTTATACTAAGGCTCATTAAAAAAAGCCCTCATAATAATAGTAATTAAATAGGAATTACTTATGGATCATCAATAGCGATAAAGGGTCATTATTTTTTATTTAAGTCCTAACATGAATTCTTATAATAAATCTACCATTATTATAGTTTTAAATTTTATACACTAAAAATAAATAAATATTGTATATAAATAATTGAATGGCTTTATTGCTTAAATAAGTTTGAGTGCTGGAAATACCAGAACTGGAATTGAACTAATGACCTTCCATTCCCCAGGCCAACACTCTACAATTATACTAAAACATGCAATAATAATTTGTTTCAACATTTTTTTAAATTTAGGCTTGCAGTTTTTATTTTAATTGAACTATTTAGTATGAATCACCATCAATTCCCCATAATTATAATTTCAATTTATTGCTGCATATATATTATATATAAATAAATAAAAATAGATATCTATAATTAGTCGGTAATTTGCTAATGTTAAAATTCAGAAATCATGGGATATGACTTGATGACCTTTACTTCTATTATATTTGAATTTAAATAGTTTTCAATTGAGGAAAGTTAAGAAGTTAACCAAAAGTACTTCTGTGATTTGTTATAGTTTTATAAATATATTATCATCATTATAATTCATTATTTTTATTACAATATTTATTCCATAATGGACATTTTATTATATATTAATTAAAGAATTTTTTGTCTTATTGATTTTATAATATGATATATATTTTAACATAGCGATGGAAGATTATTAGCCTGAACAGATTAATGCAATCAAATAGTGATGAACTGAAGATATAAATATTTCTGGATTAAAATTCAACTTTTATGTGTGCCAAATGTCATATGACCTCCCAAGTCATAAACTGTACAATAATTTTTTGCCCTGCATGGCTTTAATACAATTGCAGAGTGACAAACATAATAGTTAAAGATTCCTGGATCAAAGCTCAACTCTGGCTCTTTTGCTTTTTAAACATTCTCTTGGCAAAACATTTGATTACTTTTTATTGAGATAATATAGGAGAATCTAAAACCCTTCAGTTTAATGTTGGATTTATTTATTTTAATTCATAGTGATATACTATAATATATATGTTTTCCTTTATTGTTCTTCTGTGATGGCTTGGAGAAGTCTCTACTCTGTGTTTGTGTATTTAAAGGCTGTTTTAAGTTTTGTTGGTACTATGGTATTAGAGCTGCAACATGAAGAATTATAATCGTTTAATCATTAAATTAATTAGGTTATTCAATCAAAACATATTTTTTTAAATCTACATTAAAAAAATAAACAATTTAACAAAAAAAAATACGAAAAGCATTCATGTGAAGAATAGTTAAAATGCTGTTTAAATCAAATTGAGTGTGTGTTTGCATGTGCATATTCTGCATAATCTATTTTAATACATTGTACAGGCTTACACCTGCATTTATATATATAATATATGCGGGATTCGAACTCAGACTTTCACACGACCTACAACTCTCAGTGCCATCTTATATTGCTGACTCACCTGATCACACACATGTTGAAAAGATAAATAATCACCAATATGCGTATTTCGTGCTAAACCAGCACTCATTAAAGTATGAAGATTGATTATCTTAATATAAAGCTGAGTACTAATTGTATATGTGTGTGGAGATGGTAATCTGAACCAACTGATGAGTGCTGGCTTAGCACGAAATACGGATATTGGTGATTATTTATCTTTTCAACATGTGTGTGATCAGGTGAATCAGCAATATAAGATGGCACTGAGAGTTGTAGATAGTGCGAAAGTCTGAGTTCGAATCCTGCATATATTACATTTATCAAATGCAGCTGTAAGCTTGTACAATGTATTCAAATAGATTATGCAGAATATGCACGTGTAAACACACACTCAATTTGATTCAAACGCGCATTTTAACTATTCTTCACATTACTGCTTTTCGTATTTTTTTTTTTTGTTAAATTGTTTTTTTTTTTAAATGTAGATTTTAAAATATGTTTTTGATTAAATAACCTAATTAATTTAATGATTAAACGATTATAATTCTTCATGTCGCAGCTCTAATACCATAGTACCAAATTGTTAAACTCATTAAAAAATTAAACGAACTTGAGTAATTTTGTAATAAATGTAAAGTGATTGTGCAAAGATTTGATGGCATTCTGATTATTTTTATTAATTAACATTACTAATCAAATTTGAATCATCATTATATATATATCAGAAAAAATTACATTATAGCTATGCGTGTGTTTAAAAAAAAAGAATTAATATGCATTTCAGAGAACTATAAAAATTTTATGGATTCTGAATAAAAGTTTTTATTAGCGATTTGATTATTTTAAATTATAAGCGTACTATTTTTAAATATAATAAATGCTGTTTTATTCTTCCAGCTTAATTTATAAACTGTTATTAACAAAGGTATAATATATATTCAGATCATTAAACAATAAAGATTGACGAGTTTGTTTAACTCGCCCTATAAAAAAACGAATTTCAACAATCGCATCTTTTCCTTTTTCTATAGCCAAAGAAACTTTGAAAAAAGTGCTATGATGAATTTTTTTTTATTTTAGAAAGAAACAAAATAATTAATAGTATCGAGAAAATTAAATTTAAAACCAAAACAATAAAAATTGTTAATTAATTTGTACCAAAGTTATAATGATAATTTTTATTTTGTTTCTTTACTTTGCCGTTATTTTCAGCAGTTTTCATTAACCACCCAATTCGGGTCATTGATTGTCACGTGATTTTCTGTGACAAATCATTTTATGTTTTTTTTAATGTTCCATTTTTTTTAAAACTTATTTATAATTAATTTTATACATTGATTTTTATACATTTTTCACATAGCTGTTAGTATGAATTTAACTTTTTTAAAGTTAATCTAACATATATGAATATGGTGGTCTATAAAGAAAATATACGTAAATGTTCATTTACATTGACAAATAACTATATATAACCCACAGGGAGGTTTTAGAATTTGCAAGATCCACTGGAAAAATCAGTATTTTTAAAACATCTGATTGAGTTTGAGAACTTTGATTTTCTATTCCATACTTCATTTAGACTCAGAGGAAATTTATTAGAAAGTTGTGGAGTACAATTATAAAATTTATTTATATATTTTTCTTTTTACTCCATTAAATAATTATATCATTAAAATTAAAATTTCACATTGTTTATAATCAAAACAGTGATCATATTAAGTTATACAATCTTTCTTGAGTCATAGTTCTTAAATATTTTATTATTATTTTAATTTATAAAAAGTCAAAAATAATTTTTGTTATGGGGGGCCCCTGTGCAGTATTTTTAATTCTTATAGGCTTACAAATAGCTAAGCTTTAAAAAACTAATTATTCAAGATATATGAAATAATAAAAAACGTAATTTAAAATTTAATTAAAAAATTTAACTATGTGGATTTGATTATAAAAAATCCAATAAATGTAATGTTAGCATTAACCTGTCAAAACTCACTAATTTTTTTCCTCCTGTATTCTTATTCTAGAGGGGCACTGGTGTAGATTTATAAATATATGTTATTTTACTCAGTTTTCCAAAGTGCAGAAAATGGTGTCTGTAGCAGTTTTCAGATTAGCTATATAAAAACACTTTACCAATTTGCATTAGAGTACTTACATGGCATCTACAATATATAAATAGTATTAGCATCTGAATTTTGATTTTTTAATTTATAAATAAAGTTTTGAATTGACTTGCAATATAATCAAGTTTAGATTATCTTCATGGTCTTTATGATATTAACTCCTAAAGTCAAAATGTACTATCTCTTGATTTCTTCAGTTTTAAACGGCTTCCTATTTATTTCAGAGCGCATGTGCCTAGAGTTAATATTTCAGAGCATAAGTCTAGACCTTGAGATTGATGAAACAATTGTAATATATATATATAATGTGAATTTTATGATCAATTTAGCTCTGTGTGAAATGGTCTTAAAACATAAAAAAAAAATCCTAGAAACGAAAAATGTTACTAATGAAGGTGAAATTTATTTGTCCTATAAATAGTCAATCTTCTACCAAAAAATTATAAAAATGTAATCATTTTAAAAATACTTGATTTTCAGAAAACTGCAGAATTTCATTAATTCCGCCAATTCCATCTCTATCTGTAAATTTCCTATAAGATTAATATAGTTTTAAAAACATATTTAAAAATTTAATACCTCAACTATTATATTTAATTGATTTAATTTTCACAAAATGTGTATGTTTTTAAATATGAGCATATGAAATATAGAATCCAGGATAAGTATCCCATTTGTCGACTACTAAGGACACTTCTATTACATTCTTTGACTTACTTTGTATTCCATCATCTAAATTTTTCTTTGCTAAAAGATTGATAGAAGCAATGAAGAATATTAATTATTAATTCATTTATGCTTTTTAAAAACTTTTAATTTTAGAATATAATTTGTATTAAAAAATTGTTTAATCTTAGATATACTTAAATCTGCTAATTCACTACCCATACACTTCAAAACCATGAATGTAGTTGCAATAAAGGAAATGACCATTAAGTGCATTTCTGAATGAACCATCTTTCTTCCTTCCATCCAGATCACGACTTCTCATTTTTCATTACCATCTCTGTTTAGTATTATCTATATCAAATTATTACAACTTAAATTGGAAGTGCCAAACTTCTAGGACTCACTTATTTGACAATATTCTCTTTAAATAATAATGTCAAATGAGTGAGTACAAGAAATTTGACATTTGTAATTGTAATTATTTGATATTGATAAATATTGAATTTAGATTATGACTATATGAGCTAACTGAAGAGTGCTGGTTTGGCCAAAAATGCACCTTGGGAATCATTTAGGGTTTTTTTTTTTTTTTGGGGGGGGGATGTCTTCTTTCAGGTGCTTGAAATAGTAGCTATAAATACAGTGGTGTCTTCTAAAAGAAATTAATTGGTTCCAAAGTGCTGTTTGTTATATCAATGATTAATTGTAGTTTGCATTAAAAAGACATGACATGTATTCAGAGGCGATCTATTTCAATCTCACAGCCAAGATCAAAGTTATCATCCAGAACAATCACTTAAGATAGTCAAGTGTTGGTAGCCGAGAAATCAGCACAGCCGCCTTGCAAGCAATTAGTTGCTTGCAGACGGTTGTCGTGGGTTCGCTTCCTGGCTGATGCTTTGACATATAGAAAAAAAAAACCCAATCATTTAAGTTCAAAAAATCAAAAATATAAATGTAAAAATACGTATTATATTAATTGATGTATATATTGTATATTTATATTTTAATGAAAACTGAAATTCGTTTTTTAAAACATAAAATTAAAATATATTTACATATCCTAAGAGAAATTCACAAATAAATGATTTCAGAATGTCTACTTTCTTGCCAAGACAACATTCATCAGCAATTCTATCTCCTTTATCTCCCCACTGTGCTTAATAAAACTCTGTAGTGCAGTTATTTTCCAGAAGTAAATCACACTTTATTAGTAATAAATTCCTTTGAAGGAAGAATGCTTGTATTAGTAGAATTATCCAAAACATTCTTTAAACAGTTGCTTAATCTTTTAACAAATGATTACCTTTTTATTACTATCATTTGCAGTTTGTTTTTTATTATCCACATTAGCAAAAGAATTTTCATTAGTTTCATAATAGTAGAGCATGAACTGCTTAAATTAAAATCATTTTAATTAGCTGCTTACTTTTCAGATCATTTTTTAAAAGTTAGATTATAGCATCTGAATTTAGGTACCATAATCTTGTCAAGGAGAGCTGTGAAAATAAATTTCAAATTTTTAAATTACAAATAGATAATTAGATATGTCAGAACTATAAACACGGGGGGAGTATGCTTACATAGTATCATCTTTGTATTAAGAATCACTAGTACTAATACAGTTAATAATTCTTCATTAAAAATTAAATCTTGAGATGAATAACTAATAAAACACAGTATATTTAGAAATCATGATTGCATATATTGGAAAAAATATTAGACCACTTAAAGAAGTATGGAGAGATGCATGTTGGGAATAACAAGAAGAGATCGAAAACACAATGTATGGGTAAGAGAACAAACAGATGTTACTGACCTCACTGAAAAAATTAAAAGACTGAAGTGGAGGTGGTCTCAACATATTGCTAGAAGAGATGATAATAGATGGACAATTGAAATTTTTAACTGGATTCCAAGAGATTGTAAAAGACCCAGAAAGGGACCACATGTGAGATGGATGGATGAAATAAGAAAGTGTGCAGGGGTGATGTGGAGAAGAGAAGCTAAAGATCAGAGGAGATGGATTGAACTTGGAGAGACCTTTATCCTGCAGTAGATTGATAATGGTTGATGATGATGATATTTAGAAATCAATTATCCAAAGGCAGTGTCTGTATTTTACCAAAATGAGTAGAACCTTCCTTATCATTTTCAACACCAGATGGCAAGAGGCAAAAATCAAGTAACAAAATTTGTAAATATTTTTATTTTTTGTCTTTGTTTGAAAGTTTGTGATGATGGCATTTTAGTATTAATTGTATGGTGGAGTATTTACATCATCTAAAATTAAATATTGAAATATCTTTAGAAAAATCTGAAATTTATTTAAACTTTCTAAATACATTCAACTATTAATAATAGCACACAGGTTAGTATATAACACAATTGTTTCATGGTGTATTATTCTTCTCACTTCTTCAGGTGGCCTGATCAGTGACAATACTAGAATTGGAATCGAATCTAGACTATTAGATTTATGAATATTGAATTTTAAGGAATAATAGCTTAATTGATAAGAGTGCTATCTAAACTTCAGTATTCATGAATCTAAAAGTCTCAGTTCGATTCTCATGCTAGTACTGTCACTGGTCAGGTCAGCAACACTTAAAGAAAAGAGGAGAATAATACCATTCAAAACATTGCTCTATGCTAACCCATGTGTTATTACTAACAACTGAATGTATTTGGAAAGTTTAAATGAGATTACAAAAAAAAAATAAAGTCAGATGTCACATGACCTAATTTAATAAGCTTGTATTTACAAATTTAGTTTAAATGAAGTTTGAATTTTTCTAAAGACATTCAATATTTAATATTAGATGATGGAAGTAGGCCAACATATAATTAATGATTCTTCTTACTTGCAATGTGTATTCATGCCTTTGTTAACAATGAACACAAACATATGTATATGATCTGTTGGCAACAATTGTCATATAATTGTATATGACTTAGAAAACGTAGTCAACATTTAGATACAGTACATAGTAAATTTTAGAGAAAGACAATTGAGCTTTTTGAAAGAAAATCCAAAGAATTAAAATGATAAATGTAGTTATTTTCAAAGCATACTACATTAAACAACAAATTAGTAAAGTCTTTTTTCAAAATTTCTTTATTAATTGGCAAAATAAAATTTAAAAAACTCTTATACAATTGATGAAGATTTGATCTTACTAGCAGCAATGGAAATTTGCAAAACTGTTCATGGTTCTGGAATATGAATCCCTTTAAAAAGAATTCCTGTGATCATTGATACAATTAAAAGAAGAATTGTTAGCATTGGTGGAAATACCATATCTATGTTAACAACTTGGTGAATCACTAAAAATATGAATGATGCTAATTTAATGAATTTTGTCAGATATCTGTATAATTTGGAAATTTATGAAGACCTGCTGTTTTGTAGAAATCTTATCAGTGCAACTAAAGAAAAACATATATTTGAAAAATTTAATAATTTATATATATGGTATAAATAAAATGTCCATTAATTAAAAACTATTATCATAATAAAAATAATAACTATATGGTAATTAACTATTATATACCGTATTTCAATCCATAGAATTTGCAGATTGAAAGACTGTATGTAATAGTTAATTACTCCAGGGGTTGCAAATATTTCTAGATATTCCAGGGAGACTTTATATATATATATATAATAAAAACACACAATTACTTCTCTATAAAACTGCTTTAATATTTCAACCAGCAGACTAGTTTTCATCAGAATTGTCATTGAATCATATGGCTTATATATATATATATATATATATATATATGATCATATATATATATATATATATATATATATATATGATCATTAGATGGAGCTTACCAATAGCTTTAATCAAGCTTTATTTTATAAATGCTGAAAGAGAAAGAATTCAAAATCTGTCTCCAGACCAATTGGTTTTGAGCTTATGGCTCACCTCAGTGGAGCACTGGGATTTTAGAAACTATATATATATATATTATATTTAATGTTTTCATGGTTATATAATGTAGATAAAAAAAATCTGTTTGGGTACAAACTGTGTATTATTTTGCACTACAATCCGATATTTCAACGGACTAGCAACCGCCATTATCAAGATTAACTTTTGAAAGAACAATTGTTCGATCTCAAACAATAACGTGACTCAGTGCGAGATTAGTGAGATTCAACTTGAAGTAGTTCAGCAATCACAATATGAGGCTTATCAAAATGTTTATTTTCCTCAGTTTTTTTACCTATTAATTTCAAATTAATATTAGATAAAATAAGATGTTTCAATATAGCTGAAATACATTTGCTTCAACAGCCCTATTTAAACCAGTAGGTCTTTTTAATATATATATATATACCTGGGTCTCGTTTTACGCGATAGATAGGTTTCTCAGAAAACACGCGCAAATGTAATCGTGCAAAAATAGACATAACTTACATTGAAAAAGGGGGGATGCAGTCTGTGATTTTTCAAAATTTACGTAAAAGCAAAGCACCAATGTAAAATTACTTTAAAATTTGCGCAAAAAAAAAAAAAAAAAATAAGGAAATAAAATATGACTAATAAAAAATTTCAAATTTGAAAAAAATTAATACAAGACAAACTTTTTTTAACTATAATATTAATTTTATTCAAAATAATATATTTTTATGCATAATTTACAGTACAGTAATTTATATTTTTATACACGTTTTAATTATTATGATTTTCTGGTGACAATGTAATTAGTAATTAATCTTTGAGACGATGATTTTATTAATTGTTTACGAAGCTCACGATCTCCAGACATACAACCATTTAGCTCTCAGAATTTAAGAGCACGTTAATGATTAGTGTCATTAATAAGAAAATAATTGATTACATTCTTTTTTAAAAAGCAAAAACAGAATGTGATTTAAAATGCAAAATTAACACGCACAATGTTTGAACAAATTTACATTATAATCTTGTAAAATTTAATATGTGTATACATAAAATGTGGAAATCATGATTTTAATTTCATTATTGCATAAAATCTTACTATTATAAAGCACTGAAAATATTGAAATTACTAAGATGAAAGTCAAATTCCAATAATGTGCTATTACTTTCAATATAATGTAAGTGCGCAAAATTTATTATTTAAAGTAATAGCGCATTATCGGAAATCGACTTCCAGTGAAACACGAATCGCATAACTTCAAAATCGTGTTAAATAAGTCCACGTAAAAAGAGACCCAGGTGTATATATATATAAGTTTGAGAATCAATGGATGTAGATCATTGATTTAATCATACCACATTCAGAATTTCAATTGGTAACTTTTTTACATTGTTTTTTTTTTTTTAGAAATTATACTGATTAGTTTTTGGGCACTATTTTTCTGTTTCACAATTAAAATTAGTGTTTATTTGAACATGTACTAAAAAATTAGTAAAATTATAAATTGAAGAATAAAAACTAAATTTAAATAAACTCACCAAATGTGTTAATGTGATATTTTATTAAAAGCTGAAATACTGTAAAATCTCATATACATAATGATATATCATCCAATAATGTTTATTATAATTTTTGTTTTTCAGCCAATAAAATGTTTATCAATTTAACAATCCATACTTAGTGCTTAAATTTTCATTATTTTACTGAACTTTTGTTTTGAATTTTTTTTTTACACCTGCATTAAAATTTAGTTTTTGTGGCACAACTCAAATTATTACAATATATGTACTTAGGAGAATACTTTTAAGTAAAAATATGTACATTTTTAACATAGAAAATGCATAGGTACGCAAACTAAATTGATTACTAAATGGTAGTTTCGGATTTTATGAGCTATGACGTTTTACACTTAGCATGTTTTTTGCCGGTAAGATTTCATCAAAGATTAGATAAACGATGTCATGGCAACAAAGACACTGGCAAGACTAATCCTTGGGAATACTGATTTTTTGATCGAGGTGTCTCGTGAGATTTAAAAAGTCGAGAGACCTATGGGAAATTTTGTCATTTCTCTGTCTTTTGTGGTTTTGATATTGACGTGAGCACAGTGATTTTTTAGATCATATTTTCATATCTAATATGGACATATTACTAAATAGAGTGAATTTTTAACTGACGATTGGATGATATTATAGTAATTTCCACCATCGTTATTTGTAAGTAATTTTCATTTTGTTTCTTAATAATTAAATATAGTAGCTTTTAAGACATATATTGCCATTACAGGTTATCTTTTAATTTGTAAATTTCATAATTTTATGTACTACCTTTTCGGTTATTTTTTCTTTTGCTTCTTTTGGGTCGTCTTCTTTCCATTTTTTTATTATAAATTATCCTTATTTTCATTAAAAAAAGACTACACTTTTAATTTCATAATTTTATGTAATATGATTTAATTAGGATGTTTTATGTCCGTTATTTTCACAGTATGGTAGATTCGCACTATATCGGGAAAAGTGTTTTTTATTGTCTCTAATTTTAAAATTACAAATATTTTTTATAATTTTTTTTGCAATTATTTTGTATTCAATTTGAATTTATAATATTTTTAGTAAATTACTATTAATTTATGTATTTTTTTTTTTGGCACATGTAATTATTTTGCTTTTTCCGAGTAACTACAAACATGGCACCGAGATGGCTTTTTTTTACGTCCGCTGTATAATAGATTCACACTATATCGGAAAAAGTGTTTTTTTTTTGTCTTTAATTTTAAAATTATAAAAAAACTTTATAAATTTTTTGTCAATTATTTTATAGTCAATTTGAATTTATAATAATTTTAGTAAATTACTATTAATTTATGTACTTTTTTGGCACATGCAATTATTTTTTTTTTGCTGAGGAACGACAGGCTAAGCAAAAGCATATATATTTGACCATACCTATTTAACATTTTTTGGTCTTTTAGAAAATTCTTTTTTTGTGTGCTAATTTTTGCTTTAAATCAATTTTTAAGTGAATGTCTTATATATATATTTGACAGTACCTATTTAATTTTGGTCTTTTAGAGAATTTTTTATTTTGTGCTAATTTTTGCAGTTTTGCTTTAAATCAATTTTTAAGTGAATGTGTTATATATATATATTTTTAACAGTACCTATTTAACATTTTTTGGTCTTTTAGACATTTTTTTTGTGTGCTAATTTTTGCAGTTTTGCTTTAAAACAATTTTTAAGTGAATGTCTTATATATATATTTGACAGTACCTATTTAACATTTTTTGCTCTTTTAGACAAATTATTTTTTTTGTGCTAATTTTTGCAGTTTTGCTTTAAATCAATTTTTAAGTGAATGTCTTATATATATATATTTTTTTTTAACAGTACCTATTTACCATTTTTTGGTCTTTTAGACAATTTTTTTTTTTTGTTTGCTAATTTTTGCAGTTTTGCTTTAAATCATTTTTTAAGTTAATGTCATATATATATTTCTTGCTCTTAGATGTCATCTACTAGATGTCCTCTTTTGTATTATTCTTGATTTAGATGTCCTCTTTAGTATTATTATTGCTATTTTTACCGGTTGACCTTTTTAATACTATTCTTGCTATTAGATGTCCTCTTTCGTATTATTCTTGCTATTAGATGTCCTCTTTCATATTATTTTTGCTATTAGATGTCCTCTTTTGTATTATTCTTGCTATTAGATGTCCTCTTTCATATTATTTTTGCTTTTAGATATCCTCTTTTGTATTATTCTTGCTATTAGATGTCCTCTTTCATCTTATTCTTGCTACTAGATGTCCTCTTTTGTATTATTCTTGCTACTAGATGTCCTCTTTCATATTATTCTTGCTATTAGATGTCCTCTTTCATATTATTCTTGCTACTAGATGTCCTCTTTCATATTATTCTTGCTACTAGATGTCCTCTTTCATATTATTCTTGCTACTAGATGTCCTCTTTAGTATTATTCTTGCTATTTTTACTGGTTGACCTCTGTAGTATTATTCTTGCTATTAGATGGTCTCTTTAGTATTATTCTTGCTATTGGATGTCCTCTTTCATATTATTCTTGCTATTGGATGTCCTCTTTAGTATTCTTGCTATTGGATGTCCTCTTTTGTATTATTCTAGCTATTAGATGCCCTCTTTCATATTATTCTTGCTCTTAGATGTCCTATTTAATATTATTATTGCTATTTTTACCGGTTGACATCTTATGATGTCTTGCATATTATTCTTGCTATTAGATGTCCTCTTTAGTATTATTATTGCTATTTTACCCATTAGCCTCTTTAGTATTATTCTTGCTATTAGATGTACTTTTTAGTATTATTGCTATGACTACCGATGTTATTACATTTTATTATATTAATTTTTTTTTTTTGCAGAAGCAACAAACATGGCATCCAATTTCTACCAGATGGCTTGCTGCTTTATTGCTTTTTATTGGTATGATGTATTGCCATGAAGACTTACTACTCTAATCTTTCGATCTTTAACGTAACATCTCCACGTGATTTCTGAACACATTTTATCGATTAACATTGTCAGGAAATCACTAGGAGACATTATCTTAAAAATCGGAAGATTAGAGTAGTACGTCTTTGTGGTAATACATCATAGCAAGAAATGTACTAAAGTACCTTTTAACACATATTTCCATAATTTTAACTGAATTTTCATTTGGATTTTTTTTCCTCTTCTTTTTTGCTATCAACATTAATCAATTTAATATTCAGCCTTATCACTCACAGCTAAAATTATTACAATCCTCACATCTTGGAGAATACTTTTAAATAAAATATTGTTCAATATTTTTACTGTTATAGATAGAGTTACATGAACTAAATTGTAATTATGTGCAAAAATGTCTGCCATTCTATTATTCATTATATATTTTTGTATTTGTTCTATAAATCCTAAATTAATTCTACTAATTTTTTACTATAGAAACCTTTATTATAGCAGATCTCACTGCATACTTAAGATATTACAGATAAGGAAAAAAAAGAAGGAATAAAAATCACTGTTACCATGTAGTTGTATTTAATAAAAATAAATATATAAATCTTTAATTAAGTTTAATGTTTATATCAGATTTTAAATAATAATCTTTAATTCTATAATTTAATGATAATTATTGATATATTTATCAAAATAGTATAGTTGCTGAATGAGTGCAAAAAATTTAGCATTGTAGATTGTTTTTTTTAATTAAATTATCTAATCATAAAGTTAGTGCAACACCTAGATTGGTTTAAGTTTCTTTTTTGACATTAATTAGATTTGTTCTTATTTGATATTAATTAGATTTTTTTTAAAAAAGAAAAAGGAAAATTCTTAACATTATTTTCTCATTAATAGTTTTGTACTTGATTTAATTTGTTTGTGTGTGTGTTTTGTATGTGTATGTGTGCTTAAAATTAAAAGAATATATCTAAGTAGCTTGTATTTTATCATCATTTCCATCTATTGATAGCCTATTTCCCAGCAAAACCTTTTAAATTGTTTTCAGCAAAGATCTATCATAAGCCCCCCCCCCATAATGATTCAGCTAGCTTATTTACATTTCCCACTTCAAGGAAAGTATTTTTAGAGGATTCCTTTCTCACCTTTATATTTCTGATCAATTGATTTTGTTTATTAGTTGTTGTATTATGTATTCAGATTATTTTCATTTAAATTTTTTTATTTTGGTATCATGTCGCTAATAATAATTTGGGCTCAAATTCATCCAATTCTTATTCTTTCTTTTTATTCACAAATGTGATTAAGTCTTTCTACACTCTTCTGTATTATTTGCAATTGATATTATTTAGAATTCCAAGTTGAAGTTGTAGAATCATACAAATATTTTCAATTGATAACTTTATTTTATTTATTTTATTTATTGGTAAAAAGGCTGTCATTTAATACTTTTATTTACAATAACTAAAATAATATTTACTAAGGCTGTAACCTCAAGAATATGCGAGTAAAAATGCGATAGTAGGGACCTCTATAGGTCTTAACCACAAGCTTACGTTTTAGAAGAAAAGTACTCATAAATTAATATGAAGACTATAATATAAAATTCTCAAATTAGCAAATAATGTGTTGATATATATCTGAGCACACTGATGATTGCTGTTCGGATAATATTGGTGATATATGTGTCGAAGTGAATCAGTGTTATGAGATAGAATGGAGAATGGTGGGTCGTGTAAAAGTCTGTGCTTATATACCCTATATATTACATAAATTGATACAGGTATATAATAAGCCTGTATTTCACTTACTAATGAAACATAGTAATTTTTTATATTTTACTTGTATTTTTTGTTTAAATAATTTCGTGATTAACTTAAGATGTAATTTATATTTCACAATATTATTAAATATCATTTATTGATATATTTTAATATAAAAAAATTAAGATTTTAAATATAGTTCTTTTTAATTAAAACCATATTTTATTTATTTATAATAAACCAATCAAATAGGGTGGGGGCACAGGTTTAGCACGAGTATTAAGCGGGAATCTTAACGTTAGTTTCCTACCAAGAAACAGATCCCATATGTCAGACAATCGTCTGCAAATTATCCTAATTTTTACTCAAATATTCCTAACTTTTCCCTTTCTTATATATATTTTCTCTCTTTTTCACTCTTAACTTACATCTCCTAAAGAGTCTTAGTAATAATTTTGCCTTGAATACATGGCAAATCAAATTTTTCTATTTTTTGAATTTCCTTAATAAATCATCTTGTGTGTGCTTGCGCGCATGTGGTTTTCAATACTTGTATATTTTATCCATCTTAGAATATAAATAAATAAATACAAATATAGGATTTTTTTTAAAAAAAAGTTATTAGTCTACAAGATTAAATTAATTAAAGACTGGTAAGACAATTTTTGATCAATCAAACTATTTTATGAAGGTCTTGCACATAACACTATTAAAAATAAAGATATATAATTTAAAGATTTATATCATGTTAACTTCATTTCAATTGAAGATGAAAAGGAAGACCACAAAAGGGATGAATTGAATATGTGCTCCTATTTCTTCACTTAATGAATACTTTCATCATCATCCTCTTCATCATCATCACCAACACTTTGCAATTACTGCTATGTCATCTACACAATGAATGTTGTAAACATGACTGCCATTAATTTTAATTCCTTTTAATTTTCTTTTTTATAATTTTTATTATATTCTCAATAAATAAGTCAAATAAGTAGGTTGATAATGATCAGCCTTGCCTCCTACCTATTCTTATATTAGCATTAGTTTTACAACTATCTATATTATATTGAAATTGGAGAGCATTTAATCTTGAAGCTATATGATTGAAGGGAAAGGGTATGATTGAGTAAAGAATTAAGACACACTGCCTCTTGTTTTAATTGGTTTGCTATAACCATTCAGAAATAAATAAATATTTATACATACATTGTTTATATTGTATGAATTTTACATGCAAGTAAGACTTTTAAAAGAACAAATGAATCACTTGATCTTAGAGATTATTCATATATAATCCAACTCTTATTTCCTATGCTTAATTGTGTGCCCAAGAATTCAATTGACAAATAAATTGTACAAAGTTTATATTTCACAGGAGAGAGACAATTTTTCATTTGTAATCACCTTCAATTTTTTTAATGTATTTAATTTTAGAATATATATATAAATCAATAATTATTTATCTAGCATAATGCTTGAAATTAAACA
Source organism: Epiperipatus broadwayi (assembly GCA_028023455.1). Classification (NCBI taxonomy): domain Eukaryota; kingdom Metazoa; phylum Onychophora; class Udeonychophora; order Euonychophora; family Peripatidae; genus Epiperipatus; species Epiperipatus broadwayi. Next base: position 2,724,427 of record JAQFVV010012503.1, on the reverse strand, counting down.
GCTTAATATATATGTAAACAAAAGAAGTAAATCGTCCTCTTTCAGGCTATGACTTGAAAGCACTCTAAATGTTGAACAAAGTATCAAGAATAGAATGAATCTATCTATTCTAAGTAGCTTTGATGTTTATAAGCATATTTGGTTGATAAATTACAATGTTAACAAAGATATGCTTATAAACATCAGACCTACCAAGAATAGATGATTTATTCTATTCTTGATTCTTTGTTCAACATTTAGCGTGCTTTCAAGTCATAGCTTGAAGGAGGGTGATTTATTTTTTTTTTGTTTCTAGCACAGTATCTATCTGTAGCAATTCAGAAGGAAATAATAATAATAATTTAATTTTATTTAACATACATATCTATAGAATTAAGACAATTGTAGAATGCACAGTAAACCAATATCTACAAATATTTACACACAAAAAATAACATAATATAAATAAAGCAGAAAAACAATAAATAGGCAAAAAGCTGATATGCTAAATAAAACCAATAATAATGAACTGTTTAAAGTCTATGTTGAACATGTCTATAATTGTAAAGTCTTTATATTAATAATAATTTAACATGTTCAATTATAATCAACAGCTTAATATCCACAGCAATAGGATAATATATACACATATATTTATGCTCCTAGTATAGTATATCTTTAAGTTTATTTTTAAATTGTCTTTGATTTAAATGGAAAATATACACCTCTTTGAATCTATTATTTAGTCTATAAATTGGAGGATAAGTTACCCTTCTTATTGTATGTACATAAAACAAATTTTAATTTCTAGAATTAAAAATTGGAATCCTGAAGGAAATCTTAGTTGTCATATTTTGATATCTTCCCGTGTAATAATTTAAATATAAACACCTTATCTGCTATTAGTCTTTTATTTTACATATTGTTTTTACTTTTGTGTATATCATCAATGACATATGTAAATAATATTTACCTTGATATTTTTGGAGTTTAGTTATGGTTGAATAATTGTATTTATTTCATATAATAGGTCCATAGAGTGGGAATGATATTGTCAGAGCATTAAAAAGTATTTTGTAAGTTTCTAATTTGAGTTTAATATTTAACCTCAAGATTAAACCCATGATTTATTTATTGTTATCTGAATATGATTGTAAAAAGAAAAGTTATTGGTAAAGGTAATGTCAAAATCTTTCTGCAAATTAATAATAATAAATTGATTAGTTTATTGCTTTGGATAATGATAGAATTGGTCCAAATCTTCAGCTTCAGTCTGCTACTCTACATGACTTCAAAATATGAATGTTAATTACTATAATGATCATTAATCATTTTTATTTTAATCTCTCATTTTCTTTTATATTACTGGTCACTTAAGATAGTAAAGACTTTCAGTCATTGATCAATTCTCTGCATTAACCCACAATGAGGTTGAATATTTATGCAAACCAGATTTCCATTCTGCAATTATTCTCACAGTAAGTATAACTCTAATAATTTTTCTCTTCCATTCTTTTTTTTAAATGGAGTTAGAATGTCTATATCCATTTGTGAGGGTTTATTAATGATGATGATGATGATTTAATTTTTTGATCAAATTTGAGATAGGCACAAGTAGATGTGCATGATAAGAAAAAATTGATAACTATCATTTTTTTATAATGGCAGAAGTTTAGAGTATGTTTACTTACAACTGTAAAACGTTCTGGATTCAAGATGTGTTTAATGTAAATTTGTTTTAAAAAAAATAATTCATTTTTTAAAATAATAAATATTTGTAATAAAAATAAATTTTAAAAAACAATTATAAGTATTAATATGGTATCAAGATGATCAAAACACAAAATATCATTCATTCTATGGTTGTTACTCCAACTCCCCCCCCCCCAATAATCACATGACACATTGGCCATTTTTAAAGCTTTTTTTTTTTTTAAAAAAAATAATAATAAAATGAAAGAATTAAAAGAAAAAATAGCAATAAAATATATTTAAAAAACAATGAAAGTTATTGGTATATACTTTAAATGTCATGTGATCTATATTATATTCTATGGATTTCTCTATTTCTTCCAATTTAGTCACTAAAATTAATCAATAACAATTACAATAATCTGGATTGAGGGTTATTATTATTTTTTCTAGAATACAGCATTCTCAATAAGCACAACTTTTTAAATTATAATCGCTTAGGAAATCTCTAAATTAATTTCTCAAAAAATCTAGATTACTTAGAATCTTCTCTGATAAATCTTGATTGAATGTTATATAATTCCATTCAATATAAAATATAAACAACTCTTGATACAAATGATACCACTATACTCAAAGCTGATCTAATGCAGGTACGAATAGTAGCCCTTTCATCTGTTGTATTTCAAAAACCATGCAAATAATATTTTTAATAAACAACAGTAAAATTTATTGAAACTACAATAGAAGTTAAATATAACATATATATGTGGGAGTGTGACAATTAAGCTGTACATTTAAAAATCTTCTATATATAAGTACTTGTTTGTTATGAAGGTCTGTAGTTTACATTTAGTTAATATTATTGTTACCTGAACTCATAGTAAGTTATAAAAGAAGTGTTTAATTAGTCAACAGAAGCATCTAGAAAACAGAAAATTTAATGTTTCATATTGTACTTATAGTGGGTGTTGGATATATATATATATATAATCCGGCATACATCGTGGCTTAAATTGTCTTGCTATATATAAGGTAACAGTATCGTGACATCAGACTGTAAGTGTGAATGATTTCATATTTTGTTTTATTGTGTGTTATATAGTATTTTGTGTTCTATTAATTATATTACTCATGAAATTCCAAATTTCATTAATTAAATAAATGTATTAATTAAAAAAAATCATTCAGCGAAGAAAAAGAAATAAATGACAATTAGAGAATGAGGAAGTAAGTAACTTAGTGAATATCGAAAATTAAGGAAGAAAATGACAAAAAAAAAAAAAGGTGAGGGGGAAGGCAATATTAAATAATTTAAAAATGATTTTATTACATAAGCCCAATTAGAAAATTAAATAAATAAAATAATTGAGCGGTTTAATATGTAGACTGACTTTTGAGCGCCAATGGTGTCACAATTGAGTTTCAATCAAAAGTGCTCTTAAATCTATTATATCACTACTGCACAGGGTTAATAGAAAATTTATTTTATTAAAAAATACACATTTACAATATATTTTTGTACTTTCGATTGTAATTGAAACGGTCCCGCACTCAAATTTTGCTAAACAACCACACAAATTTATAGGCTCATAGTATATGAACACAAAATGGTATTAGTGTGTGCCATTATTTTATTCAATCACTGTGCATTATTTGCTGCCATTCTCAGCTTTTTAAATAATGCATTCAAATCGGGTAATGTATTGCATTTTTCAATAAAGTATTACAGTTTATATTATTTATGTTATTTGACAGATTTAAAAAATATATTAAATTCTCATGAAAGTAGATAAACTTTTCAATAGCATGCTGAAGTCATTCTTGTACTATTTTTTTTGTAAAATATAGTTTGCTTTATCATATTATTACAGCAGATCTTTACTTAAAATATGGAAAAAGGATGTGCCTTCAACTATATCTAAATTGAAGATCTGCTGCACATAATTATATAATAATAATAAAAAAAAGATGTGCTATATTTGCAAATGTACCATAAAGTTTAGAAAATTTGGATAGGCTTACAGTTTGATCTATGATGTGAGTATAGAGATTCATCACTAAATAATGCAAAAATTTAAGTCATAAAGTGATCAAATTTAATGCACTAAGATTTACATTATAGATTGGTAAGGCCAAATATATACACAATAATATCATTAATGATATCTATATCTATATATCATTGTCAACCATTATCAAACCACTTCAGGATAAAGGTCTCCAAGTTCAATCCATTTTCTCTGATCTCTAGCCCTTCTTCTCCATGTCACTCCTGTGCATTTTCTCATTTCATCCATCCATCCCATATGTGGTCTCTTTCTGGGCCTTTTACAATCAATATATATATATATATATGTGTGTGTGTGTGTGTGTGTGTGTGTGTGTATGATCTAAAACAATCAGTAAGTTTATAAAAGAGTAGTGTTTTTAATGTTGTTTCATTCTGTGGATCACCTAAATATTTTGTGAATCCCCAATATAATTTAATAGACTATTTTTAGAAAAATATATGTATAAACAAAATTCAGTTGGATTGGTTGTTAAAATTTTAGCATTATTTAGGTTTAGCTGGTATTCTAATACTGATATTCCAGCTATATTTTCACCCAAACTGTAATAAATAACTGTCTCATTTGATCAAGCATTAGAAATAAATTTTGAGAACTAAATACTTCATAGTAAACATCAATAATTGCCAGTTAGTGATTATTTCTAGGAATATGATTTCTCTGATGCATTTTGCATATTATTTTTATAAAGATAACTTGGACAATTAACAAACATCATAAAGTAATCTGAAGAGATTGTAATCAAAAAATAGATTCACTGGTGGTTTTATTAAGTTCTTTAATTCTGCCATTATATCCATAGATTTGATAGTTGGTGTGTTCATGTTTCAAGATTTGTGTTTGGCCTCTTCTATAGGAATAAAAGATTGTCAAATTACATATCTAAAGTTGTACATGGATCGTCCTGAATGTGATGAAACTCCAATAATGCCTAGAAATCACTAAACATCATGTGATCGCTATTTCTAATACTAGCACATAATTGTTATTAAACAAGACAAAACTCTCCATACAGCAGTGCATCCTGTGTCAACCAGAGTAATCAATAGATGCCAGAAGGCTTATGCATAAAATCCCTATCTAGTGCCTATTCATCCAAATCCCCAGACTAGTTTTTGGCTTGTGGCCTTTGTCAGTGAGGAGCCTTGGATCTGAGAGCACTGCACCTGCATAAGCCTTCTGCATCCATTGATTACTCTGGTTGGCACAGGGTGGCACTACTGTATGGAGAGTTTTGCCTTGTTTAATGCCTAAATTTTTTTTTGATTATCAGTAACACGTCTATATATCTAATGTTTGTTTGTTTTTAGAAATGGTTGTTAGAATTAAAAGGAAAAATATATTTCATTTTTATATAAAAGATAGTTTTTTTTTTTATTTTTATAGAATCACATCTTAGAAAAGAGTAAATAATTCCCTGAAAAAGTGAAAGTAATAGTATATATGGACATACTTAATATATTTCTTACATTGATAAACAATTTTTTTCATAAGACATCATTAAAGAGTTTCTAGTGTGAACCACTTGAACCATAGACATGACCTCCCTCAAATGGCAGCTCTTGTAAAAGTGCAATAAAGTCAAATTTGCACATATAGTAAAATAATGACCTAATATGGTTTCAATCAGATCAAAGTTCTAATAACCTCAGAGTTTAGCATAATGTATTAAGCATATATTAAAATGATGTTCCATTAAACTCTCTATTGGAAGATAGGACAGAAAATTAGGCCAATGGAAGACTACAGTCAAGTGATAGTATTTGATTATTATTAGTGTAGCCTGAGTAGTTTTGTGCAATCATTTTTGTGATGGATTCTGGAGTCCAAGGTCCATGGATAGTCAAAATCCTTGTGAACTCCCATGTAAATTATTTTTTTTAAGTAAAAATGATATTTTGCAATTGCTTATCAATACAATAATTTTTATTTATTTCCAATTCTTTAAAATAAAAAAATAATAATAATAAAAGTTAGTGTCTGGGTTTTGTAATGGAAAAAAAATGTATTTAAAAATAAATTCGTTTTTATGCTTACGTTACGTTCTTAAGTCTGAAAGTGTTACACTCTCAAGATAAATATAGAGGTTTGAACTCAGACTTTCAAGTACTTGACAGCTATTCACACTATCTCATACGACCAATACACATGACCATACACATGTAGAAAAGATAAATAATCACCAATATACATATTTTGTGCTAAACCAGCACTCATCAGTTGAAAGGATCATCTCCCTCATATATATATAATCAGTGTTCAGTATATATTAAGATAGAAAATCTTCATACTTTAATGGACATACTTCAATCTATTCCAATCTCCAACTCTTCAGCCATTCATGCCACTGAAAATCTGATGATAAAAAAGCCCAAATCCCATGCTGATGCCAGTATATTTACACTTAAGCTCCAGGTATATGAAGAATGCCTGAATTACAAATATTTACACATTAAGCCTGCATCCTGCCCACCCCTCTTATATGTAGTTAAATGGATAAGTTCCTATACATGAGGGGTCAGAGTGATTTGAGGTCAATGTGGGCATGGCAATAATATTGACATCAGCATGGGATTTGGGCTTTTCATCATCAGATTATCAGTTGTATGGATGGCTGAAGAGTTGAAAGTTGGAGTAGATTGAAGCCTGTCCATTAAAGTATAAAGATTTGCTATCTTAATATATACTGCACACTGATTATATATATGTGTGGGAGGTGGTAATCTGTACCAACTGATGAGTCCTGGTTTAGCACGAAATACGTATATTGATGATTATTTATCTTTTCTACATTTGTGTGGTCATGGGCTATAGGTGGTATGAGATAGTGTATAGTTATTGGGTACTTGAAAGTCTGAGTTCAAATTTCCTATATTTACAATTAAGTCTATATTTCAAATATTTACTCTCAAGATAAATACAATTTTAATGAATTCCTTTTATTCATGTGTGACTAGAATAAACAAAAAGCTTTGAATTGTATATAGTATATCGTTCACACAATCAATTGATTTTATGTCTTTAATTCTTTACTATAATTATTGTTATTTATCTCCTATTGTAAAGAAAGAAAAAATATTCTAATATGTATTTTTTTTTTTTACTGATATGTGTTTTTTTAAGTTACCAACAGATGGTGTAAAGGAAGTGCCAACCAGAGATAATAAAAATACTTAAATATCAGAGAATTGTGATACTGTATTTAACAAGTATTAATTAGTTATTTGTAAACTTGTATGAAATCATAACTCGGTCACTATGACTCAGTGATTAAGGCCTATGGCATATTTTATTCAGTGTATGATTAAGCTTAAATTAACTTGGTTGATAATTGGTGTACATTGTGTTATTAGTTGTTGTTTTAATTTAAATATATAGAGAAAGTGGGTAAAATGTTATTGACATATTTTAAAATTTATTTTAAAACATTGCAAATTGGGGTCATCAGGATCAGTATTTTTATGAGCCATTCTAAAAAAAATTATTTTAAATTATTATTATACTTTAATAAATAATTTATTTATATAGCTCTGACTACATATGTAATATAGAGAAGGGAAATAATTATTATTAGATATTATATTTATTAAATAATTTAATATATCCAACACACAGTTCTTCTTTTCAAAATAGTTCATATATATCTAATATAGAAATAAAACAAACTAACTCCTTCTTTTTAAAACTTGATTTATTATGACTATAATCATGAAAAAGGAATCCGACGTTTCGACTATTTTTTATAGTCTTTTTCAAGGCACACTAAAATAAAATATATATACTGAAGCGTTCAGTGTGTATGAACACACAGAGCTTCATGTTAGTTGGTAAAATTAGTATACATATATATATATATTTTTCATATGTCATAGCATCTGCCGGGACGCGAACCCACATTCATCTGCAACCAACTACTTGCTTGCATGGCAGCTACGATACCTCTCGGCTAACAACGCAAGACTACATATATATATTTTAAAACTCAAATATCTAATTTTTCATTTTTTTTTATTTTTGCTTGTTTGCTAAAGGGGATATATGCAGGTGCCGGTGTATGACGTTACGAATGAGTGGACTTATGTATGTGTAAATTGTTCTATTGAAATGCATTTTTTTATGTATATATTTTTGGAAAGAAAAATATATTTTCATTGTCGTATATCTTTATCCTAAAGGTGGTTCATTCCTTGCGAATAACATTTTGATGACTCTGTTTTTTTTTTTTTTCATAAACATTCCAAAAAATATAGTTGCATGTAGGTGTGAATTAATTTTTCTCATCCTTGAGGTGATTAAAAGGCAAGTAAGATTTTATAACTTTGTGTAATCTTATCTCAATTGTGTCACCTATTTTTTGGTAAAAGATCAACTCAGCTAGTTGCATGGGAGTGTTGAATTGTTTTCTTATCTTTAAACTGATGTAAATCCTAAAAATCTTTAAACTGATGTAATTAAAAAAAGGAAAAATCAATCATGCGGTCTGTTTTCATTTCTAACCAAGGAAAATATATTATAGGTGTTAAATATATATATATATAGAAAACAAAGCCTTGCTTAGAAAAAAGTTATTATAAATAGAGCAAAGAAAAAGAACCAGGGATTCAAATTATTCAAAGTCAAGCAGTGAGAGTAATTGATCCAAATTATTCAAAGTCAAGCAGTGAGAGTAATTGATCTAAATTATTCAAAGTCAAGCAGTGAGAGTAATTATTAAAAGTCAAGCAGTTAGAGAGGAAAAAAGTTGTTGGTAGTTAGAAAGTTGGTGTTTTTTTTTAAGAAAAGTGAGTCTCAACTACTAGTGCAATTGACTACATTTTAAGTGGAGAAAAGACCCACGATATGGCTTTTGAGTAGTACAAATTGCTTTTCTCTTCTCTGGAAAGTCTCCAGAAAAATGCATCTAAAGAAGAGGAGGAGAGACAAATCCCATGCTGCTGCTATGAAAGAAAATGGAGAATCAACAGCGAAGTCAGTCTATCCTGAGTCCGATAAAGCCAAAGATCGATCCTAATAATGAATGAACCCCCAAAAAAAAGTCTGCCTCAATCAAAGTGACACAATGATCCATCGAAGAAAAATAGAAAAGCAACCTGAAGCCAGTCTATTCTGAGTCCAGTGAAGCCCAAGGCCGACCCTGTCAATGAATGAATCGGTAAAAAAAATCTGCATCAAGCAAAGTGACACCGTAATCTATCGCAAGTATAAACTTTCTATCTTTAAAAAAGAAAAAATTATTTATATCTTAAAAATACCTTCTATAAAAAAAAAAAAAAATGCGAACATTTAATTTCATTAGATTCATAAAATTCGCAAAAGACTATCTTAAGAAAATGTGTTTCAAAAGGACGGTTATATATATATGAGTGTTTAGTTTATTTTTATTATTATTTTAACAAGTCAATTTAAATTTTAACCATTACTTATTAATGGTTCAAACAACAGAAAAAAGTATAATGTATAATTCTAAGTAGAACAAAAAGATTATTAGAGAGTTTAAAATTGCAGCTTTTCTATGTTTTATTTTGAGATATGCCGGTATGTTCTTTTAAGTATAATATATATTTGATTGATTAATTTCTTTGTGCCAATTTAGTTAAATATGGGTATAAATGATATTACATTATGAAACTAATTTATATATAAATTTGTTTGTTTTATCCCGAATCTAAAGTGGGAAATGGGTAACGATTTTTATAGTAAAAAAAATAAGAAAACAGTCTAAATTTCTAAATCGCGTCTAATTCTGACTTAGTGAAAAATGTCATTTATTTAATAATAAAAAGAGAGATAGAAAAGAAATCAAATATCTGTATAAAAAAAAATCCGCCCTCTTCCCGTATATGCGTAATCACAGTATCTTGGTAAAGAAATTTAAAATATAATTAAGTGTTCAAATTATTTTATTTGATTTAGATTAAGATTCTTTGTGACAATTAAAGAAGGTAGAATGGTATATATATATATAAGTGTGTATGCGTTTATTTAAATGTAAAAATAATAATGATAATAATGCTAGTTCTTCTTTTAAAATTTAAAATAGGCAATATTACTTATTGCAAAGATATGGGTTATCTCACCCTATATGTATATTTAGTGAGGCATGCATTTGGGGGAAGAAATATCTCAGCAGTAGTATTTTTCTTGCCTCCTTAGCATTTTATAGTTTAGATTCATATTTGAAAGACTTGGACATTTTATAGCCTATAAGATATGGTTGTCGGATTTCTCCATTATTACTTATTAAAGACAGGTTTAGGAAAAACATCTATGCAGATATAAATTAATGCTTTTAATGGGCAAATATATCAGTAGCTTAATACATTGATCTGTGCCTATATGGCTTTTAATAATAAAAATATGTCGAGTATTGCTATGCGGTCTGCCACGCGGATATTTTACCGATCTTGGCGATACGAGATAGACATACCTTTCTTTGAGCCGATGAATGGGTATACTCTATAAAGATAGTGATTCAAAACCCACGCTCTATTATTTCCTACACAAGCCAAGCTGAATGCGGATGTGTTACTATAGGAATATATACATTACTGCTCGACAAAGAAGATTGGCCCATGTTTGCCAATGCTAATAATATAGCCAGCACAGGATTCAAACCCCGACGCTACTGAACGCTGTAATTAGATTTCTTGCTCATACCTATTGTTAATTCTGTGGGAAATAGATAAGCCATATTTTTCATATAATTATTAATAATAAAGGGTAATAAAATTATGCTTTTGTCCATAACTCCTGCTGAGAAGACTAACAATAAAATATTATAATGACAAATACATATATACTCTACTTCCCCTATGTATGTAAACGCACGCATAAATTTATTATATATATTCATTTGACCTCTAACTTAATATAACCAGGTATTGTGTTTGCTCTCCAAAATTGGCATATTAATTTTATAGTGGCATATTTCTTGATAAAATATTATCACTCTCAATATAAAATTTCGTTTTATGCTGACACACAGTATAATACTGATTATTTACTGTGCGTGTAACTATCACTTCTAGTTACTTTTTTTTTTGTATTGAATCACAATTGTTAATGTCATGAAATCCAGTATGATTTCATTGTAACGCACACACACACACATCTAATACTGAGGTTCATTATTGTAATTATTATTTTATATATTTCACAACCTTAATTGTCATTATTGACAGGTGACTTCTTTGTAAAACCATATATTTATTCTGGGGATATTGAAATTATGTACTATTATCACTATTGATCATCAAACATTGTAATTGTTATTTATTTTTTTGGTTTAAAAAAATGTAATCCCATACATGGATCATGATTAGATCCAAACATGATTGTTATTAATTATATTTTCTAATTGTATTCATAAATTGTATATATCTATACCATTGTCATGTCACTCCCTGGTTCATCATATCCACTCATCTATATCCACACTTGATTAAATCATATGTATGTAGTCAAAACCTATGAAATATTAATAATAATAGTTTAAGCTATATCATAGTATTTAGTGAATATCTGAGAGTAAATTAATAAAATCTAGTGTATGATAGGCTAAGTGTAATTTGAGAGTCCTTGTTTCTACCCTGACCACCGGGACCGAAGAAAAACAATGTCCATTAGTAGCATCAGGAGCGTTGGTTGGATAGGGAAGATTTTTGGAGCACTGGCAAATAGGTTAAAGCTTAGTACTGTTCCGCGACTACCATCTCCCGAACATACTGGGTTTGAAGTACTTTTGCTAGGTCTCTGAATCTTGTTGGCTAATCATACGATTCTGAACGTTACAATACACAATAAATATCACATATTCCAAAAAAAAAAAATTAAATTAATTAAAAATTACAAAATATAAAATATATCCATAACCAAAATTTTCTTTTTTTTACCTTATCTCACTCCCTTTACCTATTACAATCACAACTTAAACACAACTAATTCCTTTTTAAAAATTCTATATATATCAAATAAAAACTTTTTAATTAAAAACCTATTATTTTCTTTTATCTTTTTCTATTAACATCCTATTTAATTCTGGTATTTTTTTACCTTATCTCACTCCCCTTACCTATTACAATCACATGTTAATAGAAAAAGATAAAAGAAAATAATAGGTTTTTAATTAAAAAGTTTTTATTCGATATATATAGAATTTTTAAAAAGGAATTAGTTGTGTTTAAGTTGTGATTGTAATAGGTAAGGGGAATGAGATAAGGTAAAAAAAAGAAAATTTTGGTTATGGATATATTTTATATTTTGTAATTTTTAATTAATTTAATTTTTTTTTTTTTTTTGGAATATGTGATATTTATTGTGTATATATATTTTATTTTAGTGTGCCTTGAAAAAGACTATAAAAAGTAGTCGAAATGTCGGATTCCTTTTTCATGATTATAGTCATAATAAATCAAGTTTTAAAAAGAAGGAGTTAGTTTGTTTTATTTCTATATTATATTTATAAAATAAATTTAAAAGTAAATTTTTCACGCAATATTCTACTCAATATTGTGGAAGTAATTTCGGTATTTTCTTGTAGTTCTTTGCAGTATCTTTTGATTTTCTTAAAATTGCATGGAAAAATTTGTAAAATCATCTTCGCAGAATTCTTTAATTTCTTTCTCTGTTAAAAATGTTCTTTAATATTTTTAGATTAATAATTGATATACTTGGAAAATCTATTTTTAAAATTGTTACTATCATCACTAACATTACCAACAATTATCAATCCACTGCAGGATGAAGGTCTCTTCTAGTTCAATCCGTCTTTTCTGGTCTATAGCCTCTCTTCTCAATATCACTCCTGCACACTTTCTTATTTCATCTATCCATCTCACATGTGGTCTCTTTCTGGGTCTTTTACAATCTCTAGGATTCCAGTTTAAGATTTCAGTTGTCTATTTATTATCATTTCTTTATTATTATTACTACTATATATATATATTTGAATACGTGAAAACAGACAACATTTAAACAATATCAATAACTATCACTAATCTCAATCTATTGTCAGGGCAATCTCCTTTAAACAACAAAAGTGGAAATCCACTTTTGTATATGGTCTAATATGTTTATTTGCATTTCAATTTCCAGCAGCTTTAATGTTATTTTCTCAGTAGCATAATAAGATTCGATTTCTTGCTGAAATAAACACAAAATTTAAATTACATTAATAGAATTGTTCATATAACATGTAGAGAGATGTTTGAAAATATTTGTAAATATATCACTACAGTCTGCATCATTGTTTTTCTAATGCACACAAAAAAAAAAGAGATTGTAATCTGACTTGTTACGCGTATAATTGAAAGATAAAAATATGATCACATATGATACAATCCCATTGCTGTGGACAGTACAGAAAGATAATCACCGGCGGGGGAGAATATAATTTAAGTATACATTATAGTAGCAAATAATAATACTTCTAAATACATTTAATTTAGCTTTTTTTTTTTTTTTTAAAATCATTTATAATTATTTTGGCACTTAAGCAATTTAAATTTTATTTTTTGAACCAGTTTTTTTTTTAATTCTCATTCATCACCTGAAATGTGTTTTTTTTTTTTTTCAAATGTATATATTACTGGCATAGTTTAACTAACTTCTTATTTTCTTCTCATTACCAATCTGATTGATTAACAAAAAAGATTTTAGATATAGAATTGCAAAAATATAATCAGTTGATTGTAATAAATAATCTCTTTCAAAAATACATTCTTTTTCCATGCCCACACAAACTTTTAATATTCTTGAAGAATCTTTAATATGCAATAATATTTTTCTATCTTATTGAAAAATAAATTTATTTAGATTTTAGCCTCTTCTTAGTATTAAATATAATATACTCCATTTTTTGGATCATAATCAATATTTTAAGTGTATTATAATCCACATCAGTTATCATTCCATATTTTTTTCCATAGTTGCTTGAATATGCATTGTGATTATCATCATCTTAATACATTTTTTATTCCAGGATATTTATTTTTCAAGCTTGTCTTATCCACCTTCTGAATTAGGCACCCATCCCCATCAATGATTTCATCATGATCTGTATTTTAAAAGTACATCTTATTTTACTTTACTTCCTTATTTTGCCTATTATAACTTTAATTTTGTTTATGGATTAGCTGTTTTGATATTTTTTTCAAATGCACATTCATTTCCTCACCTTCTACGATCTGACTGTCAGAAAGCAAATTTAATGATAGGGTTAATTGATGCACTGATATCAATAAGTGTTCTTGCATTTAATTTGATTTTATCACAGTTAGGATATATTATGTGAGTACATCTATTTACTTCGTGGAATCAAATGCTTTCTTCTATGTTTATTCCTCTCATCAGTATTTGTTAAATATAATAATTTACTTATGTTATTTTTTAATCATATTATTATTCATGTTATTATAGAACACTCTCATACAAGTTATCATTTTACTGTTTAATATATATTTTCTTTATGGGTGCTCCAAACACTCATCATTTATTTTTATTTTTTGATGATTGCTGTTTAATCCCCTTCTTAAACGTTTTTACATCTTTCAATATAATAACCAGTTTTTTTACATATGAATTTTTCCATAATTTCCACATCATCATTATATATCAGAGTCATTTTTATTATAAAGCTAACAATGTTATCATTTCTTAACATATTTTACCATTTTATTCGCCTCTGCTTTCTTACTTTCGCATTTTGACTATTTATATGCTTTTCATCTCCTCTAATTTCTGAACATATTTAGCAATCTCTTTAATATGTCATAAAATCAATTTTAATGACTCATAACCAGCATTTTTTAAATAAAATAAACTAAATATCTGGTTGAAATAATAAGTTTTTGTACTTTTAAAAAATAATGATTTATTTACTTTTACAAACTATTCAATCTAACTATAAAACACAAATCAGTTTTATATATACAGTACTACAATATTGCATTCGTATACTGGTTTTACATATGTTATATTTAAGGAAAAGTAAAATCAAATTTAGTAATAAGAATGCTATATTTTTGCTTTGGATTGACAAAATAACAAGAATACTTTTTACATCAATTCTATATTTTTAATATCACATAACAGAAATGCCCATTAACACACTCTTTTTGCTAAGCTATTTTTTTAAATAAATTAACAGATAAATAATCTAATGTGATTTTCAAGCACTTTAAATTGTAGACTGGGTTTCAGTTCAAGAATCTTGAGTTTATCACTTTAGCACAAACAGAATCTTGCTTAATACACAAACACATACGTAGCATTACCTGTAATAGGTTTGAATCATAGTTACTAATACCCATTTAAAAATTTTATAGTAAATATTTATTGATATGTTTATTTATTGTTAGCAATTTTTATTTACTGTTATTGTTTATTTAATCAATAAACAAATATAAATAGTAGTAGTAGTAGTAATAGTATTATTATTATTATTAGTAGTAGTAGTAGTAGTAGTAGTAGCAGCAGCAGTAGCAGCTGCAGTAGCAGCAGCAGTAGTAGTAGCAGTAGCAACAGCATAACTTGGCAATTGTGATTATTTTTCAGTAATTTTATAAAGATATTTAAAAGAATATTTATAACTATGCCTATATTGATTTTTATAAAAGTTGAAAATTCGCCATTTTAGATATTATATAAAATATCCATTATATTTTTTTAAACTATTAAAATGTTAAAAGACTTTAAAATTATTCTTTTTGTTTTATTTCTTAAGATAAATATAAATAATACTGGATATTTAAATATATCATATAAAGTCTTATTAATGAGATTCCTAATGGATTTATTTACTTCATCTATATGAATCAGTGTCAGAATAATTTTTGTTATCACAAAAAATTTTCTGGTTTCAAAATTCTAAAATATATAATTCTTTTATATCCACAGATTCACTATCCACAATTTTATTAATCTACAATTTGAAGAAGTATTAAATTGGGGGAGGGGGGCTAAAATTTATAAATCTGAATTTTTAAATTTTATATTTGCACCTATCTGCACAAGAACCATCTTGAATTATTTTCAGGCTTCTATATCAATCAAACGTATAGTGCATTCTCTCTTCTACTTTCTAAATTTGTTACTGCACTATCTTTTTCATAACTGTATTATTCTTTTGTTTTTATTGATGTCTTTGATTTTAAAAATTAAATCAAATTATATACATATGGAAAATTTGCTATTACTTTTGTAGGAAGATTTGGAATCAAATTATTGCAGATATGAGGGGTGGGGAGACTATTATATAAATTCAAGTTGCAAGACAGGACAATCATGCATAATCAAAATTTTTGAAAACCATGTGATAAATATCACAGAACAATTATAATAGTCAAGAGCTCTTCCCCTCTTAATTTTATGTGCATGCTCTATAAACAGCAATTGCATTTTAAATAACCTTTTTAATACTAGAAAATTATTTACTTGATTTAAAATAAAATATCACTTTGCACAATTATACAAATATTTGACCAAAATCCTTTAGAGTATACTTTTATCCCAGTTAGCAATGTACTTTTGTATAAAAATTTCCCATAGTGGTTATAAAATTCGTATACACTATTTTGATTTACAAATGATTATTTTCTTTTACAATATTTTTTAAAAAAAATCAAAAGGTTTTTTAAAAAAATATGCTTTATTTTTTCAAGATGACAGTGAAAAAAGACAGATATTTTGTAAGATTGATGATGTCATAGAATAGTGACTTTACTAAAGCTACATTTTCCAAAAATAAAATGGTAGCATTCACATTAAAAATATACAGTACAGTTTATTTGTTGTATAGTATACAATATTGTTTTGATTATAAATTAAAATATAATTAATGCACATTATTTAATATCTGTCCAGTGACTTTACAAAACATTCAATGTTTTATTCATAACATATCCAAAATAAAGATTTTCATTTTTAACAACTTCAAAAAAAACCTCATCAATTTCATTCACAGTAAATAATATACTTTGATCATGTACAACAACAAAGTATATTAATATGTAGTTGTAAAATGTATATATTAGCTCAACTCTTTTTATTCAATCAATTTTACAGATTAAAATTTGTATAAATATTATTTTGTCTATGGCAAAAACATGATGATTATAATAGTGATTGCAATTGTAAGTTATTTTGTGAAAAAAAAATGATTTCATACACTATGCAGCTAATAATTAATTTTATATGATCAAAGATTCCTAAACATAAGTTTAAAATTCCATTTATTTTTCCAATTTTGAATCAATACTCTTGTAATTTGTGTTGACTTATTCAAGATAATAATTCTTCATTTCTGTTAAAATCTGGTTTAATGTTAGTTTATAAAAATCTGATAAATGCTTACTATGTAATCTATCAAAATGGTACATTTTCTAGCTAAGTATAGATAGAATTTTAAACATATCATTACTTTTCTAAAGTGTAAAATAATGCTATTAAAATGGTACCAGTGTAGTAGGTGTTCTACATCATTTATCATTTCAGATTCTGCTTTTACTCATTTTGTGGAGACACTGAAACTATATTGTGAAAATTACTCAATAAATTGAATTTTCTTTTTTGAAAATTTGGTTCTCCTAACAGTATAATACTAAACTATGACTTAATTGTAAATTACATATTTTTAAATCTTTTTATTAATTGTAATTTACTATTTTTTAAAAATATTTAGTTTGTCTTGCAAATTTTTAATTTTCCTATTTATCTTTCAAAATGGTCAAAGTCAATTGTAAATGTTGAGTTTTATAAAATACAACACTAAAGGACAAATCAATTATAAATTACATTTTTTTCATAAAATTAAATGTGATACTTAATATATAATACAATAAGACAAGAAAAATGAAAGTAACAAAAATAAAAAGGATAAAATGAAAGTGGCAGTAAACATAGAGAATGTCTTGAATAAAGGCTAAAAAGAAGTTTCAGTTCATGGCTGTTTTATTGCTGAGACATTTTCCAGCACATGTAATGTGTAATAATTCAGAGGATGTGCTTTTCATATTGTTCATAAATTTTGAGTTTGGCCTCAACTTATGAACATTCATTCATCTGGATATTTATTCTAGTCACTGGATCAACACAATGAATTTGATCATTGACAATCTAATGTCTATTTAATGTCATGGATAAATATTTTATTTTTCAATGATGAACTACAGGTATAAATGTTTCATTTTTCAATAAAGAATGTTTTATCATTTTACAAATACAAAAAAATACATTTATTTTTAGATTACTTTGTAAAAACTAAAAAAACTATTTCCCATTACGGGAAAATGTTTTAATTTTCAGTCATAAAATGTATGTAAACATTCAATTTTTGCACATATTTATTTATAGATTACTTTCTAAAAATTAAAAAAAAACTATTTTATTTAAATATATATATAAATATTGTAAAAGTACAAATCTATGTTTCATTATTTATGTATTTATTTTTAGATTACTTTATAAAAATCTATGTTCCACTATTTATGTCTTTAAATATGCATCTATGTAAAGCAGTGATCTTCAACCTTTTCACACCTGTGAACTGGTAAAAATAAGGATAAGGTTTTGCAGGATGGCAAAAATAAGGATAAGGTTTTGCGGACTGACAGAAGTCTATAGATAAATTTTTTTAAAGATGTAAACTGCTTAGCTTTAGATTAGCATAATTGTTACAACTGATCAAAACAACAATGTTAAATATACAAGATGAAGTTATATATATAGAGTTTGTATAATAAAAAACTTTTTTTTTTAATTTAAAATTTTTTTAGAAAAGTAATAAAAAATTTAATTTTACCCCCTCCTTCCCATAAACATCTGTAATAACTAGAAAAACAAATTAATTTATGTATGATTGATTAGATTTTGTTTTCGTTGTGTTTCTTTTTTTTTAAATTGGGTAAAAATGAGATGAAAAAATAAATAAAAATTGTTTATATTAATTAAAAGTTTAAACTCTTATTATTTTGTTATTACAAACTTTCCTGCCAGTCTACCATGGACTGGTAAAAAAACTTCTGCAGCCCGGCACTGGTCTGTGGACCAAGGGTTGACGACCACTGATGTAAAGTATACTTAATCTTCAACTTATTGACAAGTTTTCATAGTATTTAGTAGCTCTACATGGTGAGTAAAAGCAGAAACTGAAAGGAAAAATGAGTATAGAATACCTACCTAATATGCTGGTATCAATAACACTTCTTAATTTATTTATTTTTTGCTTATTTTTTTTTTTTTGCATCTTTTGACTATTCTCTTGGGAGTTACCTTTTTTTAAGTGATAAAAGCTTAGTAAAAATTTAACAAAAAATATTAAAAAATTATTTTAAGAATAAAAATCTAACAATAAAATTTTCCAAATAATGATGCAATATTCAAATCAAAGACAACTCTATTATAGTGCCATCTATTATTATAAGTTTGAATAATCAGTAGCTATATGGTGATAGTAACTGCCATTTAATTCCAATTTCCAGACTAATTTTGACTTTTCTCTTCATCAATGAGGAATTGGGATTAAAAAGTGGAACCAAGGTTAATATGCATCTGGCAGTCATTTTAGTTCTTTATCAAGAAAAATTAAAAAAAAAATCTTAAATTTAAAAATCTTTAAAGTTTTGAATCCAAATAATCAAGTCAGTAACTATACACTTTAGTAGCACTATATTTTATTCAAATTATAGGAATCTTTTTTCACTGGATAGAAGTAGTATTAATACCAACACATCACATGCCTATTTCAGCTTACTACAAAATTATAAATAAGGGCAGCTAGTGCCATCTAGTGTAAGCTTGAGTAATAGTTGCATTGTTTTCTGCTTTGAACCCCAAGTCTTCATTGTTACAGGCAAAAATTAGAAAACAATCTGGAGATGGGAATTAAATAACAGTCTCTATCATATGATAGTTGCAGATATTCATGATTACACACAGATGATGCTGAATAGAGAACTTCCCTTGTTTATAATATTGTAATAAGCCAAAATAATCAAACATGTTGATATAAAATATTTGAAGTAAAATCACTCAACTAAATCATGATGAGATGAATCATTTCCAGCAATGTTCATTATAATAATAGGATTCTATTTCAGCAAATACTCATTTGACCAAAAACAAGTATCTTTATAAGACACAATTTACTTTTTATTTAAAAAGATTAACATTTCATTGATAACTATGCTTTTTAGTCAAGTTTTGGAGATTGAATGGTCAGCACAGTTGCTTTACAAGCAATTGTCCCAGGTTAGTGGGTTCGCTTCCCAGCCAATGCTATGACACATAAAAAAAAAACTCCTTTTATCATAATTCTAAGAATTGCTTATAATAACTTCTCTCATATACACTTTAATGCAAAATTTTTTTAATAAAACTTCTTTATTTTCCTGACAGTTTTTAAAAAGTAGAGGAAATTTGAGAACGTTCTGATGAAGACTGCTGGACAGTCAAAACTGTCAGGAAAATGAAGTTTTATTTAAAAAAAATTTGTATTAAAGTATATGAGAGAAGTTATTATAAGGAATATATATAAACATATGAAGAAATGCAAAGAAAGTAAAGGAGAAGAATAATTCTAAGAATTACTGGAAAATAACACATGGAATTAATTTTATCATTATTATTTCACAGTGCATTTTTTTCTAAACCCAAATCCTAAAATGAAAGAGCGTGTGAAACAAATAAGCAGTAATAGCTTCTTTTTTTTTTATAAAAGTGTTTTACATATAAACTTGTATGAGGCTGATCACATTTACATTATATACCAAAGGTATTCATTTTAAAAAAGTAAAATTTTGGTTGCTTTTATTGGTAGAATATGGTTGAAAGAAAATAATGGGGAACTTTGAAGTGGTCAAAAAGAAAAGATTCATCTGTAGAAAAAGTTAAAAAGTAGCATCATAAAATGTTAACTAAATAGATTACAAGACCATAAGCACTGCTTTATGTAAAATAGTGATTCAAGACTAATTATTATTTTTTTACTCTTTATCTTTGTTCAATATTTTTTTTGTTCTTGAACAAAATAGCCATATTCATGTATGGTTGCTAATATTGAAGATTACATCCAAAGTAAATGCATTTATTTTTATATTTGAAATAGATCACATTGTACTTTATGATATAAAAAAAATAGAATTTGAAGTGTGATGTCTATAAAGTGTGTAGGTAATAAATTGGATTAGTAAATATCTAATTGTAGGGTTTTTGCAAATAGTGCAAACAAATAAGGTGTCTTATAAAAAATAATACATAAATAAAAATTAGAGTGAAACCTTTATATCCTCTGTTACCACACACATCACTTTTCCATATCTATTATATACTTTATTTGACCCCAAATCTGAAAAACTATAGAAATGTTTTTGTTTCTATAATTTTTCTAAACCTATAAATAAACCATGGCTTATCAGACATGTAATGCTGATAATATAAACTTAATCATGAAATAATCAAAACACTATGATAATTTGTAAATAAGATTTCTTTGGGAATCTGGCTTGTGAATTACCATAGCAATACTTTTAAATTTGGTTGTTCTGTAAATAAATTTATTATAAATAGTGGATACATTCTTAGGAGAAGAAAGTACAAAAATTTTTCAGTTGATAATATGGACTGGACTAAAGGAAGTGGGTAAATAATGTTTTTTTAAAAAACAAGATCGTTAGTGTTTACTATCCTTTAATCTCTAAATGAGAGAAAGCCTCACAGAAAAATAAAAATTTTATTACAACTACAAGTATATGTAATGATAGATAACCTAGAATTTTATAAACTACTATGAAATAAATATTTAATAGTTTTCACAGTGTACTGGAGGTCACAGCTGCAACTAATGTTAATATTCATATAAGATTATCCAACAAGTTATTTGAATTCTAATCATTTTGTGATGTGATATCTTGTTTACCATAGTTCACTTGGGTTGGTAATTTATTTATAGATGAATCTAAAAGTTTAAAGTAACCTAAAAATTACTTCAGTTCTGAATATTTTATAAAGAAGTGCAACAACATTCGCTGTATTTTAGTTAGAGTTGCCATTAAATGCAAAAGTAATTTGTCTTATGAAAGTTTGAAATATTTTGGGTAATCATCTAAACCAGTGGTGATGAACCTTTTTACATGGCGTGCTAAAAGTCAAGCGTTGGTGGCCTGGCAGTTAGCATAGCTGCTTTTCAAGCAGCAGTTGGCCTGGGTTTGCTTCCCAGTCAACGCTTTGACATATAATATATATATATTGAAATGATTGGCATGCCATATAGTTATTAAATCAAAATATAAACAACTTAACTATTGCAGTTTTTTAAGTTTATAATAATAATAATAATAATAATAATAATAATAATAATAATAATAATAATAATAATAATAATAATAATAATAATAATAATAATAATAATAATAATAATAATAATAATAATAATAATAATAATAATAATAATAATAATAATAATAATAATAATAATAATAATAATAATAATAATAATTAAAGTACTATATATATGCTGTATGCCCAGATAATGAAGCTAGTAAATATATATAATTAGATGCAAGATATTAATTTACTTTAAATATAAGAATATTGATTTATTTTAGCCAAGTGCTTTCAAGAGTCTTTTCGCTCTCATACTCATAGCTGTTGTAGTTAAAATTTCGTTTTAGAAAAGAAAATTTATGCAAAGTTATGCAAATAATTTATAACTGCCATTTTCGGGGCAGGATAATTAAACAAAATTTCTAAATAAGCTAAATACAAATGAACGATATTTATTTAGAAGAGCATACATTGAATAAAATCTAATTATAAAAAAATAATAGTAATGAAAACAAATTTTTTGGAAATAAATATATAAAATCAATATAAATAGATATTATTTAATGAGATTTTTGCTATTGTACATTGGATAACAAATATTTTATATCTGATTCATAATAATAATGTGAACACTGAACTAGCTAGATTCATCTATCATTTTATTTCTCGAACTGTCTTTAATTAAATTCGTTTCTGAAAACAATGGTTCGCATGCGTATGTAGAGGAGAAAATTGATCATGTAGCGGTCGATCATTTTTTAAACAATTAAATGTTTCAGGAATAGCATTCCAGGCAGTCAGTAGTTCCTCGTCAGCCTTCTTTTTACATATATCCAATAATCGATCATTTTCCATTGTTTCTAACTCATTCCTCAAATCAACAAATTTCTGTTTCCCTATAGAACTGGATTGAAAATCGACTGATTGCATTTCCATATCTTTCAAATTAAGCCACTCAAAAATTTCTAATTTGAGTCTATCCATTGATATTATGTCTGGCTATAAAATAAATTTTGATATTTCTGAAAATTGTCTGAACTATGTAAATCTTAAAGTAAATTCATCAATTATCGATTGAATAACAGCACAAAAGTCTTGCCTCAATTTTACTTGATCTGGTTTCTCATGAGATTCTAAATCAGTCAAAAACTTTTTTATATTTGGAAAATATTTGAAGGTGTAAGAAATAACATCACAGTTGAAAATTTGTAATATAACTTCAAATGCTTTGATCAAATCAAACATAGCAACAATTGTCTTATTATAACCTTGTAGTTTCACATTTAATTCATTTAGATAGATGTCAACACATATCAGTAAAAAACATTAATTTTGAAAACCATTCAATATCCATTAATTCATTATATTTTTCAATGATTTTCTCATTATATAAAAACAGCCTAATTTCTTTTAAACACTCAATGAATCTTTGAAGAACTTTTCTTCAACTTAACCATCAAGCATTGTTGTTTATAAGAAAATCATAATATAACTGAGTTTACCTCACTCAATGTGTAGATATAAAATTGATTAACTTAGTCACAACATTCATAACATCATCCAATGGCTTAAAGCTGGTCTTCATGTATAAAACTTGCTGATGTATAATGCAATGAAAACCCAAAATTGAATGTTCAATAGTGTTGGTAAATAAACTGAGAAAACATATTACAAATATTTAGTCCTTTTGTTGTTGTTACTAATAAAGTTAAATTAATCAATTCTTCTTTGATATTATTCACAACACAATAGCAAATAAAACTAGCCAAATGATCTGATCCATTTATGACTACAGAGAGAAATTAAACTAGAAGATTTTATATCTCTTTTTTGTTGGTAAGTTATGTTGTTAGCCATTTTCAAGATTCTTTCTTTAATTGTATTTCTAGTCAATGATAAATCTTTTATGCTCTGAATAATTTTTGCTCTATTTTCAAAATCTTCAAAAAGAACTGGTGCACATTTCATCCAAGCTTCTTTTATATATTCTCCATCATTAAAAGGCTTCATTTGTTTGGCAATTATTTGAAATAAAAAAACTAGCAGCAGTTATATTTGAATGATTTTTGATAAATTTCATTATAGATGTTGATGGAATATTTTTAAATGCTTGGAAAATATATATATTTCTTGTTCATCTTTATTTTTTTCACAGAGCAATTTATGATTGGTCTCATAATACCATTTTATTGATGATGTTCTCAATACAACTATTCCAGAATATAAAACACATACTGCCTTGGTGCCTTTGTTAATCATTCCATACTCATCAGTCCATCAATTTTGAAATTCTCTACTGCTTGATAATTTTTGTTTTTTATTTTCACTAGTCATATTAATATAATAGTAACAAATTTATTTAAAAGTAAATTTAAATGAGCTTTAATAATTTTATAAATCAAAGATTTATCATTTCACTTTTACAGCAAAACTTCAAGCAAAAAAAAAAGAAAAATGGCATTTGACAGCGTTAATTACGCATTTCAATCCATTATTCACGATTTTTATTACATTAAAAAAATGAATGGTGTCAACATGTTTAGATGAAAAAAAATTAAGACAGAAAACCATTTTATTACTTTTACTTTAGATTTGAAAAAATTTACTTCAAAGAGTTATAAAATATTTTACTGAGTTTACTTTTTAGTTTTATTGGAATCATTTGACAGGTTTATAGAATATGATACTACAATATGCCAGTACCATTTTATTTGATTTAAAATATAATTTATTGTTTGTAATCAGAGTTCAATTGTAAATTGAATTCTAATATAATATTATATTTATTTATTTTAACTTTAGTTCACAGTAAATTTTTATTAGTAAAGATTTTAGCAACAAAAAAAGTATTGTAAAAAATTATGATATATAAGTAGTTCACGTGCCAGTAAAAATTTCAAATGTGACATCTTTGGAATGCATGCCAAAGGTTCACCATCACTTATCTAAACCATAGTTTGATATCATATTGCCTAAACAAAAATAGTGCATATAAAATATATTATGAAGATAAAGACTAAATTGTGATATAATGTGAAATCAGCATGTGATGATAGTTTATTTAATGTTGAATGTCATTTGCAATATTCTTTTTTAATGTTAGATTAAGTCTTCATATACTCCTTTTTATGGTAAAGATATGTTGAACATCATTTTGCATTCCATTCTCACAACTTCTGTTGTATTAACAATGTGTTTTTGTGACTTTTTTCTTTAAAATCACATATCTTGTATAATGTTTTCTAGACTATGGGTTGTGCTTTTTTGACTTATAATATATATTTTGTTATAGATAGAATATCTATTATTCAAAAGCTTCTATTATCCAAACAAAATTCCAGGTAATTTTTAATCTTTTACAATAAAAAATAAAATTAGTTCGTGAATACATTTACAACCAAAACTAATGTGAACAAAGTTCCAATAAATTGTTATAAATTAATAATCCTAATTCTGTTTAATTTATAATCAATGCTATATTTAATTTTTAAAAAAGATACCCAAATGCTAAATAGGGGAGAAGAAAAATAAGCAAGAATGTTTTTCAATGTCCTTCATATTGATAAAAAAAAAAATTACATTTAACTGCTAAGTAAAAACTTAATCTGAATTTTAAATAAGGAATTAAAAGTCAAAGATAGTTAATCAGAAAAACTAAATTATTATTTTAATTTATTATTTTAATTATTTTCATAAACAAAATTTGTACTGATATAATAATGAACCTGTGTTGTTTTTTAAAGTTTTACTTTTTATTAATAAAATACATATATACATTATGAAAAGTATCGGTTTACAAACAAAATTATAGTCAGTGAAAATAATATTTCTTTACATTTTTAGAAAAGCTTGGGTTTTTTGAAATCAAAAAACCTCACAAATCAGCCCTACCCCCTTCCTAAAACAGGGACTAATAGTTTTTTAACTATATTTAATTTGTATATGTTGGCTCTAGAAAATTTTCTAAGTAATACTAAGAGTCAATAAATATTGAAATGCAAACATATTTGTACTATTTGATGAAGCATTAGTTTTTAATTTACTATCTTTTAGAATAGTTAATCTAAGATAAATAAATTGGAAAATATTCTCAAGGTTAAGTATAGAGCAAGAAAAAGAAAGGTTAGAACTGATCTTCCTCTGCCAAATGTTTTTGAATTTTACGAACATTTAAAAAGTTTTCTTTTGTTTTACATATTTGTAAAATTAACAAATTTAATCTCTGATGCCTTTATATGAGCCTTTTTTTATTATTATTCTGTTTTTAATTGAGAGTCCATTATTAATGTTAACAGTTTTTTACTTATGTTTCCATCTGTTTAGAGATTGCTGCTAAATCTTTTACTAAATTATTCAAAGGTCTTTTGCCAGATATTTTCTTTAGTAAATCTTTTAATATTAATATTAATATTAATAGGTATATAATAAGCCTGTGTGTTTCAGTTATTTCATAATAGAGATGTCTTCCCATCCCTTGTATATGTATTAAATGGATTATGTCCTGTACACGAGGGGTCAGATTGATGTTAGGTCAACATGGGTGTGACAAGAATCTTAGTTTCAGGGTGGCCTTTGAGCATTCCATCATCAGATTTTCAATTGGATGGACAGTTGAAGAGTTGAAGTGTGGAGTAGATTGAAGCCTGTCCAGTAAAGTATGAGGTTTGGCTATCTTAATATATTTCTAAGCACTTATAGCATACATGTGCAGAGATTGTAATCTGGACCAACTGATGATTGCTGGTTTAGTATAAAATACGTATATTGGTGATTATTTATCTTTTCAACATATATGTGTTCAAGTGTATCAGTGTTATGAGATAATGTGGAGAGTGGTGGGTCATGTGAAAGTCTGTGCTCATATACCTATATATTAATATTAATAGGATAACTTTCCATGGTTTTCCATTGCTTTTTATTTGTTGAATCAGGAATGAGACATTTGAAAATAGAAGATATCACTGCCCTCAGCGTTGTTAATAAATTATGCAACTATATAAGTAAGCACTTGTATATTATATTTTAAATTGAAAAATATTTAAATGCAAGCTTGACTACAATGGGAAGTTATGAAAAGAGTTATAAGTTGTAAAATCTTGAGATATAATAAAGTGATTAATAAAATGAAAAAAAAATAAAAAAGTACAGTCACTGATGGAGATAAAATGTACATAAGAATCTTAACAATGATTTGAGATATGAAATTAATGAAACTTTTCCTTTACATTCTAACATAACAGAATACCTCTCTGTTGATTTCTGATTACTTCCCTTTGTTAAGTCAAGGATGGATTACATGAAAATAGAAGCTAGTGCATTCCTCAAAGTTAACAATAACTATATTTAGGCAAGTAGATACTTAAACCTTTCTATATACTCTCCTCGTATATACTTCAATGCAATTAATTTCCATTTTTTATTTAAGTATATATGAGGAGAGTATATAGAAAAGTTTAATATATATAAATATATGAAGAAAGATGCAAAGAAGATGAAAAGGAGAAGATAAGAATAATAATACAAATAACTCGTAAACAAGGCTTTAATGAACATCAGTTTGCTAAGAGTGGAGTTAACATTGTTAAGTAAAACTTGTAAAATATATAAGTTTGCAAAAATAAATAAATAAATGCAATTAAAAAACTAAAACAATCAAAACAAAGAATGTAAAGATAAGTTTGAGAATAATAATTAGCTAGAAATTATAGAGCATATTAATGCAACTGAATGTTTGAGAAGTGAGTTAATTGAATGGACATAATAATAAAGAAATCACAGATTTTCATATGCTAAACAAGGTTTTAATAAAGAAGGGTTTTCAGAGTAAATTTGAAATTAAATCAAAGAAAGAGACTTTAAAGTATTTTATTTTAAATGCTTTATGTGAAACAGAGACTTGGGTCATTAAAAAAGATTTAAAAAATTGGAAAGTTTAAAAATTATAAATATAGAAATGTTGAAAGAATATGTAATAAAAGATTATTGGTTGAAAAAATAAGAAGAGGAAGTCATGCTTAGAAGTAGAGGAATTATAGCAGGTAATTGAAGAAAACTATCAAATGTGGTAAGAAAGGAAATGAAAGAAAAAGTTGTTAAATATTCTTAAGGATCTTTTAAAAGAACAATTTTAGAAAAAAAGAATCCAAGATAATATATAGAAGCTATTATTTGATATAAGACTGGAAGTGATGATATAGAAATATATATCATTTTAATTGAAATAATTTTCAATTTGTATCAATTTAAGTCACTTTAACTATCACATATAATATCTTATTCTTTATATTTAGATCTTTTAACAAAGAGAGTATGAGAGAGAAATAAGTTGGTCATGAGAGCATATTTTATGGGCGAGAATTTCCTTAAACACAGAATTCACGTTTTTACTAGGATAAGATTAAGCATTTTTTAAAAATATTTCATATTAATTTTTTTTATAATTGTTTATTTAGTAAGTTTTGAAGTAGGGTATTTGTTGTGATTTACTGTATGTTTATTTATTTATTTATTTTTATCCAATATTAAATTACTGACATTAGTTCACTCTAAACTATTAATTTTGATTTAAATTAAAACTAATGAAATTAATGGAATAATTAAAATATAATTTTTATGTATATATGTTTTAAAGTTACAATAAAACACACCAATGGAAATTCTACTATACACAGGGTTTAATTTTTTTTAAAAAATTATTTATTTTATAAACGTTATTGCATATAAGAATTATAATGCAGCATTGGACAAAAAAAGGCCTCCGTCTATTAATGAAAGTCACCACATCTTATTTGCCTATCTGTATGAATGCAAATGCCCAAAGATTATCTTCTTTTTAAATAAAAATCATGTTTTGACTGGGGGGTGTCAAAATATCTGATTTTTAGTTGTACTTAATTTTGTCTTAAGTCATGAAAAGAGAGAAGATTATGCAAAGACAGTATCTAAAATTAAAAGGAATGGGTATTTCAAATTTTGTAAAAAGGTGTGTTATACTTAATAAATCATAACTTCACATTCACAATTCTAAATGTTTGGAAGCATATTCTTTAGAAGATAAAAAAAGAGAAAGTCTCCTTTAAAAACTATAGCTTTAGGTTTGCCTTTTTTCTTTTGTCTGACAGTCTTTAATAAAGACTGTGTTGACACGAGCTTTTTTTCTCATTTCATTGACCATTTCTATGAACTATTTGTGATAATGGAACTACGTTTTATTCAATTACATATGCAAAATAATGATACAAGTCTTGCGTTGTTAGCCGTGAGGTATCGCAGCCGCCATGCAAGCAAGTAGTTGGTTGCAGACGGTTGTGGGTTTGCGTCCCGGCCGATGCTATGACACATGGAAAAAAAAAAATAATAATGATACAATTTTCTTTTTTATTCTCAAACTTTATTTTTGTTTTATTTTTTTCTCTTCTTCTCGAATTAGAGACTCTTGTTCTGAATAGTTGCGAATAATGATGATGATGATGATGAGATAATTTTCCACATTATTATTCACAAGATAAAATAATAATCTATCTCCTTTAGCTAAAGTGTAGACTGAACTACAAACAATATACATCTTTTTAAAAAAATAAAAAACAACATATTTTACTTATATATTAAAATGATTATTATATACTTTAATAAATATAAATGATTCATATAGTTGATTATTTAACTTGAAAATAGCAGTGCTAAAAAAAAATTTCCAAAGTTCGTTTTTATGAAGTAATGTTTTATATGCTGCTGTATTTAAAATTCCGTCTATTATTAAAAAAAATATTGTTTGAAATGAAATTAATTTAAAAAAAAAACGGAGATAATATAAGGAAGTTATTTTTATGTTGTTTATTTTAAATATAAATTAATTAAATAACAACACGATATTTTTTTTAATATTAAATTTATTGTAAATAATAAGCAATTACTGTTAATAAACAACCCACATCGTAAAAATTTCTTCTAAGTTTAGAATTGTCACCAGATAGAGCTGTTGTCTAAAAGTAATAAGAAATGAATTTAACAATAAATATAAATCAAGTTTTAGCTTTATGTTAGGATTGGATAATAATAAAGAAAACTTTAAAGCTAAAATTGTTGAATATTCAATGTAAAATAAAATATATTTCAAATTGTAAAGACTACAAATTAAAAATTAACAAAAGGGAAGAAAGAATTAGCAAAGGAAAAGAAAGATTGGTGCGACAAATTTCTTTAAGATTATTGGTTCAGAGATTTCAGACTTCGATAACGTAGAGGCCATATTTCATTTTCTTGCAATATTTTTCATGAATAAGAATATAGGAGATTCCTGTTGTACAATGTTATCTTTATTATAAATAAATCGTGTATTATATACACAAGTACTCATTTTACATCAGACTTGAGCATTTTTACATTAAAAAAGACTCCAAGAAATTAATCAAAAGTGATAATCTTAATTATCATTAGCTAACCTGAACTTTTTCTTTTCACTTGTGATTGATTGATTATATTAAGAGTAATAATAAAAAGTCAGATGTCACATGACTTATATATAGCTTGCACTTACAAATATGTAAAATTAAGAGCATGCTAATGAGCTCTAAACAAGCTTTTTTTTATTTATGATAAATACTACTACAAGAGAAGGCATTCAAATCATTTTTATCTTGGATTGTCCCCATCCCCAGACCGGTTTCGACCTATGGGTCTCTTCAGTTTCAGATCTTCTTCTAACAATTAACTTTTAGATAAATGCTTTGCTTGAGTTGGTTTTTTGAATCTAATGTCCCAACTTCTCACTGAAGAGAGCCATAGGTCAAAACCGGTCTGGGGATGGGGACAATCCAAGATAAAAATGATTTGAATGCCTTCTCTTGTAGTAGCATTTATCATAAAAAAAAAAAAAAAGCTTGTTTAGAGCTCATTAGCATGCTCTTAATTTTACATATATTAAGAGTAATAAAACTTTATTATTAGTGTCTTTAAATAAATATTTATCTGGAAATAGTTTTTGTCATGTGAATGTTTTAATACATTTAGTTAGCTACATTTAATACTGATATATATATATATTGTACAATAAAATGAAACAAAACATATAAAACCTGGAAATCATTAACAACAAAAAAAGAGTCACATATATTGACGTTCGTGAAATCATGTAATTTTCAAATACCTGAAGTGATAGAGTTTGGCCTCGATCTAGGGTCTTTTAACTCTTGCACTAAACCACTAATTAAAAAACAAAAAACAAATACACGATCAATATTTTAATAGGAAGGATAAAAAAAACCTTGAGGATTGCATGTTTTTTTTAAAAAAAAACTTTTAGGAACAAATAGCATTCAACAATTTTATTATATATACTGCATATTTTATACTATATTTTTTCATAAAATTTTTAGTACACTTAATTTTGAGTTGCTATTAGTTAAATAAATTAATGGTTAGAAATGATAATATCCCCACACTGTTTATTACGAAGAAAGTTTTAATGATTCTGATTCAACATCAGCTTTGTTGAAGCAATTTTTAAGTGGTGTTACTTTATTTTGGTTAAACTGATATCAACAAATAGTGTTGGGACAGGTAATTATGATATTAGTTCTGGAGCATTGGTGATTCATTTTCAGTCCTTCAGAAACATAAATGATTGTTGGACCAAGATTAATTTGTTCCAAATTAGTTATCGTATTTATTTTTTTAATTAAATGGAAATGGTTGAATATAAATAGTCACAATATGGAGAATTGCATTTTAATTAATCATCCAGTTGTCTACTTTTTTGCAGCAATATCAAAACAATTTAATAAATGTTAATATTACTGTTAATTATTTCTCTCTTGATTGCAGGTTGATGGTGTTTGGAGATCAAAATTAAATGAAGTTGTCTTTGAATAAATATACCTAAAATAATATGTCTGCACATGCAAGTGATATACTATGATATGATTTATTTTTATTTCAAATGGAATTTTCAAAATGGCAGTCTGTCATGTTTTTTTTTTATGTATTTTCTTTTATAAAAGTTATATTTTTGCATTGAGAACTTTTATACAAGAGTTAAATTGAATTGTTATATACTTTTAGAATATGTACAATATTAATAATTACATTTTTACATTATATCAAAATAAATAGTCTTGATGAATTATTTCATATTATTCTTTAAAAGACAAAACTATTTTTAATTATAAAATTAAATTAAATTTATCAGTACAATAGTTATTACAATTTTTAATATCATTTTGGTCATGTTTTTGTAAGTAATGTATATGTACATGCATATGTGTATAAATTGATTAAATTAAGCTAATAACGTATTTTGAATTTCATTTTTATCAATGCTATTATTATATAAATACTTAAAACAAATTGCTTTATAATCCAATATTTATTTTGTTAAAGAAAACCCCTTAAATAGATGTCTTCTTCCTAGAACTAGGATGTGACTGAAAAAAATAAACTGCACTGATTTTTGCAAAGAAAAAAAAATATTAATAATGATTGATAAGTATTATAATGAATCATTTTAATGGAAAATTTCTATAGAATAATTTAAAAGTAGAAATACATTTTCTATTTTAAAATTTACATGCCAAAATTTTCAATTTATAAATAAATTTAAAATTAATAATTTTTAAAATGTTTAAATTCATTATTTTTATTCTTATTGTATAATTATTGTATTTTCTCGGCTTTATTGTAATTTTTTATAATATGTTAAGTTTATGGAGCATTGAATATTTTAAATTTATTTAATTTAATTTTATTATGAAATTGTATCTTCAATCAAATGCATAAGATGTCAGTGTGGTAGCAATTAATAGCTAAGTTTTTTCTTAATTATTTGTGTATAATACCTTTTTTGTCTGATTATTACAGAAAATTAAATCAAATAAACAATATAAGCTGCAAACAAAGTTAGTTTTTCTTTCAGATAATTACCATCTAAGTATTTACCAGTAAGTAGGTATCTAAGTATTTTTTTTTAGTTGGTGAGTAAAGGTTTTAGCTAAATTTGTGTTACCCATATGAGTGTCAATATGGCAATTTTAAGTGTACTATAATACATGCTTACCCACTGTTGAAACAAATACACTAGTATTGAGCCATTATTTGACCATAGCTTTAAAGTTTAAGCTAATATACATAACAATGGTTTAATGTATCATATAATATCTCAATTAATCCAAATAATCTGCAAGCCTAAATCATAATTTAAAATGATTTGTGTTAACTGACTAATCCCCAGCTTATATAATAAGTTGTTTTTGTAAACTTAATTAACACAGATTTTATTTCATCTGAGAATGATTTCAAATTAATGAAACATTAATGATTAAATTATAAGAAGATTTACAGTCTATTGGAAAAATTATTGAAAACATAATAAATCAGTAGATTTATTTTAAGTAATCAGTATTAATAAATAGTAAAATAAGTAAGAGTTCCATGGTAGAGATATTAGTGCATCTGTCTACCACGACAAATAGGTCAAATGAACCATGATAATTGTTCAGGTCTTAAGCAGATTATTGTTCCAGTTATCAGTTAGTAAGTGGTTCATCTTTTCAGATTAAGACACTCTACTAGTAGTTGGAACCCTTCTGCTAATAAGTTCTTTTGATTATTTAGTAATTTTATGTAATCCAAACTATTCTAAACACTTATTTATTATAATTATTTGCTTTTAAAATCACGAATACCCCTATCCCTATCGACTCTTTCCCCTTTATTTTACCATTTTCCCATAGGGAGAAATTGATCCAGAAATTTTTTGTTTACAGTCAGTCACCTTTAACTGCTCAGAGCAATCCAATCACTACCCATGTGCTTGGCAATCATTGATGTGCGTGCACGCGTTCGTTTATAGATAAATGTAGAGAACGTTTAAGGCCTGACTAAAGGATGTGCTTTCTAATTAAAAGTACTTTTGAACTTAAAATTTGCAAGCTCTATTTTTTGTTGTCTAGAAGTAGTTTGACTTGTTTGATTAGGAATATAAATAAGGCCCTGAAGAGATGGCCAATATAGGTGAGATAATTTTGTCTAAAATATTTTTTCCACTCATATTTTAAATAGCTTCTTTTTTTATATATTTCTATAAATGCTTAATAGTGGGAATATTAATAGTGCCTCTTCATTTTGTTTCTTTTTAGTAAAATTTCTCCTACCATTATTAAATAGTAGTTAATCGTGAGTGTTTTGACCGCTGGGTTAAAAACTTGCAATGGAGAACTCTTTTTACTATTAAGCAGCTTAGAATTACTTTTGAAATAATATCCCTTTTATAATTTAGTTGATATTTCAATTGATTTACTGAGAACAGAGAAGAGAATTATAACAACTGATACCCAGAACTTTTTTAATCAGATCACCGATTTCAAGTTTATAAGTTATATCTAAGAAAGAAAAACATGGGCGCGTAAAAAGAAATGTTATTTTTTTACTAGAAGTTATATTAAGTAAACTGCCGACAATAGAAACAATGAATGGGCGGGGTGAATTATAAAAACTCTCATTATAATTAAATAATTTATTTATATTGACAAATTATTCACAGATTTATATTTGGGGGTGGGGGTGGGATTTGCTAATAAAATTGTTATATTATGATGTCTTTTATTGTTTACTGTTAGTATATTTAATTTACTTTTTTGTTGTTGTTCTGAACTTTTTTATATAGGTGATTATCATTTAAAAAAACATTTCTCAAATGTTATATGGTCTTTTTATTAATTTGGATTTTTAAAATTTAAATATGATTTTGTAGTTTTTTTTTTTTTTTTAAGCCGGGCAACTGCCTGCAAGTGCAAGGCAGTCGCGCTGACCTCTCGACCACCAATGCAAGACTATGATTTTGTAGTTAATTGTCAAAATTTTATCTTCGATTTTGAATTATATATATATTGAGTGTCAGTTCTAAAAAAAAAAATGCTTTTATAAGTCAATTTGATTATAAATTAAATTGTATTATAAATACAATACTATTAATGTATTCCCTATAATTTGGAAACTTTTACTAACCAGACTAATTTATGAGAGGTCACATTCCTATTTTAGTGGCAATTTTGAATACGTTCTCATAAAAAAGATTGCTCGTAAATAATTTAACACATATTTAGACACGCACACATTAAAAAATAAAATTGGAAGAAAAAAAAGCGAACATATTTAATTAAATACCAGTAAATTAATAAACCTAATATGAATAATATGATGTGGACATCAAGGCTGTAGACTGAGCTAAGCCAAAGCAATCGCAACAGATAAGCAATTAGAATAGGTTAGTGCCAAATTATTAATAAAAAGCAAGATTAATTAATTTAAAAAAAATTATAATAATAAAATTATTTAAATGTGAAATAATTTTCACTATTGCTTGCTTTTATAGAATAATAATAAACAGATATTCATAAACAAGTATGACCATTCTAATTCCAAAAGAAAAAGAGAAGAAAGTATTCTAGAAATTAGTTTCGGTGATCACTATACAAACAAGTCTGTTAACCATAAGTAAGACCACATGTAGAACATGGTGTTCCATTTTTAAAATTTAAATTAATGTTTGTGATGTTGTCTTTTAATTTCTTCAGCAGAAAACTTTCTTTTCTGGGATATACTTCAATACCTTGCCTAATAGTAGCTCTCCAACATATTCTATTCTCTGCCATATATTCCCAATGTAAATAACGGACATTGCATTTTTTTTAGAATGTTTTTGAGTTAATCCTTACAATGTAGACAATTTATTTCTCCCATAAAAACCATGATCAGTT
Organism: Epiperipatus broadwayi; assembly: GCA_028023455.1. Lineage (NCBI taxonomy): Eukaryota > Metazoa > Onychophora > Udeonychophora > Euonychophora > Peripatidae > Epiperipatus > Epiperipatus broadwayi. The sequence goes on along the minus strand of JAQFVV010012503.1, from coordinate 2,688,615 downwards.
TCACTATGCAGTGTTCATTTGTTTTACGTATCCAGTTCACAAAAGATGTGAGCTTACAGTAGTGGACTCATTAGTATCGCATCCAGCAAGTTTAAAAACATATTGATTGATTTTATGATCTTATCATTATATTTTTAAATGTTTACTGAGCATTCTTAATTGAAACTTTTCTAATGTCTTTATGTTACACTAATCATCATCATCATCAACCATTATCAGTCCACTGCAGGATGAAGGTCTCTCCAAGTTCAATCCATTTTCTCTGATCTTTAGTTTCTCTTCTCCACATCACCCTGCACACTTTCTTATTTCATCCATCCATCTCACATGTGGTCTCTTTCTGGGTCTTTTACAATCTCTTGGAATCCAGTTTAAGATTTCCAATTGTCCATCTATTAACATCTCTTCTAGCAATATATCCAACCCAACTCCACTTCAGTCTTTTACTTTTTTCAATGAGGTCAGTAATACCTGTTTGTTCTCTTACCCATATATTGCACTTTCAATCTTTTTTTGTTACTCCCAACATGCATCTCTCCATACTTCTTTAAGTGGTTTGAAGTCTCTGTATTGCTTTTCTATTAAGTGTCCAAGTCTCAGATCCATAAATAAGAACTGGTAAAACACATTTATTAAAAACCTTCCTTTTCAAACACATAGACATATTTCCTTTTAGTATCAAGTTATTTCTACCAAAAGCACTCCAACCAAGTTTAATTCTATGATTAATTTCATCCATTATGTTACACTAATAGGGTGTGAAATATCACTATCATACATAAAATTATGCAAAATAATCTCTAAATATAGTCAACTTAGTTGCTGTAGTTATTTCTCTGTGATGAAATACTCTGTCTTTTAATTTGTTAGAAGTAGTAGCAGCATATTGAAGTCTGTGTTGTATTTCAACATCTGAGTATATTTTTTAACTTATAAAACTACCAAAGTATTTAAACTGATTTATATTCTCAAATTGATAATCATTTAAGCTTTGTTGAGGATTTTTCTTGTGTCACTGGCTGGTAAAGAACTAGAATTTTATGAATAGTAATTAATAAATTAAAAGTTCTATCTCAAAACATTAAAGACATTATATAAATCATCTTTTGAACTGGTAAAAGTAACATAATTATCACCATACTGTATTTTTTTTAGTACATACTTTTTTTCAACAATTCTGAATACTGAAGTAGCTATAAGTTTAGATTATTAAAGATGATTTATAGACACAGTTTAGTTCAATCATATCTGAATTTGGAATTGTCTATGGAACCCATAGACAATGAGAAATTATTTTCTATAGGAAGTTCTCCTCTGACAACATATGTTATTTAATTTATAATCTGTATATATTCATTTTATAAATTTTTTAAATTTTATTTGCATTTTCTATCAATAGATGGAGTAAAAAATAAAAAAACATATAAGCATGAGATAGAACATGTATTTTAAAATGCATTAAAACTGCTTCCCCCCCCCCCACCAAAAGCATTATTAAACAAATTACCATTTAAAAGGTTAATAACATTTTAAATATTACCAATTACTATGCATTACTGAGAAAAGCTTCATAAATTTAAAATAAAAGATATTTGAGATTTTCAATTGCTCAAAAAATGTTATCAAATAAGACTATTCTAACTATTAAATATGATTATGTTTCATTAAAAGCAAGAAAAATTAGAAAAAATGCTTGGAAATTAATGCAATTTTTTGTATTAATTATTCTTGCACTATTTATATGCACTTTGTTGTTTTGACTGAATTATCCATTAAGATATTTTTTTTAAAAAAAAATTTTAATGTTTAAAATATAAGAATTATTTTCCTTAACAGAAAAAAAAAACTTATATTAAAAATTGCTACAGCAGTTTGAACATTATGATTTGAAATAATTACATTAAAATTTATTATTAAAAGATGCATATATATATATTTAATTTTGTAGTAGATATAAAAATGTGTTTTTATCTTTTTTTTCTTGGCGAAGAAATATCTAGGCACAATTAAATTTTATATTTCTATTTTATTTCTTTTAATCAGTTTATTTTTCTCAAAAAATGTTTTTTTATTTAAACATATTGTGTTAAATGAGGATGTTTTGAAAGAATTAAGGATGGGGATACTCATATTTTATTTTTTTCATTACAATCTCTACTTACTTTTCTCATGCATGTGTTATGAAGCACTTGTCTTTGCTTCTGATTTTTATAGCACATGGATTTATTCATGAAAAACAATATATTTTAGTTATAATTTTGGTCAATAGATGGAATCTCTTGTGTTTAAAAAATGCATTTGCACAGTAACAAAAATGAATATATGCAGAGAGACATTAATTAAAATGAATGCCATTATAAATAAAAAGCTAAAAAAGTATATATATATTTATTTAAAAATATAATATATATAGTTATCTAAACTTTAAACTATTTCTATATATATATAATTTAAACTAACAAGCATATAATCATAGAATTATTTTTATTCAGAATTTGAATAATAAAATTATAACATTATTTAGCACTTTATATAACATTTAAAAATTTGTAGTACTTTTCAAATTATTTTGTATTATTTTGAAAGTTATGTATAGAAATTTCAATAAAATATTTTTTTATTTGCTATAAACACAAACAATTAGATTATTTCATGTATGTTGGAAATTTTTTATATTTAAAACAAAGAAGCACAAAAAATAATACACATTGGAATTGTTAAAGCACATGAAAAAGAAAAGATGAGAAACTTATCATTAAACTTTTATTTACTATTATTTTGATTGTATAAAAAGAAATACATAAAAAATATATAAATCTAATAAATTAGGTTGAAATGAAAAAGTAAATGTTATTTACAAAATTTTTTAAATAACTCTCTGAGTTTGGGTTGCAAATTGCTGTTCTGGTAGAATATTTGGACTCAATTGCTCCATGCATAAGAGTGGGAAATTTGTAGTGGAAAGAAGTAGTAAGTATATTGTTAAATTATTTTTAATTCAACAAAAGAAATAATTAATTGATTAAAATTTCAAAGAAAATACATTGATATATAACTATGGTTACTTTAACAACTTTTTTTTATATAAATAGTTTTATTAAGACAAAAACAATGTGCCTAAATTTAAAAAAAAATTCTCTGTTTGTATTCCATGTGCTACATTCTAAAAATAATTTTATTACATTTAGTAATGAGTTAGTATAAGAAAATTACTTTTTACTGTGGAATTTGGAAAAGTTTTCATGTTTCGTCAAACTTGAATTTAGTTGACATGGTTTTGTCCCTTTCTTTGATTTTTTTAATTGTTAGAATACAGAATTGATCTTCATTTGTGTGATGAACTGTAAATAATTTCTTGCACCTTATCAGCCAGATGGAATATGTAAGAAATATCGAGAGTCTTATGGTTGGGATGTCTCTTGTTTGGATACAGTCTTTTAGCGATATGATTTGATAGAAGTCCACCTTCGAGTTTTTATATATTATTCCTTTGGTGTTTCCTAATCCCATACATGTATGTATTATATGATTATAAGTTTCCTCATGCCTCTCACAGTTGAGGCATGTTGGATCAACCATGTTTGACTGACTTTTGTAGTGGAGGTATCAATTAGTAGGCATTGCTTCCAAATTTATCTTCTCCAGAAAGTCTAGATATTTTGGCTCAAGAACCCAGTATTTGAACAGCAAGGTAATTCTATGTTTGAAATTTCCAGTTTCAGCTTTGCAGTGTTAGGTTGGGGATTAATCATGTGACAGGCTTTCCAAATTTTGATCTTATTTTTGAAAAGGTCTTCAGATATGTTAATATGTTGTTTCAAGATGGGAAGTATTTGGTTTAGCCAGCATGCTTTTCTAGGGGGAGGGCAATCTGTTGGTTGAATAGGTTCTGCAATTAAAATGTATCCATATTTTTCTATTATGTTGTAAATTAGGGAGTGTGCTTTTTGAAAGACTATTGATGGGATGGAATGGAGGGACATTCCATTTAATTTCCTGTGTTGCTGCATTTTCCTTCCAGAATAGTCTTGAACTCAGTTTGTTAATTTTTCTAATAAAGGATTTTGTAACTGTCATAACTGGAAGGTAATAAGAGATCTTACTCATGACTTTCATATTTAGAAGGGCTACCTTTCCTTGAAGGGAAAGGTATACCCCCAAAAATGTGTTTGTTATCTTGTCGGTTGATTGTAGAATTATCTCCTGTAGTTCTTTGAGGCATTAATGTGATAATTACAATGTTTTGAAATGCATTCAGTAATATATCCATGAGAAAAATTAATGATATTGCACTTGTATATCATTTATGGTAAGATAAACATTGAAATACTTTAAAATACAAAAGTTAATGTGAAACACAATGGCAGTGTCATCATAAACTTTAGGCTATATATATATATATTCTTTAAATACAGAAAACTTGGAAATTTGCTTGAAACAATAACTTAATAAATAAGTGTGTATATATGTGTGTGTGTGTTCACTAGATGGAGTTTACCACTAGTTCCAAATAAGCTTTAATTATAAGTGCTAATAGAGAAAGAATTCAAAATCTCTATCGTACTATCCTCATCTCCAGACCAATTAGTTTCGAGTTTAATGGCTCACCTCAGTGAATAGTTAGGATTTCAGAAACTAGATCTAAAACTCCAACCCAGAGCACTTATTTAATACATTACTATCAGTTTGAAAACTCAAATTTTTCAGAAATGTAAATTTCTTCAAATCTAACTTTACAAACCAGATAGCTATATGGGTCTGAACTCAGTTCAGTTTAACCATATATTAATAGTTAAAGCAATATTACATCACAAAAGCCTTCAAGGGTATTTTTGCAATGTAATATTGCTTTAGCTATTAATATATGATGAAACTGAACTGAGTTCAGACCCATATAGCTATCTGGTTTGTAAAGCTAGATTTGAAGAAATTTATGTTTCTGAAAAATTCAAGTTTTCAAACTGATAGTAATGTATTAAATAAGTACTCTGGATTGGAGTTTTAGATCTAGTTTCTGAAATCCTAACTCTTCACTGAGGTGAGCCATTAAGCTTGAAACCAATTGGACTTGAGATGAGGATAATACGATAGAGATTTTAAATTCTTTCTCTGTTGGCACTTAAATAATTAAAGCTTGTTTGGAACTAGTGGTAAGCTCCATCTAGTGAACATTTTAGCAGAAGCTTAAAGGCAAGTTGCACAATTTGTGACTTGTTTTATTAATTATATATATGTTAATGCCCAAGGACTGAGAATCAGTTTTAAGATAAATCAGTTCTTGTTTTCTTTATGTAAAGTCTAGATTTAAAATCACTCCATTGCAAATGAGAAGTTTTAAATGTTAGTATAAGACACTGAACTTTTATAACAATCTAATCCATTGAAAGATGGTTTGTAAATATCAACTATTCTTTTCACAGAATTTGCAGCATATTTAGGTAGGTAACATAGTCAGTATTGATATGTTCTAGTATAAATAAATGGTAAATCGTAGGCTAGAAATGTATTTTTTATAATCAAAATATTAGCTCTTAGCTGATTAATCCAAATTATTCTGGAACAATTTATCCTTTAGCTAAAAATAATTTAGATAATGTTTTACTAATCAACATCGGATTGATAGTTAGTTTGAGTACAAATTACTATTAAAAAAATTCTGAGATTGCTAGGCACTCTTCAGATGCTTGATAAAAAAAATTAAGATTGTGACAAGAAGCTTAAGTCCCAACATCAACTTCACATTACAAGCATGAAAGCTATCAATTCTTTTTGATTGATTTTTAGCTATCTGACTTCTATTCAGCAAACAGTTATCACCATTCTTATAACCTAAAATTATTAATATATTTTATTCTATGTGTTTTTAAAATATAATAAGTTTTTATTTGTAGTATATTCATTTTAATATGTTTTGATTATGAGTAAGGAAACAAACTAAAATATTAATGCTATCCATATGAAAATGCACTGAAAGATAGTTTTTTCAAAAAAATAAAGTTCACAATGTAATTTTAACATTATCAACTAATTTCTAACTATATATAGGGGACTTGAACTCAGACATTAAAGCTCTCCACAGATATCCAATCCATCTTATACAACTAATAATATATGCAAAAGATAAATGATTTTTAATATGTGTATTTCATGCTGAAACAGCACTCATGAGTTGGTCCAGATCACCATCTCTCACACATATATACAATCCACAGCTCAGTTTATATTAAGATAGCAAATCTTTAAATTTTAATGGACAAGCTTCAATCTTCTCCATTCTCCAACTCTTCAGCCATCCATATCATTGAAAATCAGAAAATGAAATTCTCAATGCCCTTGTTGATTTCATCCTTGGATTTTCAATGATATGAATGGTTGAAGAGTTGGAGAGTGGAGAAGATTGAAGCTTGTCTATTAAAGTTTAAAGATTTGTTATCTAAATATAAACTGAGCAATAATTGTATATATTGTGTAAGCCATGATGATCTGGATCGAATGATGAGTGCTGATTTAGCATGAGATACATATGTTGAAGATCATTTATCTTTTTCACATGTATGTAGTCATGTGTATTAGTTGTATAGGATGGATTGGATAGCTGAGGGAAATTTTAAAGTCTGGTTTCAAGTCCCTTATAATTACATATCACGTTTATTATAGACATTGTAAATGTATTTAAATATTATATATATATATATATATATATATAAAGGCCAAAAATGAAAGACTGATTTTAAAATATTACAATATTAGTTTCAAAGGATTTTATTGAACAGAGCTTTTATTCTTCACATACATAGGGTAGTAATAAGATTTGTATAAAAGTTACATTTTTTAGTTTGTGAAGTCAGCATATTAACATATTTAGAAAGTCAATATTTTCTGTTATATATAATATTATGAATAGTACTTTTTTATGATTATATAAGGTAATTTTTTTTTTTTGAAAAAGTTAAGTTTCGTTTACAATTTATTTAACCGATGATTCTTAATAATTAGATATTAAATTCAATTTACCAAAAGAGTCCACAGTTCACATATAGTGGAAAAAGTAAATATCTATTCACTATCTATCCATTACAAATATGAAGATTAACAGTAAATAATTAATCAATAGTATATAATGAAAATTACCTGTTGTCTAGTCAATTATAATGTTGCTTTATAAAAAAACTTGGTATTGTTTCTAATGTAAGCAGGCTTTTCTATCTCTGGGTTTTCTCTTTTTTTGTGACATACTGTATTTAGTTATTTAAAGTTGGTACGGAGTCAACTTGTCTTAAAATATTTGTGTATTAGATTATCTCTTACTAACTGTGACATATTGATTATGTGTAGTGCAATTATCATTCCATTTTCCTATTACAGCCACAGCATTCTTTTCCAATCTGTTTTGTTTTATATGCAAGTGTGTACGAATATAAAAAGTTTGCAAAATTTATGGCATTCACAAACAGTAACAGGGACTGATTTAGATAACTGGTAGTTTTTATTTGTGATTTTTCATGGAGCCATATGATGCAATTGTGTGCATGTAAAACTGATCTTAAGACAGTTTGGACATAACTATTTAAAAATCCAACACATTGTTCTTTGCCAACAATCATCACATGATCGCCATTTCTTATGCTTGCTTATATTATTAAAACAGGCAAAACTCTCTATACGTATTGCCACTCAGGGCAAGCCAGAAACTAGTCTGGCGATATTGGATGAGTAGGCACTAGATGGGGATTTTATGCACAAGCTTTCTGGCATTCATTGATTACTCTGGCTTGCACTGAGTGGCAATACATATAGAGAGTTTTGCCTGTTTTAATAACAGTTATAAGCAAGCATAAGAAATGGTGATCATGTGATGTTTATTAGCTTAAAACCAATCCCACCTAATAAGATAGTGGTGGCTATGGTTATTAAAGAACCAAAGACACCAAAATGTATAGACACTGAACTGAGTTCAGACCTATATGACTGTATACGCTAATGAGCTTGGATTGAAAATATTATAGTGTTTTCAATTTAAGACTCATAGTTTTGTAATTAAGTAGAGATAAAACATGGCTGCTGGAGAGTTGCATTAGATCTTAAGAGCTAGGTGCAGTGCTCTCAGATCCAACGCTCCTCATTGACAAAGGCCACAATCCAGAAACTAGTCAGAGGATATTGAATGAGTAGGCACTAGATGGGAATTTTATGCATAAGCCTTCTGGCATCCATTGATTACTCTGGCTTGCACTGAGTGGCAATATGTATAGAGAGTTTTGCCTGTTTTAATAACATTGTTTTTTGCCAAATGTGAATGAATCTAAAAAATATGGCATAAAATGTCTCCATGCTTCAGCAGATTTCTCATTTAATTTGTTTAAATAGTTATCATATCAGTAATGATAAAGATGGCAATAAAGAAAATTGTGAAAGTAATAAAAGTCTTTTAATTTTTTTTAAAATAAATATAAATGCATTGAATGATCAAATTTTGCTTGCTGTAGATTTATTAAGACCCAAATGAATAGTAGTACTTGTAGCTAAGGAGTTATCAGAATTTAATATTGGTATTGCTGCCTTTAATGAAAGTTATTTTGCAGAAGAAGAAACTCTAATAACACAAATAAATGATTATAGGTTGTTTTTTTTTTTTTGGAAGAGCAATTTATTGAGTAAAAGGATACTGCATAGTGTTAAAACTTGACAATTTTTATATTTTGGAATTTTTTAAGTACGATGAAAGGCTCTATTATTTAGTATAGTAATGTCTGTGCAATCTTATTAGTATTTTAAGCTCCATTATTAGATACTGAGAATCCAGAGAAAGAAATATGTATTATTTGTTTCTTGGAGATGTTGATGCAATTTTCAAAAGAACAACACCAAAGTCAATTCAGATATTACAATTCAACACAACACAAAAGTGATTAGCACCAAAATTTTGTTTACACATAACAAATGCTCTAAGAAAGTTTAGATGTTCTCATTCATATGTTATAAATAAAAGATATAAGGTAAAGGAAGTTGATATTACAGGAGCATTTATGGGACAGACTGTTGGACATATATATTAGTACATTCCCAAGGATAAAATGAACATAGCATTAAAAATATCCCAAATATATTGGTAAAAATTTTGATATTTCATTTTTAGAAACAATTGCTTTTTAAACTAATAAGATTACTGAAACATATAATTAATTTAAAGAATGTTTTTTTTGGGATAAGAGTATATCTATTTTTAGGTTCACATAAAGTAAAATCTAAAATATTTATATGACTTTGATTAATCACAAGATTAAAAGCAAATATGTTGCATTATATGAATATTAAAATAATCATGAAGCTACATACATAGTACAGATTAGTTCAATGGCTAAAAAGAAGACTTAAGAATGGTTAAAGAGTTAAAAACTGTGATAAGAAACATTCATTTTTTAATATGATCATTTCTGATTGAGAGGGGGAAGAATTCTTACAAGTTGAATGTAAATATTTGGATTTATAATATGTAATAATCCTGTTAAATCACTAAACAGCACTTTTTCTGATAAAGATGATATTTTGAACAAATAGAAAAAGAATGCAAAAAAAGTATTACGAATTTGAATTTATTACTGAAGAATATTTATGGCAATGCTTGAAGATAGCTGGTTATCTATGAAAATTCACTTCTACTATGTAATTGTTATGTGCTGCCATCACAGGAAGAATTATTACTGAGTGATGGACAATCTGAAGTATTTAAAATAATGGTAAATGTATAGTAGTTCCAAATATTTTTCATATTTTAGGATAGTTTACATGTGATTTTATAAAATAGATATTAAGAATGATTCTTTAAAAGTAAAAACAAGAACTTAATCTTAAAAGTAAAACAAGAGCTTCATCTTTTTGACTTCTTACAGTATGCTAATGATAGTGTAATGATTGACATTTCATAGAAGAATCTATATAAATTTTTAATTTGAGAGCCTTTAAGGAATTTGCTTTTTCATTAATCATTGCAAGAAAAAGTTTAAGAATTTTTAATTTGAAAATGCATCACATCATATAACTTTAGATGCTGCTACAATTAACAAATTGAAATGTAGGATTTTTAATCATAGTCGTATATAGGTTGTTAAATTTATTGTATGGAAATGATACATGGATATTCTACAAGTATAAATATTAAAAATATATTTCAGATAAAGATGATCCCTAATATTCTGAAAATAAGACCAAATTGCATGTTATTAAATTTTTTGAATTGATGTCGGTTCTACATTTGTAAAGACATATCTTTATTGTATTGGGCATATACAATATATAAAAGTTAACAGACTTACTAAAATATATATGAGCTTGAATATGAATCCTGGAGACAGGTAATCTCATGCAAATTGTCAAGATTATCTTCAAAGCTCTCTAAATAATAGCAATATTAATTGCTTTCATTTGGAAGCATTCAACTGTGATAGATTTATAATTAATTATGACATCAAAGTCTTTCAGAAATAATTTTTCGACAAAAGAGATTTACAATACAAAATCACATGATGTCAAATGATTACAATAAAAAATAAGAATATCACATCTTAATGTATTAATGATTTATGATTGATTATTGCAAAACATGTAACATTTTGAGCTCTGTTTCTTCCCTTTTTTTTTTTTTTGGATTGAGGATTGCTATATTCATTTACAAGTGATTATTAATGATAATAGATGATATTAAATAAGGCCTTTTAAAATTATCAAATATCAAATACAAAAAAACTTTATTTGCCCCTATTAATATGTGAGCTACAAAAGTATTAAGCATTATTAAAATGAGAATATTGAGACTATAATCGTCTTGTATTACAATATCCTGCACTAAAAAAAAAAAAACGAAAAATACAAATGGTCAGATTAAAATAAATAATTTTTAAAATTAAGAAAAAGAAAAAAACTTGAACTTGGAAAATGATTTTATTAATTTAAAAAAATAACAAAATAAAATGTACATTATTATTTTGTTGTTCGTGAAACTTTTTAAAAATCAATCTAAGTTTATTACATCAATTAACAACAACTTTAACAAAAGAGTGAAGTTATAAAAAGATGGGGGAGGGGCATTTATCTTTTAATTTTTTAAATAATTTTTTGAAGTGTGACAAGTGCAATTTTTATGTAATTATTTTCATTCATAAAATGATTGTTACATGTCTTTAATTTGGATTAACTCAATGATGGAGTGAAGTCAAGAGTAAACATGCCATTGTGGCAATTCATCATCATATAATTTCCCAAGCTTTATTGTACTAATAAGTGAATTGTTATTTAATTAAAGATATTCAATATTTTACCCTTAAAAATATAATACAGTATTTAATTTTCCAAAAATAATAACTACCAAAAATATTATTGCTAAAACATCTTAGTAAAATAAGAAATTATTGCACTTACAAACCATACTGAAATAGAAATTTCAATTTTACTAATAAATTAAAAAAAAAACAAACAGCTAACTAAATATATATATATGATATTTATTAATACACACATTTGCATTGTATTTACAAATACAAACTTAGATATATATATATATATTTGTAATTATTTTTATATATTATACAGATTGTATACTGCATGTACAAACTAATAATCATAGATATGATTTGCATATTATCAATCATGATTCTTATGTTTTAACAATTTTATTTCAATATTTAGTTATTATGAATAAATTATAAATATAAAATTATAAGAGAAGTGATTGCATTTAAGTTTATTTCTTTGAGAAACAAAATGTCTATTAAATCTATACTAATGATAATCAGTGTTTTATGAAGTGTTGTCACAGTATTGTTGTGCTTCAGCTTTAAACCATTATTTTGTAATTATCTATAGCTGTATTTTAATGATTTTATATTTATTTGTTGATAAAGCTTGAAAATAAAGTAAATATTGATTTATTAGTTTTTAAGAAAATCTGAAGATGTCAGTAGCATACAGAGAATAACTAACTACAGAATGAGCTGATAAAAACTAGAATCATCTCCGAATTCTTTGATTTTGAATATATAAAGAATCTTATAAGCTCCCATTGTTCTTAACAATAAGGAAAAAAGTTGCATAATTTCTTTATTTAAATATTTATTATTATTTTTTACAAAACATTTATATAGTAATTATTTAAAAGAAATATATTCATGTCTATGCTTATATTTTTTTAAATGTTTTATTTTTTAAAATACAAGTTAAGAGATTTAAGGTAACAACAAAAACAAACTATAATCATTACAATTGGTACATTATCAAACATGGCAGTATTCAATTTTTATAATTTAATAAATGCATGACTTTAAATTTTACAATATAATTTCATAGCTTTATAATGACTTTATAATTATTTGCTCATATTTAAAAAATGGAATTCATTCAACAAAGATTTCACTAATTTACTTTTTTCAATAGCATTCTGACAAAAAGTCAATAAGAAAAAAGTAATTGTTCTCATTATGTATTTCACATCATCATCATCATCATCATTATTTATATTTGGGAAGTTCAAATATAATTTTTTTAGAATGTTTTTCATTTGTAAGATTATATTTCTAATAAATTAAGGACAATTTATTGATTCATGGTATTGAATAAATGTTTTATTACTAAAATTAAAATGTTGAACTATTAACTCAAATAGCCACCAACAGCTGTTGGAAAAACACTTGCAGGCAATTGCCTGGGTTTGCGGGTTCGCATCCCGGCCGATGCTATGACACTTAAAAAAAATGTGAAAGAGAATTAAGATTAATAACTCATTTATTTTCTCTGTTTTCAAATATATTAAGAATACAGTTCTAATCTTTTATAGAAATGATTATTATGACCCAATTTAATGTAATATTTACAAGCACAAACAGTAAATAATCTATTATAGCTTTATATATATTTATTTTACATTTGGAATGTATCTTTAATGTATTAATAAAATACATGTTTTTTTGTTTTTTTTTTAAGTGTTTAGATTTATTTATTCTATTCAGTTTTGTTTCAAAGAGCATGATCATCATTTCTTATACTTGCTCAAGCCACAAGCTAGAAACTAGTTTGGGGATATTGGATGAGTAGGCACTAGTAGGGATTTTATGCACAAGCCTTCTTGCATCCATTGATTACTCTGGCTTGCACTGAGTAACACTCTTGTATGAAGAGTTTTGCTTGTTTCAAAGCACAGTATTTTGTATTTTTTAATTCATCATTATTTTTATACATAAAAATCTATGATAAAAAAAGGTTTGAAATTAAAATCCACACAGTATAACTCTAACGTTAATTGATTTATTTTTATAAAGGTAAAAATATTTTGACAAAATAACTCATAATGCACAAAATTTTTCAAGTAATATATTCTTTGACAAAAAAATGATGTTAAGCAATGTATGTCAAGAATCGTTAGTTTAATAAAAAGAAGAAATCAAATGATAAGGTATTCAAAAATAATATTTATACAGTCGATTAGCAGATTGAAAATAAAAGTTTGATAAAAATAAATAAACTAATAATAATTGTCCAATTGAATTTTTGGACTAAATGGCAATTATAAAGTAATTATTTTCAAAATTTTAGGTTAAATTTGCTTTAGATGTAACATCAAAACTGATTTAGCCTAGAATTTTGAAGGAATTAATTATTTTATAGCTACTATTTAGTCCAAAAGTTTAAATGGACATTTATTATTACATTACAATTTATATATGATTATTATTATGTCATTAAAACAGTCATGAATTTATCTGACAAAGAAGCCATCTAGTGGCAAGTTAAGTGTAAACATTTCAATTCAATTAACTAAACTAAAGATTATTTTTACTTAAGTAGGTGAGAATTATAATTTTAAATTTGCTGCTATATTTTAAAATTAAACTACCGAAAGCATATTGAACAAATACTTTAACAAATTTAGATAAGAAGCACATTGATAATGATCACATAATTTTTAATTACTGTAACGCAATATCTACTTTCATGAGTCAATAAAGTGCTTTCCAACAGATTACTCCACATATATTATAATTTTGTATGTGTTTACATGTTTGTATTGATTGATTGATTGTGTGTACAAATGTACTTCAATATATATATGATTGAGTCGTTGGATTTATTGTCTTAGTAACAATATATATGTATAGCATCTCTTATTACAGTCTGGGGATAAACATTTTGATTTCATAGGAGAGCAAGTTGAGATCTAAAAATTCATCTTTAATCATAAAAAGATAAGAAAGGAGAAACTATTTTGTTTTTCATGGATATTGTTACATGTAATCTTCTAAACCGTTTTCCCAAAGTTAGGAAATCTAGCAAAGATTTTAACATTCTTTTCATATATGTGTTGAAAAGCAGAATTTTAAAATATTTTGAATTATTGAATGTAATATTCACGTAAATATTTTGGTCATTTATACAGAAAAGGTAGTTTATATACTTTAAATTTAGCTTTTATTCATTCTTAGCTTGCTTTTGATATATAACATATCATAATCATAACACTTTAGTGTTCAGAATCTATATGTATACTTGATAAATATTTTAATATTTTAAGTTTACTTAATATTTGCGTGTGTGTGTGTGTTTATATGTTTAATGATTTGCTGAAATAAGACGGATAATATCAATGGTTCTTTTGTTTTGAATTATTATGATTTAGGTATTAAGAAAATCATGTATTTACTTTAGGAGCAGTATTCAACTCTTTATTTTACTGTAAAATCTTGTGTTGTAAGTTGCTGGAAATAAAATTCAAGACTCATTATGAAAAGCTAATAAGCTAAAACTGGCATTAATATTCACTGATTATTTAGTTTTGCAGTAGATTGCTTTGAAATATAGCAAATCAGATATCTATTTGCATTGCTCTCAGATCTAAGATTCCTCTCTGATGAAAGACGTTAGTTATATAATCTGGGGATATTGGATGAGTAGAATCCAGACAGGTATTATATATATGCACAGGATTCAGGTATCTATTAATATCTATATCTTCCACTAGGTGGTATTATTGTGTGAAAAATTGCTTCTGTTTTATCAGTTTGCTTGAACATAAGAAAACATAGTCATGTAATGTTTTAATGGTTTCATATACTTTTTACCATCAATTATGCTTTTAGCATTTTTCTCATTTGTAATGAGATTAATACACATAGTGATAAAAATGAATATGGGCTCAGCATTCATAAAAGTACATCTGTAGGAAAACAATGAAAAAGATTATGTTGTGCATTTGTATAACTATTTACTGACTTGTATTGAATAGCTTGTTAGGTTATGATATATTTAGCTGGAAAAAAATCCTAAATCTGATGCTGACCTAAAAAAAAAGTTAAACTTATCCAGTTTATTTGATTTCAAGTCAATGGCATGGCTATTCTATAAGTTCAAACAGGCAAAACTCACTATACATATTGCCATACACAGCAAGCTAGAGTAATCAATGGATGCCAGAAGGCTTGTGCATGAAATCCCCATCTAGTGCCTACTCATCTAATATCCCAGACTAGTTTTTGTCTTGTGGCCTCTGTCAGTGAGGAGCCTTGGATCTTAGAGCACTGCACCTAGAAAATCCCCATCTAGTGCCTACTCATGCAATATCCCCTGACTAGTTTCTGGCTTGTGGCCTTCATCAGTGAGGAGCCTTGGATCTGAGAGCACTGCACTTAGATATTAGGATCTAATGCAACTCTCTAGCAGCCACCTTTTATCTCCACTTAACAACAAAACTATGAGTCTTAAATTGAAAACACCTTGATATTTTCAATCCAAGCTCATTAGCTTATATAGTCATATAGGTCTGAACTCAGCTCAATACCCATACATTTTGGTGTCTTTGGTTCTTTAATAATCATAGACACCACTATTCTATGAGGAAGGTTATTAAAGAACCAAAGATACCAAAATGTATGAGTACTGAACTGACCTATATCACTACATAAGCTAATGATCTTGGTTTGAAAATATTAAAGTGTTTTCAATTTAAGACTCATAGTTTTGTAGTTAAGTGGAGATAAAAGATAGCTGCTAGAAAGTTGCATTAGATTCTAAGATCTAGGTGCAGTGCTCCCAGATCCAAGGCTCCTCACTGACGAAGGCCACAAGCCAGAAACTAGTCTGGGGATATTGGATGAGTAGGCACTAGATGTGTATTTTATGCACAAGCTTTCTGGCATCCATTGATTATTCTAGCTTGCTGTGTGTGGCAATACGTATAGTTAGTTTTACCTGTTTGAATAAGTTATAAGCAAGCATAAGAAATGGTGATCATGTGATATTCTATAAGTTCTTTTATTATAGTATTTTTGATGGAGCTTATAGAAATATATATTATTTGCATAGAAACTTTTTAAATTGTTTTAAGAGAGAATATTAAAATATCCATTTGTAATTAATAGTGAAATAAGGTGCTAAATCTTTTCTTAGAGTCATAATTAATTACTGATTATGTATTGACTGACTGATATTGGTAAAGTTTGTTAAATTTACAGACATTGTGTTAAACTCAGTATTGTAAGATGATTCCCTGACCTATAGTGAAAGTTGCATCATCTTTTAATTCTGTTTTTTAAATCAGTACATTAACAGTAATTCACATGATGCAAGTTATCTTGAAACATTTCATTATCTGGATAAGAATAACTAACTTCTGTTTATGTTTAATGTTAAATAGTTATCTGGATTGTCTACAGAAAAAAAATTCTAAATTTGTTGTTAGGATTTTTTTATTTGTTTAAAAGAATCATAGATCCATTTTAGGTATAAAATCACAGCAGTGCATTCTGGTGTCTAAGTGCTAAACTGTAAGACATTGAGAGTTACAGCAAAATTAAACAAATATGTTTTAAAATATAAATTAATACCATCCAATTCTATAAAATAAACATTTTACATATACAAAATAAGTATATTGGTGATTATTTATCTTTTCTTCATGTATTTGATCATGTGTATCACTTGTATGAGATAGTGTGGATAGTGAAGTGCCTTGAAAGTCTGAGTTCAAATCTCCTAAATTTATATGCATTATACAAATTTACTATATTAAATCATCCTGTGGAACTTGGATGTGATCCACTGTGCTAAAATTATTTTTAAATTCAGTTTGTTCTTTTGTCTGATTTGAATCCAAAGTCATCTTGCTTTATAGAATTCATAAAAGACTATTAGGTTTGTAATTTCTTTCATCACCTTTCTTAAATATCAGTATTACTATTGCATTTGTCATATCATCTGATATATTTTTATCATTTAGACATTTGTTATATAGTTTTGCCAACATTATTTTTTTATTCCTTCATTTGCTTCTTTTAAGATATCAATTATAATCCCATAACTTCCTCTAGTTTTCCCGTCTGCATAGATTTAATTATATGT
Source organism: Epiperipatus broadwayi (assembly GCA_028023455.1). Lineage (NCBI taxonomy): Eukaryota > Metazoa > Onychophora > Udeonychophora > Euonychophora > Peripatidae > Epiperipatus > Epiperipatus broadwayi. The sequence goes on along the minus strand of JAQFVV010012503.1, from coordinate 2,671,236 downwards.
CTCATTCATTTAAAATGCTTGGCAATTTAGAAGATGTAATAACTTTAGAGAATATTTTGTTTCTTTATTTTCTGTTACTATATAATTTTTTTATAGAACGCTTCCACACACTTTATGATAATGTCGCCTTTCTTTTTATTTCAGAAATAGCTTTTCCTTTCAGTACTAAGATGTTTTACACCTTTTATTCTTTTCTATAACTTTCCTTGGCAGTTCATAATTATATTTTCTTATAACATTATTAAATTTTTTTATAACATTTTACAAAACTCAATTCTTCCAAATGGATTATTTTTTAAAAAAAATTATATTTCTTTTTTTTTCTTCATACATTATTCTCTTGTCTTAATAGAGAATTTACTGGTAAATTGTTGCTTTTTCATATGAGCTATCCTTTTTGAAGTTCTTAATATAGTATCAGTTAGTTATCTTCTTATTGATTATAGTTTAAGTCTGAACCATCTTCAAAATCTGTTAATATTTTAAAATGATTGGAAAGTTTTAATTTAACCTCATTGGAGTATTTTTAAAGATTAAGAATATCAACTATTAATATTGCATTTCTTAATAGTTTGTTTCTTTCCAATTTGTATTAATATGTATCTTACATCTTCCTAATCGATAATCATGTCCTGCTTTGAATCTATTAAGAACATTACAATTTGAAATACATATTTTCTGTTCATCAAAGTGTAAACCAATTATACTATATATTCATTTGATTGCCCACATGGCCATTTCTATTTAACATTTTTCTCAAAGAAAGAATTCATAATATGAAGTTTTTTTTTCCTCTGAAAATTCCACAAATCTGTATACTCTCTTATTTTTATCACTATGGTCACATTTGCCCTCATCACTTTCATCTTTCAGTTGTTTACCAATTCTATTACTAAAATCTTTTATGACAACTTAAAAATGTTATTGGTTTAATCAAAAGCATTTTGTATATCCTTATAAAAATTCTGTATTTCTTCATTATAATGAGAATTTATTGAGCATAAATCTCCACATTTGATATCCTCCATTAATTTGAATAAATAATTCTGCCATATTATCTGGTATCTCACTTCACTTGTGTTGCCAACATTTGAATCTTTGTATTAAAGTATGTGTTCACTTTTTAAATCAATTGTGTACCTATCTTTTTTTGTAACTTCATGAAGTCCAACAACTTCCCATTTAATATTTAAAAATTACAATTCATGCAATTTTTTGTTTACTTGAAATTGATGTGCAGTTGTAGTTATGGCAGCCTATGTGTGAAATCATAGAATAATTAGCATTCTTCAACTTTGTGAATCATTGTCTCAGCTGATAACTCTACAACATTCTGGGAATAAGGGATATAATTTTGTTTTGTCTCTCATAATTGCAAATATCAATTTGGACACTTGTTCATTCTCCTTTTAAGGAAGGTCAACTGGTAATTTCAGTTCATGATTTTAAACTTATAGCTAAAAAGCGAATAAACTCAATACATCGGTTGATTTTAAATTTACAGCTCTCCGAATAATTCCTGAGATTAGTTATATGTTTTGAACTATTTGATAACTTTTGTAATCTGACAGGGACATTATTCTAGGATTTGATAACTTAAATATTATATTTTCACAATGCTAGTACGATTAACTTTTTAGCAAAAAATTATTCTTTTAAACCTGAATTAAATGGGCAAATTATCTTCTCATTATGAAAAAATTCAAAACTTTATTCTAAGAATGTTGGAAAAGCTATTAATGCATTCTGTGTCACAGTTATAATTTGAGATTTAATTCAGGATAAATAACATGTTTTCAATGTCTGCACAAGTTTTAAGTTTTTATGTTTAATTACTTCGTCATTGTCAGATTAACTGATCACCTAATTATTAATCGTTTAATGGTTATCTGTCTTTTATTAGTTAGAAGGTAGATTAAAAAAACAACAAAAAAAACGTTTTGTCTTCCCCAAATGTTACTTGACTAATCAGGATGAGTATTATCTTTTCTTTTATTGCTTACGTGCAGAATGAAATTGATAAAAGTCATTATACTGAAAAATGTTTTTTACTGTAAAAACGCTTTACATTTCACTCTTTTTTTTATATTGCTAAATAAAAACTTTATTGGGTACCTTTACCCGATGTACACGATGGCCGCTAGAGGCGCTGTTTCTGTGTTAGCACACAGAACATACAGGGTAGCGGCCATCGTGTACATCGGGTAAAGGTACCCTTTAGTGCTAATAGCAAATATATACCATTTTCATACTGAAAATAGTTAATTATAGAAATATATGTTGAGAATTGAGAAAACTAAGTTACTTTCTTTTTAGTAACTCAAAGATGGTGAAAATTAATAACATTGGTCACTTTTTATCAGTCCAGCTTATTCTTAATTTAGCTGTTAAATTAATACAGTGCATGGTTTAATGCAGTAGTCTAGCGATGAGTTCAGGATCAAATAATTTTTGAATCACAGCTCAAATCTATCACTTCCAGAATAATAATGAAAAGAAAATATTCATCTTTAAGGATAACTGATACTTAGTGAAGATTTATATTTTTTCACTTGATTTATTCTCTAATTATGGCAATCATTTAATGATCAATATTTGGGAATGGGATATGCTGTTAAACAAATAACTTCGTGTCTATGAGCAACACTTTTTAATCCAAAACTTTGCAATTTCCAATATTCTCCACCTGAGTCAGCCATTTTGAAATTTTAGAATTTTGTAAATAATTTGAATATAGTCCTTTAACACCACTCATCACACTCTTGTATTCTTTCAAACAATAAATCCTTTGATTATATTTGATAATTTAATTTATTAATAAAATATCTCTGATAGAGATCATCACACATACAATTTCAAAATTATGTTAATGAGTTGCTTTTTTAAAAGTAGGGTGATATTTTGGCTATGATTAGAGACGATGTTTTACCCCATTTTTTCTAAAAAAGAAAATCTCAAACAATTGACTTTATGAAAGGAAATGAATTTTAGTTGATTGAGTTATTGGTTCAAACTGTAATTTGATGCAAATGGTCACTGATTGGTAGTATATTTAAGCTTTAGACATGGACCACTTGCTGTCCACAAGCTATGTAGTTCTATATGCCTTTCTGCATGACATGCTTAATTCATCATTATAGCAATATAACTTTTTAGTAAAATTTTGCTATGTTTCATTTCCACCCAATCACTTGCACTTCACTAAAATTTGTAAATAATTTCTTTCTATTTTTGTTATTTGGGAAGTTCAAGATGAGAATGGAATCTCATCTCGGATTGGCAGAAGATATAGATATAGAAACTAATAATATAGATATCAGATCTTACATTGTAAACATTTATATCAGAGATTAAAATGTAAAACCTTAGAATAATAAAAGTAATCTTTTAATAATAATAATAAAAAAGATGAGAATGCACTAATAAAAAAATTTAAAATAATTAAAAATTATACATTTTTTTAAATTTTTTTTATTTTAGTATACTTTGTACTAAGTATGATGTTTGTTGGGGTTTTTAATGTGATACTCTAATTTATGATGAGCTAATATTTCATGAAGCCCAATGTTCAAAAAGATTGCCTTGTCTTGTTGAGATGAAAGTTCGTTATTTGTTAGGTCAGTAAAATTTTAGAAGGTTAAATCAATAAAGTGCAGTTTAACTAGTAAGCTGATGACAATTGTTTTATAAAAAGTAAATTAATAATTAGATAAACGTAATTACAGGATTGTGAGTATTTTTTTTTTAAAAAATCTACAAAAAAAAAAAAAAAAAAAAGTTAGTTTAAACACCCCCCCCCCCCCCATTATTGATTATTTTTCAAAGTTTGTATTAAAGAAATAGAGAATAAAATTAAGTGGTATAATATTAGATGTAATATTATACTTAAGAAATGTAAAGTGAATTGTTAAATGTCACAACCATTTTTGAAGTAGCTATTGAAAGATGGATTTGAATCAGTTCTGGATTCAAGATTAGTAAATATATCTGAACTATTTATTTCCACATATACATTCCAATAAAAATTCATCTTTTAATTGCAGTTATTTTAACTGAAATTATTGTTGATGTTTTCCACAATATTTCTTGTATTCTAATTCAAGTCATTAATGGATTACGAAACAGATTCATGGAACATTACAATTTATACAAAGCTGTTTTTTTTTCCAGGATCAAATATTCCAGAATAGCACTAGATAAGGATTTAATAAGCACTATCATCTATAGATTATTTAAGTTTATACTATTGTCAGAACTAGAATATTGTAAATAGTGTTTGATATTTTTTTTTTTATGAGAACAATATATATGTGCACTTATAAATATATATATAAGTAGAAAGATTTGAACTCAGGATTTTTAGTCTATTTATCTCCGCTCTATCTCAAGCAACTGATATACATGAAACACATAAATGAAAAAGATACACGATCCCCAACATATGTATTTTGTGCAGAACCATAACTCATCAGTTGGGCCAGATCATAATCTCCTACATATATATATACAATAAGTGCTTGGTTTATATTAAGATAGCAATTCCTCAAGCTTTAATGGCCAGGCTTCAATATTCTCACCCTTCCAACTATTCAACCATCTATTTCCTTAAAAAACCAACAATGGAACATTCAAAGCTCTTATTGGATTTTTAATATTGAAGTCATGCCCATGTAGACATTATGTCAATCTAATACCTCTTATTATCAGACCATTATGTATCCATATATATATATATATATATATATATATATATATATATATATATATATTAATAGGAGAGGGATGGTCTAAATTTACACTAAGATATAATCTATTTCCCAAGCAATTTGTAATTCTAAGGCAGTATGTAACTTTGTTTATATTGAATGTATCATATATGTAAGTAGAAGAATTTGAACTTAGGATTTGTCAGTATATTCTTCCTCCACATCATCTTGGAAGATTTTAATGCTAAAATTGGAAAAAAAATGAAAGAAATAAGAAAGTAAATTGATTTGAGGAATTTGCATTTTAAAAAAAGTATAATAAAAATTCTTTTTTTGAAACATCTCAAATGTCAAATAGACATGGAAGCATCTAAATGAAGATACAGCAAATTTAAATTATATTTTGACTAATAGAAATATGTGTTTCAAGATTGTAATATATTCAATAGATTCAATACTGAAAGTAACCATTGATTATGAGATGTAAAATATGAGTTAATGCAAAGCTAAAAAAATCAGAGCTAATATGAAAAATATAATTAACGTTTTATGGGTTTATGAGTCTAGCAGCAGAAACATTCCAATAAATTTAAATTATGCAAATTGTTTTAAAATACTAATTGATTTAAATAACAATTCAAACTTTAGGAATGTGATAAGAGTGATTTGCTAGTAATCTCAGCCATGCAGAAAAGAGGTAAAATAAAAGAATAAATCACAATATTAATTAAATGAAATGAGGGCAGTATATAAAAAAAAGGAATATAAAAAATAAACAAATAAATAGTCCAATAATAAAGATAGCCTAGATGATTTGAAGAATGCAATAGTGACATTGAGGTTTAAGAAAAATGAAGAAGAATATTAGAAATCATAAACATATGAATCTTCTATCAGCTCTGTATAACTCATTTATAGAGAACTTTAAACTCAAATAACTGGATTTAAAAGTAATTTTAACACAGTTGATATCAGGGGCAATTAAAATGAAGCAGTGTGATTGAATTGCAATTATACTTTAGATTTATGGACTGTAAAAGACATTTGATTCTATAAACATTTTTATTGTGATTAAAGTATAGAATCATCAAAACACTGGGATATTGTCATATTCCAAAGAATATTAACCAAAATACAGCACTAGTGATTGATGGCATAGTGGCACTAGGAATAAATTGGTATGGATATATGATAATCTGTTTCCATATGTCTAAAACTTTTCATAGCAGCTTTACAGGAAATATTTGTAGGTTAAAATAGTAAGCTAAAGTAATAAAAACATATGAAGATTATTGAAGTTAATTTGTCATTTGCCATTTGATGTGGTTGTTTTTGCAAATAATGCTTCAGGGCTTCAAGTAATGAGACAATAGCAAAAAATAGTACTAAAGATAAATGCTAAAAAATTCTAAAATAATATTCAAAGGTTTTTACATATACATAAGCTAAAGAAATAAAGATTGATAATCATTAATTGGAAAAAGGTAGCAACTACAAATATCTTGATCTGTTTGTTAATTCAAATGGAAATATAAAGGATAAATTTAATTATAGAATTGAAAGAAGTTTGTTAGACATAATATCAAAAAGAAATATATAATCCATGTTTGAAAAATAAGAGATGGATGCTTAATGGAAGAGCAATACAGAAATTTCAGACTACCCAACTAAAATAAAGAGAAATATATATATATATTAAGGAGAAACAAAAGGAAATTGTAAAGAAAATGTATAAGTGAGGGAACAAAGAGATATCAGTGATTTAATTGAAAAAATTAAGTGATTAAAATGGAGTTGTTTTTGCCATGCTAGTAAAAAAAAATTAACAATAGAGTCAAAGAATTAACTTAGATTACCAAGAGATGTATTATACTTCAAATGAATAAATAAGATTTAAAAATTTTTAGGAGTGATGTGGAAAAGAAAAATTGTGAATAGAATATACTAAATTAAACTTTGAGAGACCTCATTTTGCAGTAAAATGATAATAATAATAATAATAATAATAATAATAATAATAATAATAATAATAATAATAATAATAATAATAATAATAATAATAATAATAATAATAATAATAATAATAATAATAATAATGATGATGATGATGATGATGATTGTATTCTTTATGTATTTCATTGAGAATGAATGGAAACTGATTTGTAATGGAAAGGGTATTATATTTTATAAGAAGCAAAATTACAATGAATATTTACAAATAAAACATAAAACAGTCTTTAAATAGCTTAATCCAGGAGGAAAAAGTATCTGTAACATCCCTTTATAAAACAGTGAAGAATCAATTTTACTTAATCAGATTCTCAATTGCCAAACAATGAGTGTTTGAAAGTTTTTCCATCTTTTTTTAAATTTTTATCTAAATATAGCTAAACATTCATTTACTGATCAATACCAGATAGTGAACTAGGTTGAATCAGGTCCAATTATCTAAAAAAATGTTCTAAGTCTAATTGGAACTTTTTAATTTTACCTGGCACAAATTTGAACCCAGATTGTGTGAATGGAGGCAGATGCAGTACCACTATCCATAATTACAATTTAATTTGCAAAACAGAACAAATAATAATTAACTACAGAAAAAAAGTAATTGAATAATTACTGTAATCTTTTTAAAATTTTATTGAAAACTCATTAAATTGATATCAAAAAATATTAATTCATTTTTGTAAATTTCATTTATTTTTGTCTGGGATTATCTTATTGGTCTATCGTGCTATCATTAATCTATAATCCAAAGTTTCAGGAACAAGTTTTTTTTTCCATATGTCAAAGCATCGGCCGGAAAGCGAACCCGCGACAACTGTGCAAGCAACTGTTTACTTGCAAGGCAGCTGCGCTGATATCTCGGCTACCAATGGTTGACAACAAGTTTTAATCTTTGCATAGTTCAATGCAGTGGTAAATCGTGTATTCTAAAGCCGAAGGTTCAGTGATCTTGGTTCAGTACTATTACTCTTGGCAAATAAACCTTATGTTAATTCCCAGGAGATAAATTATTCAATCATTATTTTTTAATAGAATATTTACTTTAAGTTGAAACAATTGCAAGGGAATAATTTAATAGGAAAATAAAAATAACATAAATTACATTCTCAAAATTCTTGAAAAAATTCAGAAAATAAAGTTTAGCCAGAAAAGTTCATGGAGCAAATCTAAAACTTCATAAAAGAAGTTTCTATTAATTGTATGAATCTAATTGTTATCATAATACTACTTTTAATAACTGAAACACAGGCTTATTATATACCTGTGTCTATATATATGTAATATAGGGTATATGAGCACAGACTTTCACATGGCCCACCACTCTCCACTCTATCTAATAACACTGATACATCTAAACACATATATGTTGAAAAGATAAATAATCACCAATATACGTATTTCATGCTAAACCAGCAATCATCAGTTGGTCCAGATTATCATCTCTACACATATATACTATAAGTGCTCAGATATATATTAAGATAGACAATCCTCATACTTTAATGGACAGGCTTAAATCTACTCCACACTCCAATTCTTCAACCATCCATCCAATTGAAAATCTGATGATGGAATGCTCAAAGGCCACCCTGAGGCCGAGATTCTTGTTACCCCCATGTTGACCTAAGGTCAATCTGAACCCCACATGTACAGAACATAATCCATTAAATGCATATGCAAGGATGGGCAGACATCTCTACAATGTAATAACTGAAACACAGGCTTATTATATACCTGTGTGCATTGAAAAGAACTGTATACTTGAAGTTCAATATATAATAGATATTGTATTCTAACCACTTTATCAACAAAATGTGAGCTGCTATACACTATATACATTAAACATGAAGAGAACTCGGAACAAAATATAGTATAGTTCATGGCTCCACTCTATATAGTATTTACTTGTTCCCATCTTCCTGCAAATGTGAACTTCCTATCCACAGCTTAAAAAATATTAAATAAATTTAGAAATTTGTAACTTTGAATTCATAAATCATGCGTCTATATGGCAGATCATGAATCTTTGCTTAATCAATCATTTCTTTATCTTGGACAATAAATGTATAGTTATTATTCATATGATTATTCCCACCCTTCTCAATGTATTACAGTTAAAACACTTATAATTTTTGAAATCTCTGGTTCCAGGCTTTTTCAGATTTGCACATTTTTGGATTTCATTAATATATCTTTTATCCCCTTATAACTCTGCTAAAATAGAAGGTAGCTTTCTGCAATTACGTTTATTAATTTACAAATATTTACTCACTGTTTTTCTCTAATTTTTTTTTTTTAAATAAATATATGCATAAACTAATTTATTTATTGTGAAATGTTAAAGGATCCTTATTGAGTAATAAATTTTTGAGTTAATGGTACATTATCTGAAGTGAATTGTATTTATGTTGATGTGTATATTAATACATATTGTTATATCTCAACTTACCTTCAACTAATGGACTAGTCCAGATTCCATCTTATCTTGATAAGATTGAGCATTCATTGCATCACATTAATGTATATATATATATGAATAAATAATATATATTCAATAGTAAAAACAGGCCAATGGGTGATGATGCTCCATGAATCCAATTATTTTCATTATGGAAGGGGATCTAATTATAAATAGTCATTCCAGGCAGAGTTAAAAGAAGACAACAACAATCTACTATCAAACCTGAATGGCAGTATGCATGTTTTCTGCTATATGGTTAAAGCAATGAGGCAAATTCACATAAAATTGGAAGCTGATAGAACCTAGATCAGACATGAGGTAAACTGTCATAGTATAGCTGGAAATGTTACTGTACCCATACATGAGGCAAGTTGTCACAGAGCAGCCGGAAGTGTCAATCGTACCTACTCATGATGCCAACGGTCATGGTGTAGCTAGAAGTGATAGATAAATTTAGAAGGGTACCTGAAGTCCATTCTTTCTGTAGGTGTACATCAAATAAATTCTTTATCAAGCCAATAATATCAGGTAATGGTTATAGCAGTTGTATATATTGTAAATACGCATTTATATATTTGTTCTAATTAATACATATTTAATCTTATATTTTACGAATCTGTGTTTATCATAATCACATAATAAACACAACACATACTATTTAGAATTTACCATTATTTTTAGTTTCAGATAGAAAAAAATTGAAACTAATGCAGGGAATATGAAGGACTAATTTTATAGTTATAGTAATCATAGATGTATTTCTATAAAGCAATTACCTGGTCTGGTTTTGCTTTCACCAAATTGATCTTTTTTTTTTTTTTCACGTTTTTCTTCATAACATTGTTATTTTACCATTTTAACTACCTTTATATGCTTTGTACGACAATAATGATTATTAACAATAAATTCAACAATTTCCTTTTTTTTTAAAAAAAAAAGTTTTACCTTAATTTCTTTAATTAATTAATAATTTATTTACATGAAATAAACAGCTTAAAATAGTTTTGATTTGTTAAAAACTAAAATACCAGTGTATCCCTCCCATCACCTCAAGTAAATAAAAATAAACCTTTTTTTAAATAGAGGAACTTGAACTTAGGATTTTCAGTCTATCTTCATCCTCTACTTCATCTCAAACAACCGATGCACATATGTAAAAAAGATAAATGATTTCAAGTATCCCAACTGATGAGTGCTGGTTCTGCACAAAATACGTCTATTGAGGATCATTTATCTTTTTCACATGCGTGTGTATGGAGGTTGAATATAGACAAGTTCAAATCCCCTATTTACTATAGTAAACAAATATTCAGTGTATTGGATGAATAGATTAATTACATAATCCTTTTTTGTTTTTCTGCCAAAAATAACTTTTTTCAGTGCGTTCATTTTTATATGAGTGTGTGTACATGTTCTTCAGACCTCTCCTTCTCTTGAAAAAAAAAAAAAATGTGTGACTAAGTGTACGTGTAAATATTTACACTTAGAGATAAAACATCTGAAACATAAAATAGTTTCTTTTATTAATACGTAAAATGTTGTGATTAACTTTTAGTATTCTTTTGTCTGGTTATTCAACCTGCTTGCCGATAAAGAACTTAGAATTCAATATACATAGTTATAAATATATTGTATACTTTGAAACTGATATTAAAATGTTCGTGATTTTCTACGTGTTTATATAATAAGTTAATGACAATTAACTATCAAACGTTATTTTTTATCTTGCCAACAATCAACGTTTATTTCCTTAATATACCGTGACCACATAGATAGTTGCCTGCTTGATACCGATGAGTAAATAATATTACTTCATAGACATATATATTCGCACTGAGTATTACATCTGTGTCTGGATGTTTTTTTATTTTTTACAAAGCATTTCAATAATTATAGTTTTTTAAAAAAACATTTCCTCAGTATTATTTCCTAATGATATTAAAAGTGGTTAAACAGACGGATATATATATTTACCTCAAGGGTCACATCGAAGTTGTGCCTATGCCACTCAGGTATTTTAAAATAAACAGTTGGCAATTCTTGTTAGGATCTCATGCTTGAGAAAGTCCCAGACATCTTTGCTGACAGGATATGATTGTTCACAATGCCGGTTTATCATATAGGTAAAATATTTTTTTATTATTATAAAAGTATTTAAAGTATATTGTAAATCAAATTTGACTTACAATAGGAAATAAATATGTGTAAATTTTCTGAATTTCAATATGGCTGATTATTTTTTTTCTTTTCAATAGTTAGAGTTTAAAATGATCTCAATTTAAACACTTGTATTTGTTTTTAAATTTATAAATTATTAATATTTTCCTGAAATGTATGTATATAGAAAACACATATTTTATCATTTCTATAAAAATTATATTTGCAAATGTTTTATTTATTTAAAAATTAATATATTCTTTATGTTAAAGAAATATTACTTTAAAAAAAAAAAATCTAAGAGCCACCTCCGTTAGAGGAAGAGGAAATGAAATTTGTTTTCTTTAACATTCACAAACTTTTGAGTTAATATATACATGTGCTAGTGTGTGTATGTATATATTTGTAATAAAAACAACGATATTTTGATAACGGAAAATTTTAACATTATTATCTCACTTCTATATAAAACACTATTTTTTTATTTATTAAATATTTGTAAGCTTATATTTTTAAATTGTCAAAATCATTTAAAATATGCTTTTAAATATTTTTAATATTTTTTGTTTTTATATATGTTATGTACTTATTCATCCCCTATCAAGAATGTGAGCAAATATCTTGATACTGTTATAAATATCCAGACTGAGGTTGAATGTCTTATTTTTTTAGAATGGTTATTATTAATAGTTTGCTCTGAAGAAGAGTACTTATGTAAAAATTTTCACTGGAAAACCTGGTGTAGGGTGATCTTGAGTAGAACTGTAGATAAATAAACATTAAGAAATGGGAATATATAGGTAAGCAATTAATTGAAAGAAGAAAATTGTTTATAAAATGTATAGAAAAATTAAAAGAAAATAATATGAGTAAAAATAAGAAGCTGAGTACAGCACGATTAAATATGAGGTGAGATAGCAGGTGGCCATTCTTGTGCTTTTTGTTTTTTAATTGCTTTTGAGGCTAAAATTAAAACAGTAGTCAAGCATTGGTGGTCGAGAGGTCAGCGACATCTGCTTTACAAGCAGTTGTCCTGGGTTCGTGGGTGCTATGACACATGAGAAAAAAATTAAAACAGTAGTCGTTATGAATGTTGATAGGAAGCATCCTTTAGAAGATAACTTATAAATTGTTCTAATAATAAATAATAAAAAAAACATTTACAAATGGCATAATAGATATGATAACTTTTAATTATTGGGTGTGTGTTTATGTAGTTTATACTAGAGGTATAATATGAGAAGAATAACACCCATAGTAGCACTATTCCACACTATACTGACTCATAATCACGAAAGAGGTTCATGCTTTGAAATTCAGTCATTTTTATCATTTCTTTTACATATTGTTAATTAGTTCATACACGTATACATCTCTACCATACGTTTTAAACAATTTCTTCCTTTACTTATAAGCATCATTCTTCAAGTATGGAACAATAAAATTTCAGAAGCTCAATGTTTATTAATAACTTACACCAAAGAAATTATGGTCTGTGATAATTAACAAGAATTAATCTTCAATTATTGATTACAAATTATTCCTCAGAATACGAGCGGGGGGGGGTAAAATAATAGAATTTTATAATAAAAAATTGTTATAAATTTAATCTCCTTCAAAGTACTGTCCATTTTATACAATACATCAGACTAAAGTGTTTTTCACTTTTTTTTTTTCATGTGTCAAAGCATCGGCCAGGAAGCGAACTCGAGAACCCGGGACAACTGCTTGTAAGGCAGCTGTGCTTACCACTCGGCCATCAACGCTTGACTTTTCAAAGTAGTTTGGAAATATTTACAAAGTGAAGTCTTTTAACACCTGCGTTGTGTTTTTTTTTCCTACCATTTCTAAGTCAGCAAAAAAACAACAACACTCGGTTAAGAAATCAAGTGAATACAATTGATAGATAAGCTGGATCATGCTGAATTTAATTTAAAATTATTTCACACCCAAGACTGCTCACAGAAGAATTCTCATAATGAAACTTGCACTCCTCCCTTTGCCACAAAACAGGACGTTTGCATTTTACTGCATTACACAAATGTTTCAGAACTTATAGATAAAATATCTGACCATTAAGAATGCGAGAAAAATGCCATTTGCATCAATAAAAAAATATTAGCATTATCTTGACATCGGATTTCATTCGCCATACTTTTTTGGGACATGGTGGATTTGACAATTTATCATCTGCAAACTTGTTTCCCCCCCAGAACAGCTTTCTTGTAATATATTTCAAGCGCTACAATGGTTTTCCCTGAAATTTCAGCCATTACAAAAAAATTGCCAAATACGCGAAACACACTTTACAAAAAAGTGTGCCATGTGGCACCACAATTTTACACGATAACATAATTTGACAGATTCATGCAAAAGGATTCCTGCAAGAGATATGTAACAACAGAAGCATGTACAACAACAGGCACGCTTACCAGAGAACAATTTCAGTTATTTTTGGATCACCTCTCGTAGTTCTTCTCTTTCATCATCAAATAATTCAAAACTTAAAACAATTACATTAATTTTTATTAATTATCTTTTCAATGAAACTAATATATAAATATGAATTTTACAGTTTTCTAAAAAATTAGTCCTGAGAAAATTTACCTTTTTCTGACCTAATTCTAATAGTTAAAAAAAATATTACTCTATTATTTATTTGCACTCCCCTTCTTTTTTAGAATGAAAAAATCTGAGTTTGCTTCATGATTTTTTTTTTTTTTTTCAAATTATTTTTTTGCACTACTAACACTGAGTGACTTTCTCGGGACTTTATACTTCAATTATTTCTCAAAGACCACATCTGCAAGTACATTGAACTCTGTGATTATCTTCCTAAAAGAAATTGTGTGTTAAGTGAGAGGATTAATTTTTATATGATTTTATGTTAGAAAATAACTCTCATCAGATTGCATAAGTAAATCTTTGAAGTATTCACCCTCATTGTTCATGTAACTAATCATTTCTAACACCATACCTTAATGCTTCTTCTTTGAGACAGGGCAAAGTTTTTAATACCTTTTCAGAATCCATTAATGTGAGAACAACATTGTAACTAACTATCACATTTTAATACATTATATATATATTCTCCTCTTCTCCAAAATCTTATTTTTACAAAGATTTAAATAATAATAAAAAAAATTAATGTGAGTTATATCCATAAATGATTTACATCCAAACAATAACAAAACTTTTTGTATAATAGGAATTCCATGAAAGATTCAATAAAGAATTCTATTGGTGTAAAAATAAATTTTTATATATTTTTTACCATTAAGTTTTCTCCACTCCCACCACCAATTAGCATTTATAAATTTATTTAGCAAAATAACATTTCTCAAAGTTGTTAATTCAGTGACAGATAGAAATGTTCTATTTCCAAATAAATAAATCATTATTCCATCAGACTCTTTCTGTTATCATGAAATAACCATGACAAAGATATGACCATATCACAGTGGTGCATGCCCTTGAAAATTGGGATCTCAACATTTTCAGGAAATTTATATATAATAATATAACTTCAATCTTTTAAAAAAAACTTTTCTCAGAAAAATGTAATTTTGAATACATACAATCTGTATATATATATAAAAAATGCATGTTAGTAAGAGAGATTACAATCTGTATATAAAGAAAAGCTTGGTTTTAAAACTTTAACAACATGTATGCTAAGCATGCTTTCAACTAACTGGTAGTCATATTCATAACAATAGTTGTCCAAGGAACTCACAAGAATTCTTGAACAATTGTAGCTATGAATATGACCACCAGTTAGTTGAAAGTATGCTTAGCATATCATACTGATAAAGTATTAAACCAAGCTTTTCTTTATATACAGTTTGTATGTAATAAAATGTAAACATAACATATTATTTAATTTAAAACAAAATAAAATGAATTAAAATGGTATTTGTAAGTTTTCAAGTAAACCAAGATGGCAGCCTGTATTTTTGATAAATATACAATTTTGAAGGTCTGTAATCTGCCAAAGATTCCAATAAATTTCATTAAGAAGTTTTATTTCAATCTTTTTTTTTTTTACTTATAACGTGGGAAGCAACAAGATGCTCTTAACATTGTTATAATTTGATTTAATTTAGCATGTTTCTTTTTGTCAGCAGTTTTTTGATAAACAATAAAAATTTGGGGCCTTTTTGTCATAGAACTTGATGCAGAGGCTTATTTTCAAAGATACAAGATCCTGCTGTCCCAAAAAGTGTGCATTGATGGTCATGATATGATTGCACACTGACATGAATAAAATGTAAATATTGTATTTATTTATTTTTTTCATTTTTTTTTGTTAATAAGTTAATCCAAAAATAAATAAATAAACTGTAAATATTGTAATTATTTTTTCTACAATTATTCCTTTTTTTATAATAACTATAATAAAAAATAAAATGTAAATATTAAATACATTTTTTAGCAGACATTTTTTTTTTGTAAGCAATTTTTGGGGTCCCCAAAACTGTAGATTTTAAAAATATGTCTACCATCTTGGTTTACTTGAAAACTCACAAGAACCATTAAAACTTTACATTTCTTTTTACCATTAAGTTATTTTACACCCCCACCACCAATTAGCATTTATAAATTTATTTAACATAATAACATTTCTCACAGTTGTTAATTCAGTGACAAATAAAAAAAATAGTGAAAGAAAGAAAACACACTAATAATAAAATATATAACATTTCAGGTAAATGTATTTAATATTAGTATATATTTGAAAACCAGGCACTCTTCACAAACCTGGGAGCTTAATTGTAAGTATAGGGGATTTGAACTCAGACTTTCAAGCACCCTTCAACTATCCACACTATCTCATACAACTGATACACATGACCACACACATGTAGAAAAGATTAATAATCACCAATATACGTATTTCATGCTAAACCAGTACTCATCAGTTGGTATAAACTGAGCATTGATTATATATATGTGTGAGAGATGATAGTCTGGACCAACTAATGAGTGCTGGTTTAGCATGAAATACATATATTGGTGATTATTAATCTTTTCTACATGTGTGTGGTCATGTGTATCAGTTGTATGAGATAGTGTGGATAGTTGAAGGGTGCTTGAAAGTCTGAGTTCAAATCCCCTATACTTACAATTAAGCTCCCAGGTTTGTGAAGAGTGTCTGGTTTTCAAATATTTACATATTAAGCTTGTATCCTGTCCATCCCTCTTATATGTATTTAATGGATACTGTCCTATACATGAGGGGTCAGAGTGACTTCAGGTCAACATGGGCATGGCAATAATATTAGCATCAGCATGGGATTTGAGTTTTCATCATCAGATTTTCATTGATATGGATGGCTGATAAGTTGGAGTTTGCAGTGGATTGAAGCCTGCCCATTAAAGTATAAAGATTTGCTATCTTAATATAAACTGAGCATTGATTATATATATGTGTGAGAGATGATAGTCTGGACCAACTGATGAGTGCTGGTTTAGCATGAATTACGTATATTGGTGATTATTAATCTTTTTTACATGTGTGTGGTCATGTGTATCAGTTGTATGAGATAGTGTGGATAGTTGAAGGGTGCTTGAAAGTCTGAGTTCAAATTTCCTATACTTAATATTAGTATGTGTAGCATTGATATTGACATAGAAATGATCTATTTTCAAATAAATAAATAACTACTGCATCTGGCTCTTTCTGTTATCATCAAATAACCATGACAAAGATATAATCGTAAGAAGGTGGTGCATGACTTTGATGATTGTGATCACAATATTTTCAGGAAATTTATGTATAATGATAATAATAATAAAATAATAACCATAATGTATTTTTTAATTTAAAACAAAATAAAATGAAAATATATAAATCAAATTTTTTATGTATATATAATTTTCAGTTTACTGTTTTCGAATTTAGAAGTCATATTTTTAAAAATGCAAATAGCAAGTGCATTTAATGTGTTCTTCAATGATATTTTGCATAGCAGTGTGCTCTGTTCATAATCAATTACAATATTTAAAATTTTGAATTGTAAATTAGATTTTCATTTGCATGTGATTCACAGCATACATTAAATTCATGTATTTTGCTTCACTATTTGATTGCATAGCTTTAGTATGTTATAATCACAATTGTTTAACGGATTGTTTCAATATCACATGATTACCTTCTCATACTAGCACATAATTGTTGTAAACAAAGGCAAAATTCTCCATACAGTAGTGCCACCCTGTGCTAACCAGCCTTCTGGCATCCATTGATTACTCTGGTTAGCACAGGGTGGCATTACTGTATGAAGAATTTTGCATTGTTTCAATATGTATTATTAAATACTTATAGCTACAATTTAATAGATCTAATTCATAACAAATTTATTGTTATCAGGTGTCGTTTTAATTATATTCATTGTAAATAGTATACAATTATTTTTTTCTTTTTTACTGCATTATTAAAACATATCCCCCATTATTAAATATATAATTATCATTTGATATTTTAAATTCAAATATTCTAATAAATTAAGGTAATAATAATAAAAACAACAATAATTAATATTGTGATCAACAAATATTAGTAGATTTAATTTAAATATCTATCTTGTTAAAAATTCTTGTTGTTGAATTAGAAATAAATATTCTGATTTGGAAAAAGATGGTAATAGGAATATTAATATAATTTAGATTATCATACTTATGTAAAAGTAGTTTTTAAACCATTAAACATCACATGATCACCATTTCTTATGCTTGCTCATAACTGCATGGAGAGTTTTGCCTGTTTTAAAAATAGTTTCTCACAATTTAATGCAATGTAAGTAAGGTCTAAAAGCAATACACAGCTCCAGATCTCCAATATTAAAGCAAACTTGGAAATAATTTGGGTCTTCTTGAAAGTACATTCAATGCATTAATTTTTAGATTAAAATTTGTTATAATTTTTTTTTTATTCTGTCTTTAGTATGCATTATAAATACACATTAAATATGAAAATTATATAATTATATGTAATATAATTGCTAATTAATAAAATTGTTACAATTCTTATATTTACTAATTTAATTAAAACATTAGAATCACATTAAAATTTTTAAATAAAAAAGTATAAATAATTTACACACTTCTGCCATAGATTGTAAATGAAAAATCAAATAACACGGATTTCAGTGCTTGAAGAATAATCAAAACTGATTTATATATTAGTATTTATATATTGGACTATTTCCATCATTTATATCTTTAGAAAAATTTTATTTTATTTAAATATTCCAATTATATTCAACTGTTAGTAATATCACACAGGTTAGTATATGTACAATGTTTTGAGAAAGTATTAGTCTCCTATCTTCTTCAGATGTTTCTGGCCTGTCCAGTGACTGTACTAGCATGGGAATCAACTTTGGACTTTTAGATTCTTGAATATTGAATTTTAAAGTAATGCTCTAACCAACTTAGCCATTAGTTAGCATTATTTTAAAATTCAATATTCAAGAATCTAAGGGCCCAGGTTTGATTCCCATGCTAGTACTGTCACTGGTCAGTTTTTTTAAATATATATAATCCATATATCCGTATTATGATAAACTTTCAGTTTTTTTTGTTAATATAATCTATTTATCAGTATCATTATAAACTTTCTGTTTTTTTTTTTTTAATATAATGTATATACCAGTATTATTTTATGTAAATACACAAATATTCTGTGTAATAGGAGTGCTTCTTCCACATCACTCTGAAGCTGTGCATATATATATATATATATATATATATATATATATATATGCTGGCTTCACCATTCACTGTGGACTAAGACCCTAAGTCCAACCACAGTGAATGTATGTTTTTCTCAAACTTAAAGAATGACCTGCATCAACAGTTATATATTATTTTAAGGGAAATTATTTTAAGAGGGGGAAAAGTTAATGAAATAAAATATAAAAAGATAAGAGAATTTTTTTTAAATTTTTCTTTAATTTTAAAATATGATGGCAGAAAGAGATAAGATAATTTTTTGTAATTAAACATAACCCATTAAAGAATGCAATTATTTTATGAAAGATTGGTCCAGGGGCTACATTAGGTGGGCTCTGGGCCATAGAGACAAGAAACCCACCCCTTCATCTATTACAGTTGGAAATAACCTTTACTCAGGATCTAACATGCTTCTAAAAAATTTTTTGTTCTTCAGGGAAAAGTTTTCCACTCATGCACCTGACTCTAAACAGGACTCAGTATGGGATTCTTCCCCCTCTGACAATGGCATCTTGAAGAGAGATGTTCTGACTAAGTTAATCTCAATGCCTGAAAGGACCCATCCAGGGCTCCATGCAATTCCCCGTTTCCTTCTACTGCACCTATCTAAATTCTCGGTTCCAATCATGTACAACTTGGTTAATCACCTTTCTTCTGGTGTCCATGAAATCAGTGGTCTTTATCCCATAGCAATAGTGCCATTTCTAAAGCACAACATAATTCCGTCCCCGCTGGAGAACCTGTGGCCCATCTCTATGACTCCACTGATGGTCAAGGTCATTGAATCTATCATCAAGGACAAAATTCAAAACAAAATTCTTCCCCTTATTTTGCAATATCAATTTGCAAAAAAGGGCAGCTCAAACCACAAATGCTATCAATCTTTTTAAAATCATTACTGACCACATCAGATCCCCCAGGCAATCTAGACCAGTGGTTGTGCAGCTTGACATTGCAGCTGCCTTTGATTCTATTCAACTCAATACTCTTTTAAACTTACTTGGTGAGCATGACATTTCTACTGGAATCATAAATATTATTAGAAACCTTCTTTACAATCGTGAATTGAGCATCTCACTTAATGGCAAGATTTCTCCTCCATTCCACAAGGCTCTCCTCTGAGTGACCTGTTTTTCATTACTTACCTCAACCCTCTGCTTCTTCAAATTGAGAGATCTCTTCCTGGCATTCCTCCCTCATCAACATACTAATATTCCCTAGAATATCCTATTTCACCCCAGTATTCAATTTTACCAAAGTCTTCATCAGGAAAATATACAAGATGTGCACTGATCTGATTAGAGGGGGGGAAAGTGCAATCATAAGCTTGAGAAATCTACAGAAACACACAAAACTCAATGGATTATCCCTACATTTCATAGATACTTTCATATTCCAACATTCCTACAATTCTTTCTACAGAATGTGTCTGCAATATCCTAACTACTCACCTTCCAGAGAGGTCACTCCCACAGATAAGCCGCCCCCTATTGGTACTGACTGGCTGGCAGCCCTCGCATGTCTTATCTCCAAACATACTATACTTCCTATAAAATCATCCTCAATGAAAATCAAGCTCTGGGATGCATACTACATCTTTAATCCTGATGTTTCTGCAGGATCAACTATCCTCAGGCTTAACAACCATCTGCTAATCAAGAAATTTAAGCGATGGTTTCTTGAACCCAAATATTTTGATTTCCTGATGAAGATAAATATTAACGCCTTGCCTACTAAACACTTACTGGTGCATCACTGAGGATTCTCAAACATAGAGTCCACTTGCTCACTATGCCTCAGAGAGGATGAAACTTGTCTTCACCTCCTCTGCCACTGTGTTTCCCTTCACCCCTACAGAGTCCTTATAGTCTCCATGTTAAATAACAATACGCCTGCCCTGTCGACTCTCATTGACAATATACTATGTGGATCCATCCCAGAGATACGAATAACAACATTTGTACTGTTTTTGTTATGGTACACACGGTGCTGGCTCACCTTTAATCATGCACTAGAGCGTCTGCTTGAACTCTATATTAACAAAATGGAAAAAATTCGGAAAAGGGACCAGAATTTGGCCCCCTCTTACATCTATGACTCCACATGGAGGTTATTGATCTGGCCCCCAAAGCTGATCCCTTTCACTCCTAAATAGAAATCTTCCCTGGAGAGTAATTTGAGGCTGAATGGCCTGCATCCCTTTGTGATAACTTACCTTGCTGTGCATGATTATTGCCCAGATCCTGAGTTGTTATGGCAACAGGATACTATTCCACACTCGTTCCTTGCTGATATGCTTCATATTAATCATTTTAGCTGGTGTCAAACAAGATATCAATAGTGAGCTTTCATCCCACTGATTATCATGTAATATATCCTATGTTTAACTATTATCATATATTGTAACTAAATTTCTGAATAAAATTCTATATTTTATAAAAAATAAAAAAAAAAGATTTTAATTTAAAAAAAAAAAAAAAACAGGAAAAAAATTGAAACAATAGGCTACTAATAAGTAGTTTAATTAAAAACACAATTGGGGAAAAGTGGTATAAATAAAGAACTTTTCTTTTGTTCTTCAGATCTGAAAAATCTGCTGAAGCTCTTGCTAAGGACTCTTATATTAAGAATTTCTAGAATCGGCTGAAAATTATTCTTTTAAAAAAAGCTAACATACCCACCTCGGGATCGCAAAGAAGAGTGGAAAATAATAACTCTTGAAACATTGTGCATATACTAACCTGTTGCTATTACTAGCAGTTGAATGTAATTGAAATATTTAAATAAAGTTAAATTTTTCTAAAGGCATTCGATGCTTGATATTATTAGATGACAGAAATAATCCAATATGTAATACAACTAAAATACCATCACCACAAACCTTCAGAAAAACACTAATTTATGTATTAATTCCTTTTCTTATAGTTTTTTTATATATATAAATTTAGACATATTAGGTCTCATTCTGTTAGTGAATAATATTTATATATGGGTCATATTATAAGTAAGCCTTCCTTGAATATTTTTTTATTATTAAATAAAACCCATAATTTGGAATTTTAATAAAATAAATAACAAATCTTTTAATCTATATATTTTATATTCTCTTATATTTTACTTTCTTTTTTGAAAATTAATGAACATTTGTTTTGTTTTTTACAACTAAAGTTATGTATGTAAAAAGAAAGGTAATTTTCTGTTTTTCAAACTAACTGAGAGATTAAAGTATTTGCTATATAACAAGAGTAAATCTTTATAAGAATGTAAAAATCTATTAATATAAAAACAATATCTCTTGTAAAACAAAGGATTGAGTCCAGATCTATTTAAATTTTGACAGTTTTTAAGTAATTATACTTATTGCACAGAGTTGTAAATCCTTAAACAATTGTTATAAGATATAGAAGAACAGAAGCCAGGCACAAAATTGTAGATAAGATAAATTTATTACTTAAAAACAGTGTAAGATGTGGTAATAAAAAGAAAATATCTTTGTATCAGATGCTTGCATCTGAAGCTGCACTATCTTGGGCATCAGTAATGCTGCTAATTCTTAGATAGTTACACACTCATATATATGAGATAGTGTGACCTGTTAATTATAGTATCACAACCTAGTATATAAATAGGTTATTTATACATATCTTACATTACACTCTATATGCCATTAGTTAAACATACTTACAATCTCTAGTTTAATAAATGATTAATTATAGTTATTACTATATTTATCTATAGGGAATGGGGTCAAAGGTGTGGATTGAGTTAATTTGACACTTGTAATTCAAAATATAATTATTTAATATAGTTAAATATTTTTTTTATAATAAAGATATATATGACAGGTACTGACTTGGACCAACTGATGAATGCTGGTTCAGCATGAAATGCATCTTGAAGGTTATTTGTCTTTTATTGTATCTTTATTTATATGAATTTAAAAGAATATGTGGCAATATTAAAGTTATTTAATATATTTATTAAACATACTTCTATTTAGTAATATAGTAAAAAAAAAAAGAATAATCTTATAGACAGTTTCATATGATTTTTGACAACTCTTATTACAAGTTGACCACAACAATTTCATTTAGTCAATCAAACTGAGATGATTTTATTTTTTGTTAAAAATTGATTTGAAAACCTTTAGCTCTTGTTCATCATGCTCAACTACTGACCTATGCAGGACAATTCAAATAATAAATATTGCTTTCTAAATATAATAATAATCTTGATTGCTTATATGGTTTTGAAAATTTGAATTTAGAGTTGAGGCTAGGAGATATAAAGTTCTAAAGAAGATTGCTGGGGCAATTGAAACTGTAAACTGTAAAAAAGGGTGGTAAATAAAGCATTGTGTAACAGTAGTAAAGTGAATGGACAATTTAGTATTATATGGTTTTATATATTCCAGCATCAAAAATGCCAAGTTGTGCTTTAATCTAGGAATCTTTAGCTCTTGAACTTTTGACCTTTCCAATGTATAGACTAGGCTTTTGAACAACGATTGTCTGGTAACAAGTCAAAATAGCTTTTCAGTTTTGAGACCTATCACTTTGTAGGAACAAAAACTACTAAGAATTATGAAATAGCTTTTGAAGTATAAATTTATTAGATAACTTTTGGATATTGATATGTTACTATTAAAAAGTAATAAATCAAATACATTTAAGAATAAAAACCACACACACACAAACTCTTATACATATATTGGATAAAATAATGATAATACCTGCAACATTTACCATCATAATTTTGATATTCGGTAGCATAGAAATGGAAATGTGTGCCAATGCAATACATTTTTTAAACATTTATAATCCAAATGAGATGGTAACAAGTATCTGACAGTTATTTACGAACCGGTTTGTAATTTAAAAGTCATATTATTGAGGTCTGATTAATTAAAGAATCAATATACATCCAAGTTGATCTATGTTTCAAAATTGATATCATTTTCCAAAATTGTAAAGAAATGGAATCCGATACTTTTAATTCTGTCCAGAAATTATTATTCAAAAAATAAATATATATTTGATGAATAGTAACTATTCAAATTATTATAAATTTTATCATGACATCAAGGAAGTATAAATTTAACACTTCTTAAATTATTTATTTCAAAATTTAATAATAATTGTGAATAAAAATAGCAACAAGTTTGAATAATCAAACTAAATATTGTGATTTATTTAATTAAAAAAACTAATTGAATGAATATTGCTTAGGAGTTTGTACAAAGTTTGAGAACTAGGTGCAATGGACATGGAATTATAACCCAGACCTTGATCTCCAAGATTCACCACTGTGGCCCTATTTTAATTATGCAGGGCACATACACGATTAAAACAATAGAAAACCATCCCTACAGTAACACAATCAGTGCATGCCATAGTAATCAGTCAATACTAGAAGATTTGTGCATTAAATCCCTATCTAGTGTCTACTTATCCAATATTCCCAGACTAAAGTCTAGCTTATGACTTTCATCAATGAGGAGTCTTGGATCTGAGAGCACTGCACCTAGACTTTTTAATAAGTAGACACTAGATAAGGATTTTATGCAAAATCTTTTAGTATCCATTGATTACTATGGCTTGCATTGGATGGCATTACTGTATGGAAAGTTAGCTACCATTTTAACAGCTTGCTTAAATGTAGAAAATGGTGACCATATGACATTTTAGCACTTATTTAATTCATTACATCTAATAGTTTTTAACAATAATCATTAGACTCTAGATATAAAGGTTTTAAGTCTAGATTAATTTCTGATCAAGTGAAACTTTTTTTTTCTGCCCCTATTCATTTTTAATGCACATAAAAAAGTGAGTTTTTTAAAAGGAAAAAAAAAACATATCAAGTCGTAGATTTGGAGAAAATGCTTTTATTGAAATCTGAATATCTTTGAGAAAATTTTTTTATCATTCCAATAATTTAAAAGTTTTAATATTTCAAGTTTTAAACAAGATCCATCTATTATTTATTTATATTGTTCTGAAAATGATTCACAAATTTTTATACTACTTTTTTTCTAATACATTCTAATAAATACATTTAAATTTTTGCTGATATTAAGCTTGTTTCTTTAATGTTTTTTTTTATAATCATCATTCTTTCAAGTCCAGTTATCAGTTTAGATAACTATACTCCCCAGATTTTTAATTTTTTTTATAATTATATTTTTTTAAATGCTTTTATTTAAGTTAAAATATCTGTTTGTTTGTTGGTAATCATTTCTATTATTTAAATTAGAATACAATTTTAAAATTGAGACTTAATAGATTTAAATTCAATAGAATTGATTCAAATTTGGAACATAAGTAAAAAATTTCAGGCAAAGTAATATGGCCCTTTAGCATTTTAGGCAGATGACCTAGTTTCTTAGATATGAAACCAAGGATGAAAAAATTTTGAATATGGTTCAAGTAAGACCCATGAGATGGCAGTATGGAGATTTTTTTGCTTTCAATTTAAAGTTATAACATTTTTAAATTGAGGCTTAATAGATTTAAATTCTATATAATTTGTTGAAATTATGTATATATTTTTAAAATCTCTATCAAAGTGATAGGGCATAATACTATTTTAGGTAGGTGATCAAATTTTATAGATATGGAAAAGTGGAGGGAAAAGTTTTGAATAGTAATGCTCATGATTTTTTAGGTTTTATTTAAATTAAAATAAAATTAGTTTACAATATAGTTTTGTTAAGCTTTTTTTTTTTAAATTTTTTCCAAATAAAAAGAAAAAATGTCAAACAATATTCAACAGAAAAATAAGTTACTTAATGTTTTATTATACATATATATAATTATGTACACATACTAAATATGATATATATAAGGGATATACATATTAACTTATAGCAGAAATATCTAGTGATATATATATATATCAAGTGAAGTCTATTTAAAGTACAATATAGTTTTACATTTTTATTTACTATGTCAATACTAAAAAGATAAAAAATAGAAATAATTTATATATATATATTAAATGCTTTTATTTACCATGCACTAAAAAAGATTTCTTCAACCACAATTGGGGATTTTTAGATTTAACTTGAAATAAAAGCATAAGGGGGGAGAGTACCAAAAATAATTAAATCAATTTCTATTTTTTTCCCTTTATGATGCTTCCTTTTCTCATGGAAATTGCAAGTCAATTTGTTAAAGATTATATTGTTCGATGTGATATTAAAGTCATGTATTGAAATGGACCTATAATGAGTGAGGAATAATCTGCATTATAGATTTAAAACAAAATGATGAGTATTCTACAAGAGGTACAAATTTCATTGGTTATGAATGTGAATGTAACTACTTATTGTTGCTATAAATTCATTCCTCATATGATAGATTTCAATATGAGAAATGTGCTTTCAAAAAGATTTGATCTGATAGGATACATATGTTCAGTAATCAATTGTCAATTATTATTATTAATATTATTAATATCAATTAGTTTAATTTGTCAATAAGTATATATAATTTATAAAATTCAATTTTTTAAATTATTTTGTTTTGAGAATAAAGTAGAATCATTGTATCAATCAAATCAGATACTTTTGAGAGTTAAATTGAGAATTATTTAAGATAGTTGTGACAGTATTTTTTAAGTCCTACAAATTATTATAATTTCAAAAAGCATATGTTTCATAGGTGGAGATATTTTTGAAGTCTTTGAAAACTTATATCAAAAAATGCAAAGTGACCTGAAATATAGAACAGCAATAATACTCTCTAAAACTGTCTTTTTGGTTTCAACACAACACACACAAATCCTCTTTGAAAGTCTTATATCTAAAAATCATTCCATACCAGACATGCAATATGTTATAAAATAAATATATTTTAGATCATCTTTTTTTGTATGTTTTGCTGTGTGTGTGTGTACTTGCTGTGTGTGGCTGTGTGTGTACATCTAAACTGGAAGTATTTAAAAAAGACAAATTAACAAATAAATAGAAAAAAGGATTAAGCAGGCAATAGTGAACTAATCAATAATAGACGTTTTCTATAAAGACTGTATGTGTTTGAGCAGGCAATAATGAACTAATAAATAATAGAAGTTTTCTATAAGGACTGTATGTGTTCTATAAATATTTATTAGCAAATTATTCCATGTCTTCTTTTGTCATCAACATGCATCCAGAAGTGTAATGGACCTCAACTCTGCAGTCCCCACTAAAATGAAAAAAAGGGATGAAGGAATTAAAAAGGCTGCCCTGGTCCTACATTATTATTTTGTATGCCTTATTGCTCTAATTGTAAATAATGTTTATTATACTATCTGTTATCATTTATAATATGATGTATTATTACATATATCAAATTACCATATGTATATAAGTGTATAAATGTTATCAATTCTAGTTGTATAAATTAATATTAACATTATTAAATAAGACATAATTAAATATGCTCATGTGCCTCATTTTTTATTATATTCAATTAATAATTAATACATAGCACAACTCTGTGCAGTCAGACAGGCAATTGAAAAAAAGCCATCATGGTGCAACTCAATTGTGAATTGGGAAAAGCCAGTTTGGCATAGTCAGACTGCAATAGAGGGGGAAATGCCAGCTTGATGTAGTCAGACAGTGAATTGAAAAAAGGCAGCTTGGCATAGTTAGACAATCAAAAAGAAAAACATATAAACCTGTAGAGTTGAGGCATGAAAATGTGGAGCAGAAAGCTAATAATGGGCACTAAAGAATTGGATAGACATAAAGAATATTGCAACTACTCAGTTAGGTATGGGAGAATTTCATGGTAACTACCCTTCCGAGTGGTCTGTTTATACAACTTGTATTACTAAATATTTTATAGTAAATAAGATGAAAGACAATGTCACCAAAATCACCACACTATTGCTTTTCAGGGCTCTGAGATTAATTGACATCATAAACTGATTACGTAAACCTGATGACATCAAAATTCTAACTTATGCTGAAGTTATTAAGTGACTAAACAATCATTTTAGCCCTGAACCATCAAAATATTATGTAATAGACACCAAGTGAAGGGGAAGGTTATAGAGCTTATGATATGACATTAAGAGACTTGGCTAGAAATTGTGCATGTGCTGATTATTTAGATGAGGCCTTATTGGATCAATTCCTATGGGGGATGAATGATGACAGATTCCATCAGCAGCTGCTGACCATCCCCAAGTTAACTTGCATGGAAGCAATCAAAAAAGGTAATTACTCATGAGCTTGTAATCAATAATGTAAAAGAATTTCAAAAGTCAAATGCAGGTAGGTCAAATCAAATGTCAATCCTAAAAATGAGCAGGAAGAGACAAATGAAAACTCAAATTGGAAATGTTTTCATTGTTAAAAGGCTGGACACCTGAGTGCAGCAGTAAGAATGAGAGATGTAATAAATGTGGGAAGGTGAAACACCTAGAAAAGTCTGCTGAACTAAAATTAAATCAAAATAGAGATTTTCTGAGAAATAAAATGAAAAAACCTGAACATCTCACTGAAATCCATAAAACAGAAACTGATAATTGTGAACAAATAATGTTAGTAGTAAAAATATATGAAAAATCAGTCAAACTAGAAATAGATAGTGGAGCAGAGGTCTCAATAATATCTGAGAGACTGGGTCATACTAAGTACAGAACTAAAAAATAAACTAAGAATTGAAAATATGGTGGTAGGAGTGAGCGATGCAAACAGGAACCTCATTGACATAGTTGGAATGGTGAAAGTAGTGGTAACTGCACATCATGGTAACTGCACATCGTCATTATAAAACCCTTGATTTATATATTTTTAGTAATATAACATCTCTGATAGATAAGGAATGATTTGCTTCTATGCTGAACAAAATACAAATAGGAAAACCATTAAGCATCACATGATCACATTTCCTATGCTAGCACATTAATTGTTGATAAACAGAGCAAAACTCTCCATACAGTATTGCCACCTGTGCTAAACAGAGTAATCAATGGATGCCAGAAGGCTTGTGCATAAAATCCCTATCTAATGCCTACTCATCCAATATCCCCAGACTAGTTTCTGGCTTGTGGCCTTTGTCAGTGAGGAGCTTTGGATCTGATAGCACTGCATCTAGATCTTAGGATCTAATGTGGCCTTCGTCAGTGAGGAGCTTTGGATCTGATAGCACTGCATCTAGATCTTAGGATCTAATGCAACCCTCTAGCAACCACCTTTTATCTCCACTTAACTACAAAACTATGAGAATGAAATTGAAAACACAAAAAATATTTTCAATCTAAGCTCAATAGCTTATATAGTCATATGGGTCTGAACTCAGTTCAGCACCCATACATGTTGCTGTCTTTGGCTCTTTTACAACCATAGCCACCACTATCCTATTAGGCAGGATTGGTGCTAAACCATTAAGCATCACATGATCACATTTCCTATCCTAGCACATTAATTGTTGATAAACAGAGCAAAACTCTTCATACAGTATTGCCACCTGTGCTAAACAGAGTAATCAATGGATGCCAGAAGGCTTGTGCATAAAATCCCTATCTAATGCCTACTCATCCAATATCCCCAGACTAGTTTGATTACTCTGTTTAGCACAGATGGCAATACTGTATGGAGAGTTTTGCCTGTTTTAACAACAGTTATACACAAGCATAAGAAGTGGTGGTCATGTGATGTTTATTAGCTTAAAACCAATCCTGCCTAATAGGATAGTGGTGGCTATGGTTGTAAAAGAACCAAAGACACCAAAATATATGGGTGCTGAACTGAGTTCAGACCCATATGACTATATAAGCTATTGAGCTTAGATTGAAAATATTTTTTGTGTTTTCAATTTCATTCTCATAGTTTTGTAGTTAAGTGGAGATAAAAGGTGTTTGCTAGGGGGTTGCATTAGATCCTAAGATCTAGATGCAGTGCTATCAGATCCAAAGCTCCTCACTGACAAAGGCCACAAGCCAGAAACTAGTATGGGGATATTGGATGAGTAGGCATTAGATAGGGATTTTATGCCCAAGCTTTCTGGCATCCATTGATTACTCGGTTTAGCACAGGTGGCAATACTGTATGGAGAGTTTTGCTCTGTTTTTCAACAAATAGGAAAAAGAGAGAGGGTTTATTTCCCAAACTATTCTTGGCAAAACAAGAAAAATTAAATGCAAAACATTTTGAGATCAACTATTATGAAGAAACAAAACCCATTTGATTCAACAGAAAAAAAATTCATTTACCCAAAGATCCTGAGTTGAATTTCTAAATGAATTAGTGAAGAAATGGGTACTAATGCTGTGGAGGAGGTAGAATGGCCCACACCTATAATTATTGTTATGAAATAAATGGATTAAGTACATATATGTAGAGACTACAGATCGATCATCAATAAAAGTATAGAGAAAAGCCCATACCCTGTGCAAAATGTCAGAGAAATTTTATTTGGGTGAAAGGGGATATACATTTTTCAAAACCTGGATCTGAATATAATCTTCTACCAGATTCCAGTGTCAAAAGAATCTGAAGCCATGTTAACCATTGTGATGTACATGGGATTGTACAGGCATAATGGATAACTTTTTGGGGTAACCATGGTGCCAAATATTTTCCAAGTGATGATATCCTAGGATGATTCAAGGAGATTACTAAAAGAGAAGTTAAACAGGCATGCAAAAGATTAGAAAAATTTGGAGTAACTCTTAATGTATTAAAATGTATTTGTGATGCAATGGAAATACAGTTTCTAAAAATCATCATCTCAGATAGGGGAATCCAGTCTGACCCAAACCAGGATCATAATGAATGCTCAAACCCTCCAAAATATAAAACATTTCCAAATATTCTTAGGTTTAATCTATTTCTTTTAAAATGTTAATAGGTTAATGTAGCAAAACCTTTATATAAGCTTCTAAAAAAATCAAAAATGTATCTAGGAGAAGCTGCAAGAGGGTACTTTCCAGAAGTTCAAGACAAATGGCTATTAATACATTGAGATCAGAATCTCAATATAATATTAACTACAGATGCATCCAAGTATGGAATTGGGATGTGTCTTAGTCACTCATCAGAAAAAGGGAAACCCCCATAGCATTTATGTCAAGAACATTAATGGCAGCAGAAAGATACTATAGCTAACTTGACAAAAAGGCATTAGCAATTATTTCTGCAGTGTGGAAATTCTCCCAATATGTATATGGAAAGCAAATCAAAATCATAAATCATTGTCCAATTTTAGGTAACAAACAAGCTATTTCAGACCATCTGAGCCCATGAATGATTTACTGATCCAATTATTGTCAGCTTGTGATTATGAATTATGCTATTGGAAGGACAAATTGAACATGCTGACAGCTTATCTTGTATCCCTGATGCCACAGAAAAAATAATCAATGAATATAAAATCATTGGAAATCTAAATCAATTAACAGTAAAACTGTAACCAAATGGACTTGGGGAAAGTACAGAATACAAAATGCTAATTGGGTGTATTAAAAATGGATGGCCAAGTAAATTCCCACTCTATCTAAACCAATCATTATGGATGGCTCACCAACAAATATCAATGTTAAATGAATGTATTATAATGGTGACCAAATTTTAATTTTGCCCATATATCATGGGAAAAATATTAAAACTAATTTACCAAGGACATTCTGGCATAGTGAGGGTGAAAGCTCTTGTTTACAGCTATGTATACTGGCCAGGCATGAGTCATGATATAGAAAAACATAAAAATAATGATTAGTCTATTGCAAACTCATCCCAGAAAAAGTATTCACCATGGCCTAAAGAAAATAGACCATGTAACTGTGTGCACCTTGACCATTGTAATCCAATAGTCAACAATATTATATTTGTATTAGTAGATGTTGACTTCAAGTGGGCAAAATATAAACTTGTAAAAATATGGATGCAAAAAAACTATACACTTTCATGGATCTCCAGAAGTACTCATTTCCAATAATGGAAGCATGTTCATTTTGGAAGAATTCAAAGCCATTTTGGAAAAGTGGGGAGTATGACTTGTAATAGCACTAACACGTCATCCAGAATCAAGTGGTATGGCAGAGAAGGCAGTACAACAACTGAAATTAGCTCTAAATAAAGTAAGTTACTTAAGCACTAAAGAAGCAATGGGTGTGCTAATGCTGTACCAACACATTATTCCAATCACAGCCACTGGTAAATCACTGAAAGATGTATTTATGGGAAGAAAATTAAAAAACAAACTATCTAGCCTTCTGTCAGAGAATGAACAACCAACAAGAATTCCATAAATAGCTATGCTGCTATAGAAAAGGTGTGGATAGGAGATAACCTACAGAAATTGTGGATTGAGGGCCAAGTAAAGAAAGTAATTTCAAATTATATCACAGAAGTGCAAAACTCTACAGGAGTAACCTGCAGATGTCATGTAAATCACTTTTGGAAAAAACTGGGTTGAAACAAATGTGGACCTTAATTCTGTAAGTTATGAAAAAATGCCCCAAGCTGAAAAGACCACTCAACAAGATTGTACAGAGATACCACTACTGATACTGAACCAGAAGAAAAAAATGATATGATGGAACCAAAACCAAGTGCTACAGAATATCCAATAGCCAAAATATTTTGACATCATCACCAACCCTCAACCTATCTAAAGAACTATATTTATTACTCCAGAAAAAATTAGAATGAATAGTCTACAGAGTTTTTCAGGAGTAGGAGGAGATATTGCTATGTGTGTGTGTGTATCAAACCAGAAGCATTAAAAAAAGATGTAGTAAACAAATAAATAGAAAATGGATTGGGCAGGCAATGAGTGAAATAACCAATAATAGAATAATGGATGTTTTCTCTAAGGACTATATTTGTTTTATAAATACTTGTTAGAAAATTAGCCTATCTTCTTTTTGCATCAACATGCATCCAGAAATGTAATGGACTTCAACCCTGCAGTCATTATCTAGTAGAATCCCCACTGAAGGTGAAGAAAGGGGATGTAGGTATTAAAGAGGCTGCCTCAGTCTATCTTATTATTTGGTATGCCTTATAGCTTTAATTGTAAATAATGATTACTATACTTACTGTTATTATTTATAATATGATGTATTATTATTATGGATATATCAAATTGCCATATGTATATAAGTGTATAAATGCTCTCAATTCTAGCTCTATAAATTAATGTTAATGTTATTAAATAAGAAATAATTAAATGTGTTCATGATTTCATTTTTTATTATTCTCAATTACTAATTAATACATAGCACTTTTAAAATTTATTTTGTGAATAAAAGATCCCCTACATGAATGAAATATAAAAATGGAGTGGAGCTTAAGCGTATAAATAATACATTTTAAAAAAATTAGTATTATTTAGATAAACAAAGAGAATCAATAATGATATAGCAGTCATAATCTTTCAATATAGCCAAACTTGTGATATGATGTAGAATGATGTAATTATGAGTTTTCTTGGGGGGGGGGATGTATGATAATTTAATAAGTATTTGGTTTTATAATTTAGTTGGGGAGTGTTTGAAAGATACACGCACACATTTTTCAAATAAGTCTTCTAAGTGGACTGAAAAACATTTGGATCTTTGGTAGCAAAATGTAGGTGCATAATTAGTATTATTTTGCTATAAAATTAAAGTGGTGATACTATTTCAGGACAATAATGTCATAAGATGTAAAGTTTCAGTCTTGTATTATTAAGATGACATTGAGTGGTTCATGTATAAGAATTAATGCTTTTTGTACAATAATTACTGACAGAAAAAAACAAGATATCACAGGTAGAAATAAATTCCTAATCTGTATGAATACTTTTCTGTATATTACAAGCTCTGCTTTTACATTATGTCATGTGAGCTTAATAAAGTTTGCAATCTTTGAGAGAGTTTTTTTAAAGTTCAAAGCAAGCTAAACCTGCATCCATCAATATTTGTTTTACTTATTAGTAACAATACCATCAGGCAACAGTTTAAAATTTATTTTGGGATTAAACATGCTGAACTGTCTATACTAATATCTATTTTATTATACCAGATCTTGCTATCTTCATGCCAAAGACATTCTACAACTATTATTTCGAAATGAATCTCACTATTCCTACATCCTACGCTGTGATGCTTATAAATAGACATTTGTGGAAATTTTTACATCTCATTGATATATTTTTTTTATATGGATACACTATACTATTCCCTCTGCTAATTTACCCAATTTGATATGAAACACCTTTCTTGAACACTTTTTGCACATATGTTTTTTAAATCTATCATGCAAAATAGTTTTATTTATATTTATAAAAGACAGTGTTACAAAGATGGAAAGCAGATATGGAAACATCAAATGCAGTTCAAAGTGTTTTGACTTTAGATGAAAGAGTAAAAGATCTTAACATTAGAGTAAAAAATAAATGTTTTAGCTCATTCATGAAAAAAATACAAGCATAAGATTATGTTTGAGCAGATTAAAGTTGTCTTCTTTGAAAAGAAGGAAAAAATTACAAAATCAAAATTATAATTGACAGGAAAACTTATATATACAGGAAAATGATTAGCATATAAAATTCTAATCACACCAGAAACATATAAAACTTGAAATTGTATTATTACTACATAACAGAGTAAAAAAAAGTTTGTTTAGAAGCCAGTGATTTGAAAAAGAAAAGATTTACAAAGAAAAAAACTCATAGTCTATTCATCAGTTGTCACTAAGAAAACTTTAAATAGACAATAAAAAAGAAATATAAAAAGAAAAAGAAACCAATTATCTTTACTATAGTGTATCCATACATACCAGGAATAGCAGAAAATCTAAAGAAAATCTGCAATAAATACAACATAAGAAGAGTTTTCTGGAGTCATACCACACTATGAAGAATTCTAACACCTCCAGAGCTTAAACTTGAAATATTGAAAATCAAAGGCTATATTTATGAAATGCCATGTGAATGTGGAAGGATGTATATAGATAAGACCAGTTGGAAAAAGTAATGAAGACAAAAATTAAAAAAAAAACTGCTCACCTGACAATGGTAAATAACCCCATAAGTCAACCTAGTGTGACAATGCATAATGTCTGGAAGCTATTAATTATTTTTGTTCTTAGTAAAAGTGAAGAAATCAGGAAGTGAAGAAATCAGGAGGATTCTTATACATAAATATCTAAAAATTCTTACTGATTATTAATCTGTGGCTATTACTAACAGTTGAATGAAGTTGGAAAATTGAAATAGTTTAAAATTTTTCTAAAGACATTACATATTCAATGTTAGATTATGGATAGTCCAACATATAAAAAATAAAAAGTGTTTGTTTGATTAAAAAAAATTTTTTTTTATCAATACGTTACTCGAAAAAGCAATGAAAAGGTGTATATATTTTTTTATATATATACAGTATTTTAAAAAGACAGCAAATGTTTTTAAAAACATTTTAATTAAAGTCATTGTTAATGGAGCATAGTTTTCTAGTATCAGTTTCACTTCTAAAGTTGTTGTATTTTACCGCCTAAGAAGCATGAAATAAATTCTGCATTAATCATTGCCAGTTTTTCTTTTTAATTATAAATTTCCAGGTGGTTACAATTTTAATTACCTATGGCATTGGTATTAGCACCTTATACAATTTAAAATTTAAGATAATAAAAATAAGAATCAAAATGACTTATGTGTAAGACTATTTGATAATTATAGATTTGCATAGTTTTGAAATATTGATTTAATCTTTACAATTCGACCTTATCTTCATACTACAATAACTTTCTGAGTTATGAACAAAAGCGATATAATCAACAATTAGTTATAATTAAAATAATATATTATTTTTAAAAATTGATTACTCAGTATTGTGTAATAAAAAAATTTATAATTATAAATAATAATTATTAAAAGAAATTCTAATATATGATTTAATTGTTATTCATACCAAACATAATATATAATAAAAAAGATGAATTGAAATGAGTTAAAAAATTCTACTAATTATAGATTTGAGTTTTTTAAAAATATTGATTTAATCTAGATATTTGACCATATTTTTGTAGTACAATAGCTTTTGCTTACCCTGCGAATAATAATCCAAATGAAAGGAAAAGTATAATGAATTAAATAGTTTATTTTTATTTATAATAATATAAATATCAATTAATTACAATTAAAGAATAAATAAATAAAAGAAATGATTAGAAATTTTATAATTAAAAAATATGATTCGGCCGTCATTCATAATAAACATATCTCATTATAATTAGAGGGTTATAGATCTAGAAAGGAACACACAACCATCTCAACTGTATCCTTATTCCATTCTCTTCATTGCCTGAGTCTTTAAAGTTCACATAACTCATTCCAAACTTTATATCATCCAATAAAATTAATTTTCTTCATATCTTTTTTTAAATCACCATTTAACATTCAAAAATATATTTTATTAAACAATTCTTCTCAATATATATCTGATCTTGATTCTCTTTTTATATCCAACCTCTTAAATCAATTTTTTCTTTTTTTCCATTGACATCAGACTTTCTCATTTGTCAATATTCTCCACTTTTCTTCATATCCACACTTCAAAAGTCTTCAATTTATTCTTAATTTTCTTATTCAGTGTTCACATCTCTTAACCATACAACAATACTTGCCATATATAACTCTTGATCAAACTCTCTTCAAAACTTTGTAATATGTTTCTTTTTTCTTTTTTTTGACAAATATTTTTTTTTGCCATTATTCTTTTAATCTTATTTTCACTTCTTTTATCCTTGCTCAAACAACATCCCGATTGACTCAACTCTTATTTTCAAGTTTCATCTATATTAATTTTGCATTTCTTTCCATCTATAAGAACTCAGTCTTATTCATATTTATCCTTATTCCATATTTAATCCATTCTTTCACTAATCTATTTAACATATACTGGAGATTTCTTTGATTCACAGTTATAAGAACTATATCATCCATTAATATTATGCATCTTATTATTTTAATTTTAGCATTATCGCCTCATGCACAGTACAAATATTTATTTATCATGTCTTTCTAAATAAATATTAAAAATGAGAAATGACCATGTACTTTTCTGTCTAACAGTTATTTTTATATTCAATTCTTCAGTCTCTATCTTCCAATCATAAACATATTCCAAATTAACCATTCTACTTTTCAATCTTCAAGATATTCATAAATCTATAAAACATTATATCTGAATTCACAGAACACATATCAATTCCCTTTTCTCTGAGCAATCATTCTAATTTCAATAGCATCATTTCCAAAAATTCCCTTTCCATATACTCTTTAAGTTAAATTTTCAATAATATTTTGGAAGCATGTAATATCAAGTTTATTGTTCTAGATTCTTTCCATCTAACAACTTCCTGTTTTTAGAAATCAGAATCATTATAGTTTTCAAGAAGTTCTTAGATTAATCCTCCTATTATGTAGCAAATGAAAATTCTACCAATTTTTTAATTATAGACTTTTCCAAACATTTTTTAATGTATTGCATCAATTTCATAAGCTTTAAGACTTTTTTCATTTTCTCAATTGTTTAACAACATCTTCTAATAGTATATTTAAACTTTGATATTTTTTTAATGAAGGATTTTTATCTCTCTGCAGTCTCTCTTTACCCAATTTTCTTTCACTAAGTCTGTTTCATCTTGATTTCATTATTAATATTCTTATATATCGTCTGTCTTTCCTAAATATTTAAATTCTTTAATTTTTCTGTTCTTCCATATTCTTTAATATTTTAAACTCATTCAAGGCTTCTTCACTTTATTTTATAAATGAATAGTTTATATTATAATTTTTGCCACTTTCAGTATCTCTCATGTTCACAATCATTCAGGTATTTCTCATCTTTAATAGTACTCTTTATTGTGTATTACAATATGAATCTAAATATTCTTTTCTTCAATTTCCCCAAATTCTTAAAATATCTTCTTGCATCACTTTTTGCTCCTTTTATTCTTTTAAAGTTTAGTTTTAATTTTTCCATAATCTCATTATGATAAAAAACTTTATCAACTCAGAAAAAATATGAGATCCTTTAATTTTATTGTCATATTTTTCCTATATTAATATATAGTTTACCTGGTATTGTTTTCCAGCATCCAGAGTTTGAAAATGAAGATGAAATTTTCAAATGACAGAAGCTTTTGTAGCATATGCTGTTTTAAAAAGTAGACAGAAACATACTGTCATTCTTTCACTTGTTAAATTTTTTTCTGAAAATCTCTAACAGTAATTGGATTAATTAAATTTCCAACTTTATTTGATCAATCTGATCTTTATTTATTCTTCTATTTTCAGAAATTTTGAATTATTTGTTAAAAATATTAAAAGTATTATTTTATCATTGCAAATATATATAAAAAAAATCATAAACCGAAATACACAGTAAGATTTATAAAGAATAATCACTCTTTTCTTATTAGATGGATTATTACATTCTTGTAATAACAATGACTTTAAAAAATTAGATTTCTTTTAATTTATTTTGCAA
Organism: Epiperipatus broadwayi; assembly: GCA_028023455.1. Classification (NCBI taxonomy): domain Eukaryota; kingdom Metazoa; phylum Onychophora; class Udeonychophora; order Euonychophora; family Peripatidae; genus Epiperipatus; species Epiperipatus broadwayi. The sequence goes on along the minus strand of JAQFVV010012503.1, from coordinate 2,632,692 downwards.
AGCCCAAACAAATTTTTGTTCAGATTACTTAAGCAAATGAAGTTTTATTTAATATTTAAAAATTCTATTTATAATTTTTAAAATAGCAAAAAGGTCTGCTGCAGTCAATATAAAAGTGTGCTTTTTCAGCCAATAAAGTAGTGGCCATACATTATTGATTTCTCTTGATTTATTTATTTTTAAAAATAAAATATCTTCTAATAAAGCTAATCTAGTCACATTATCATTAAAATAATAATAAATAAATAAATATTAGACAAATATTTTATGAAAAAATAATTACAAACATGTAAACAAACTATAAAAAAAATATGTTTTCATTTTGAAATCTAATAAAAAAATGGATGTACTCAAAAGTTTTTCCAAGGACTCTCCTGTAGAAAGAATTAGAAACTCAATCAAAAACTTTCAATGTCTGCTATCTATTGTCTCCTTTAAAAAAAGGATCTATATAATACTGATATCTTGAGAATATTTTTTGACTTAATAAATAAATATTATTCAATTTGTTCTTTTTTGCCTTCAAATGAGTGCAATGTGTTGAGCATTGGTGGCCTAGTGGTTAGCATAGCTGCCTTCCAAGGAGCTGGCCCTTTGCTTCCTGGTCAATGCATTTGACATATGAAAAAAAAAGAGTTATATGCTGACAAAATAGCATTAAAAATAGCTACAAGGAGAATGATTTAAAGCCAAAGGACAATAGCATTTCCATATACTCTGTGGAGTACCTGTGGAGGTTATGTTAAATTTTAAACATATTTCAATTTACATTTTTCATTTTTTTTATTTTTATTTATTAGTACAATATATATATATATATATAATTTTAAATGACCAGAGTTTTAGAAAGTTACAAGTGATTCTAAGTACAATTTATTTTATACTAACTTAAAATAGCATTATGTGAAAATATATATATTTAAATAATATAAATAAAATACTAAATGTTTCACACAGTTTGTTATTTTATTAAAATAAAAACTATGTAAAAAATATACTGAAATGCATTTGTAATATTTGAATACAAGTATAATGTATATACTGAACTTTAGATGTACTCATGACCACATACATGTAAAAAAAAAAATCTCTGATATACATATTTCATGCTGAACCAGCATTCATTAGTTGATCCAAATCATCATCTCCCACACATATATATGATAGTTGAAAGGAGCTTGAAAGTATGTGTTCAAATTCTCTAATTACATTTTAAAAAACATTTCATATCGAGTCATCTAAATTTTAAAAGTTCTAATTTTTACTCATTTTTGAAGTTCCTAAAAATATGACATTCTAGTGAAATAATATCAATCTGCCACAAGTAATCTGAATTTTCTCAAAAACTGAATACTTCCAGCTGAAAATAATAATAATAATCACATCTCCAGTCAATTAAACTGGAACTATTTATATTTGGTTATCTATGCATAAGTATCAGATCATACCCAAAGAATAACATATTTGTCGCCCAAAGTTTACATCTATTTCACTTTATTTTTATAAACTGTAGGAATGCTGTGAAATAGAGTGAAGAGCAGTTTCATGATGTTTTTTTTTATTTTTATAAATATTATTAAAGAAATAAAGAATCTAAATAGAACAGGAGAAATGAATTAAATTGGTAAACAGTGGAAAATTAAAACTTAAAGAATATAAAATTAATACAATCTGGATTGGCATAAAAGATGAATACCTTCCAACAATGGCACCCAGTATAATCATTTATTATAGAGTATACTGAAATATATGTATTTAGAAATAATCTGTTCCATATGTGAAAATACAAATAAAATTAATTGCTGAACATAATGTATTGTTCATTTTTAATGAAAATTAAAATAAAATTTTGAAAAAGATACAGACTAGCCATCTTAGTTGCAGTAGTTGTGCTTCCTTGCTTGGAATTTTTTTCCTCTTGAGATTATATTCTAAGTCATGTTGTGCCTCAAAGTAAAATAAAATAATCTTTTAAAAATAAAAGCAAAGCTTTTCAAAAAGGCCTAAAGCATTTTATGCTCACACAACCTATGTCAACCAATGTTTTTTCATTGTAATGTTTTTATTAACCCATAAACCGCTAATTATATTATTGGTTATATGAGGTAAAAATCAAAGCTTTTAATTGGCCAACTCACAAACTGAAGACAAAGCCAATTGTTAAAATATATTCACCTATAATATTAAATTCACTTCAGATTCGTTTATAAAAAGTATATTAATAATTTGTCAGGTTATGAAAGTGAACGAAAGTTCTTTCAAAAATAAATTGCTATTTATTTATTATAAAATATTCAATTTCAGCAAATTTAAAAGCGAACATACAAACAAAGAGTTGCTGACGTAAATGCTTTTTTTTCAGTTTTACGTTATGGAAAAGTAAATATTTTTTTTTGCTAAATCTTAAATATTTTTACTAAAATCTTCAATATTTTTCGAAACTAATTTTGTTTTTTTAGTATACCCTATGAAAATGATTTGTAATTTCTCAAAATATACTTTTTTAATACTTTAAATCACATTCAAAATGAAAATCTCAGCGTTTTTCTTTATTTTCTTTGATCAGGCGGTTTCTTTGTTCTTTCCAGCCAATCAGAATGTCTTTGTCGGCTGAGAGCCAATCACCGACAAGCTTATTTATTTGTTTAGCTTTAAATGCTGTTTTATTAATTTTTTACTTGTAAAATAATTCAGAAGAGGGCAGAATCTTACAGAACTTTTAAAAATCTATCTAATAAGCATAAAACGTCTATTCTAGCATTAAAAATAATGGAATTAGAATGACGTCAACTGTCGATGAGAGGTCTCATAAGAGGCGGGCTACAAGACAATTTTGCAGTTTTTTATTTGTGTTTTTCTTGATGCTATGCTATAGTTGTGTGTGTGTGTGTTTTTTTACCTTTTAATGATTATTACATTGTTCCAAAAGTACAAATAAAATAAATGTGTTCTTTCTCAATTGAAAATTTTTTTAATAGGCATAATGAATTTTATAACTTGAAGTCTTGAAACATCTTTCTTTGAAGTATTATTGTTCATTGATAGCTTCTCAGTCTTTTAATTTGGATTTTTATCACTACAATATTAATTTTCTAATTCAGATTTTTTATACATATGCTACAGAAGAAGTAAAAAAAAATGATATTAAGTATGGGACATTTTCGTTACAAATAAATGAGTGAATTAAATTGATAACTTAAACCATATATGGAAAAGATGTTTGTCATTCTAGTGTTTATTGTATGTATTTGTATTTGGTGTATAAATCTTAATTAGAGAAAAAACGGCATTGTAGATTTTCACTCTATAAGTCTTTGTTATATACCAAACATAGCTAGGGAAAAAAGCTTTTAGCTATATTGTTGCAATTTTCTATTATTTATTCATGCAAATTAGGTTTTTCTGCATTAACAACTATATATAGTAATAAAAAAAGAAAGATTAAAATCAGTAGAATAAATTAAAAACATCTATGACGCATGTTAGGTATACATGCTTGAAAGATATATTTTTATTGTAATTATTATTTATTACATTTGTTACTGAATATAGATATGCAATTAAAGTTATAAATTATTTAATATCTTCGTAACTATTGTAATAACCGGATTTAACACAAGCCAGTTAATTCATATCATAAATTATTTATAATTGTATTTAAAAATGAATTAAAAAATGTACAATGTATATTAAAAAAAATAGGGATGCTCTAAAAAATATTATCGAGTTAGGTGTGTCATTATTAAAAAAAGATTTCTGTTAGAAGAATTATTTTCTAGTATTTATTTCTATAAATATCCTTAAAATAACAATGTTTTTAATGGATTAACATCATTAATAGTAGATTATTTATATGTAGATGTTTGTGGTTCATAGATTGATGTTTATGCCATCACAAGATTCTTTTCTAGAACAGTCTCACACACCCCCTCACACTTTTTTTTTTTTTTTAAAGTTAGAATGGTTATACTCGTTTACAAGTGGATCGTTGTTATTATTGTTTGTAGTCGATTGTTCTTTAGGTTTTTAATTGTATTTGTTATTGTCTTTAAAATTAAATAAATATTTTGCCAATATATACTGCCTTTGTGAGTTTAAATACTATCGACTATGGGTAGGGCAAATTCTAAGTGCCACATTTAGATGTTATCCTTTTCATTTGCCGATTATATTTTTTGTCCTACGTAGAATCTGTATTGATTTTTATTATGGATTACACTGTTTATTTTGTTTATATTTTTTTAATATATTATTATTAACAACTATATTGAGCAGTAACTATATAAGATGATGTTGATGATAATTGAACACGATCATGTCAAGAGCTAAATGTGCAGAAGAACGCAATCACATCTTCTCAGCCACTCACAAGAATGCAGATACGCTGAGAAAATTTGCAGTAAATTTTTTAAAAAAATTGCTCAAATGGTTTAATATTCAGGAGTTCATAAGACGTTTGAGCATAGGAGATGATAGAAGTCAGTTGCGATCAATGCACTTTAAGCTTTAAAATCCGATCGATACCCAACTACTGCATTAAATCACACTCGGCATTAAATTAATGAAAGATTTCATTTGCCATATATAACATGCAACAATATAATATTGTAAATCTTGGTAGAGAATAAATTTATTTTGATCAATGGCTAGTTTATAATTTTAATAATTGATATATATTATAACATTAATATAACCTTTACTATGTATGCCACATTAATGCTAATCTTTTCCAAGTATGCCATGAAATAAACAAGCGCAGCAGCATATAATGCTGAAAATTTTATGACTAGATAGAATGTCATTTATAGGAAAGTCATGAATCAGTGTCGATTTGATGACGCCTAATAATAAATAATAGTTGCTGAATTGAGATTTTATTCATTATTTCAACTTATCATTGGTACATTTATTTAAAGCAGCTAGTATTAATGCAATAGAAAGGTAGTGATTTTTTTTAAATTAATAGTTTTGATTAACAACTAAGCTTTAATTATTTTTATTCTAAATTTAAGCATTCTTAATTAATTCGAACCAGAGCACCCATTATTAGAAAATTAAAAGTAATTTAAAATTAGCAAAAAGTGAAGGCGATTTGCTCTGCAAAGAGTCGTACGAAATGATTCATAGACAAAATATGTGAGAAAGATGGCACTGTTTTATTCATTGTTACCTGGGTGAAGTGTAAACAAACAGTGGAAGAGATTAAACAAACACTTGTTATGTCAATTTAACAGAATGAAATGCCGACATATATGTGCATAACATTTTAGTTTAAGATAAATGGTAAAGCAGACGTGTGTTTCTTTAAAAAGAATTGAATTTTTTAATACGTAACAACAACAATAACAACTAAAAAACATTTATTACAATAAAAGAAATGCAAAATATAATTGTAAAAATAGAAAAAATAAAAAATTAATTGCAAAACTCTAAAATTAGTAGTAACAAAAAAATATGGAAATATAAATCATACATTTATATTTAAAGTCTATGAAAAAAAAAGATACAGATTATTATATATTGTAAACAAACACTTGACTACATGCTTTAGTGCAGTGATAGAATTGCGGATTCGAGAGCTAAAGGTTATTTCTGGTGCTCGAAGTCATATGATCTCTCGAAATGATAAACCATTCGCTTACATTATATAATAAAAAATTTAAAACATATTTTAACTGACAATAAGTGGCTTTTGCATGTTGTTAGGTCAATATTGTATAAAGATGTGTGCTAATGTATATATTCAAATATTTATTTTTATCAGTGTATATCCTCTCGCAACCATCCATCTTCCCAGAAGTCAGATCAATCTTTCTCACTACGAATACATGTTGAAACACTCACTTAATTTTTTTAAGTGCTCAAGACATTCAGAACACGTTATAATTTGATATACTTAAATTTAGCTTCATTTATATTTTTAGATACATTTTAAACTTCTATTCTATATGATCAATGACAAAAAAATCTCCCAAATACGGCATTTCATCTTGAATCAGTACTCATCATTTGGTCCAGATTACAATTTCGTACACTTATCTACATCATTTGTTTAATATATATATATAGATAGCAAATCATTAGTTTAATCACAAGCATCAAACTTTCTGCTCACAATTTTGACACATCGCTTTTTGTAAATATATTAATGATTATTATTAGTTATTATGCATAGAAGTGTCTACCAATATATGTATATGATTGTATCATGACCTTTTCTTTTTTACCTCCTCCCTCCCCATATATTTAATTTGGTTTTGTATAAGATTTACTAAATGGAAAATGAAAAGTGATTATTTATATAATACAATATTAGAAATACAAATATATAATAAAATTATTAAAAAGGAAGTCAACCTTCAATAATGCACTATTTCTTGAATATTATAAATCACTGCACACTCACCCACCAGTAAGAATTTTAAAAACTTAAATGAATCACTTAAATTTAAGACCATATTTGTATATACACCAACTCTTACTGACCATGCTTATATCAGAACTTGAGTCTATTGTGTGTCTAATGTTATAATCAAATATTGAATTGTACAAACTTAGTTAACCTATCATAGGAGAAAGACACAGTCTCATTTTTAACTATCTATGATAAGACATATGACTTATAAATGTAAATCTATTATTATAAAACACTAAAAATTTTGTAGTTACGAAATTTTCAGCACTGTATAATAATAGATTTAAATACATGTACATTAAATAAGCAGATTGTTTATCAAATGAATGAGAAGAAATAATAAAGAAATAAATATAAACTATTATCTAAAATTTGAAAAAATGAGAAATTGATTAAATTATACAAATAAATTTAGATTATTATTGTTATTATTAAAACATATACTTATACACATATTTACCAATTATGTCTAGCCTACTATTTATTGTAATGGGATGGGGTAGTAGGAGTTTGATACAGAGTGATAAAAATCATCATCAACCCCAGTTCAACAAGATATTTCAATTAAAATTAATTTACATAATAAGACAAAATATTAAAGTAATAAAGCAAAATATTAAAAAGAAATTTATTTAAATGTTAAAGTAATGTTTAGCAATTAAAGAGAGCATGAGATCTCTGAGAGATCATTGAGTTAGATCAAAAGAAGTCACTTAATTAGTACAATTAACTATCAACCAGCATTATAAAAAGTAAAAGTGTAAGTACTCATCAAAAGTAACCATTTATCATCATAAATGATCTATCAAAATAAATCAACAGTCCATCTTGTGGCTGGATTGAACAACAAAAAATATAAATCAATAGTCAATCCAGTGACTGGGTTGAAAATGGGTCTTCTGTAGTCCAGGCTAACTATTTGGCCCTTGCCAGCTTGTGGCAGATTATTTAAACCATTAATTTGGATACACCAATTTAAGTGCTACTCCATCAAAATACATATAACCATGAAACAATAATGCTGTGATATTAAAATATGCTGATCATCATCAATGCTATGGCCACTTAGTATCATTAATGTACTGGACAATTATAAACTTAATTTCTAATAGACTAAACTAAATAAAATGCAGTGCATGGACTTTGAAGAATATTCTTTTCATGCCAACCCAGGAATCATCATCATCATCTGGATACCTGTACACTAAATAATACACCCCCACTCATATATTCGGCCATTATGCTTGAATCTAGCTCAGAAGAATACAAGCTCTATAACTGTTATGGTGACCAAGAAATGATGATTTAATACTGTTTTAACAATTAAATTCAAGTTTATTAACAACAATAAAAAAAGTGAAATTAAGATCTTTAGACTATGGCTATACATATAACTTAAGTCTTTTGATTTTGATTAACATATAAAAAATATAACATTGTGATTTACATATATGTGATTTACAAAATTACTATATGCAATTCAAGTTATTACATTAGGATTTACATATATGTTCCATTAGGTCTACTTAAAACCCATTCAGCACAAAGGCAGGTGGCTTGATATAAAATCACATGTTTGAATTGACATTTAATAATAAAAATGATTTAATTTTACATATGTTCTATTTGACACTCAATGATATATATACACACATACATGTGTGTGCATGTAATTTCTGAACATATTCAATACACGATTAAACTTTTTAACTTATATTTTTAATAATACAAATCCCTATGCTAGCTTTACTTATTTTAATTTGTTACAATAATAAATAATATTAAAATGTATATTCTTCATATAAATGCATGCATATAATGTGCATAAATAAAATTATAGATGATATAAATTAATTATAAACATAGTAGTTTACAGTTTTTTTTCTTTTTTTAAAAAAATATGTTTATAAGTTCCTTTTTTTTTCTTTAAAAAAAGTATAAAATCAATGAATTAAATCTTTATTCACTGGTATTTTTAAAATGTCATTTTTTTAGGGAACTACTAAAAATGATTTCTTCAATAATATATATAAAATTGTCTGTGGAGTGCTTCTTTCTTTTAAACATTTTTAAAGGTCATTTTAAGGTTTTTAAACTAACTCACCAGATATATATATACATTTATCTGTGTTTCTCTGCACATATAGGTACATCAGCATACATATAATTAATTTTTCATCCACTGATGATTTCTCTTGGACAAGCTGGTAGACTGGCTTGTTATTATCAGAATAGCCATAATCCAGACAATTGCTAATATCAGGAATCAGGTATGGTTGGCATTCTCTCTTCTGTCTAGGGCTTGATAAGCTTCATGCCAGCAAACTGTCTTTTAGACATGTTTGCACAGGCTAATTAATCCATTTTGAAATTGACCGTCTTCATGTGAATCAAAACTCCATATATAGAACTAGTAAACTGTTCACTGCTGGATCTACTGGCTTGACTTCAGATACATCTTTATGGAAGTTATTATTTTTTTATAATTCTCCAATCACCAACTCTGCTAGCCAACTGCCTCACAAAAAATTAAGACAAGAACTGCCTTCAAAAAAATTACTATCCAAACTTTGCAGCTGGCCATTTTGTCCACTGCTTCTCAATGTATTAAAACCAGACTTTTCTGGACAGCTCTTACAAAAACAACAAGCCAAAACTGAACTGATATTTTTATCAGTTCTTTTATAAGCTGCTTTTTGGAATTTTTAAACACAAAGTTTTTAAAAATAGATAATGAAATGTATACAAGCATTAATAAAAAAAATAAAACATGCTTGTTTTTTAAATTAAAAATCTGAATAATACAATGTTAATATTTACTCAGACCTTTTTAAATGTTTTAATTTATAATAAAATTCTGTTTTAAATTTGGAGTTATTTAATCCTTCATTTGTTATTTTTATTCCAGGAAATGTAGAAAAATAGTTACAGTTTTTTGTCTGTGTTTATTTCTACTTTTCCTTTACATTGTGTGCCATGTAACCCAACCAGTTACATTATATAAATAAATTTATGAGTTTTTTAAAAATAAGAAATCAGCAATTTTTTCTTATCAAGTTCAAGTTATAGCTTTTTTCTCTATTTCCATTGTAACAAGATTCAAGAAAGCAAAGAAGAAAAAGAAAAATGAGAATAAACAATGAATGTGGAGGCATTTTCCTGGTTTTTACTATCTATAATTATTACATTCAATGGTATTACTATTTATATATGAAATGGAAAAAAAATTAAGTTGTTTAAAACCAATAATATGAAATGTAAGTATTAGAATTTTCTAGCAGAATTTATGACTTTAGAATTCAAATTACAAATTAACTTTAAATATTATACATATTGCTATAATTCAGTTGAATTTTATTTATTTTAAAACTAATTTATATTCACCAACATAATAAAAATGGTAATGCTTACAGAGTTAGTATTTATTATTTAATAATAATTATATAAAATAGGTAAAAAGTGAAATAGTTTGATAATACTTGTTATATTAGCTAAATTTAAACAATTAATTTATTGTTTGATATATTTTGTATTGTATGTAGGACAGTATATTTATTTTTTTTGCGTTAGATGAAAAAATACATAGGTATTTTTTTGATAAATATTTAATATATTTTCATAAATCACATGGTTATTTTTTATTTGTTTACAATTTTAGGATTCTGACTTAATTTTTCTTGCAGTAAACTTTTTTTTGTCAATGCCCTCAACATATTTCCTAGTTATCACTCTCCATTAAATTCTATTTTCATCCATATTTCCAATGGAAGCTATCAGTTCTACACCTTTTTTATAATATCTTTAAACTATTTTTTATAAAGTAAATGAAAACCATGTTCAATTTATTTTAAAAGTATTTTTTTACAAAATATCATTCAGTCTCAATATATATGCCTAATTCAAAACAGTTATGTCCTTACAATAGTGGCTACAATACCATCACATCCAGTCAACTGATGAACACCATTCTTCACAATTTCAGAATATTGTGGAGCATTTTTAACTATATATTTTTTCTGATGTTTTTATGATATATCAATAGAGGAGAGATGAATGTTTCACTTCGATGCAATACATTTATGATAGAATACCTATTTAAACATTGATCTATGCATTCATAATTCTTTCTACTTCAACTATTATTAAATATTTTAAGTTTTATATTCAAAAGCTAATCACTATCCAAGGTGAAAAATTTTCTTTTTTCAATCATTGGCAAAAATATTGAATTATTTCGAAATTAAGATGTGATAACAATATCTGCATCACGAGGTTGCTATTAACTGTTTCAAAATGATTGATGTAAATATGGATGGAAGAATCATTGATAAGCACACATTCAAATTCAGGACTAGTTTTTATTTCAAATGTATCAGTTTTTCATTTCTAGTAATAATGTTTTCTTTTATATCATAATATGGAAGTTGTATAATGTGATAAAACACCAATGAACAAACAGGTGTTTTCAGTCATATCAATTAATAGAATTAAAGGTTTGACTAAAACAATAAAATCAATATGTAAATTAATATTTTTGTTTATGATTTTTGTCTTATATTCATCCGACAACAAAAATCATAAGTGTTTTTTAATTAGAAAGTGCTCTGAATCTCTGATAAACATTCTTTTATGATTGGAAGCAATTTATTCAATAAAATCCTTTAAAGTACTTTTGGTGTAATAGGTAGCAATGAAATTTCATAATAGTTACTAATGGGATTTTTTAACCATTTTAATTTGAAAAGTTGTCTTATTACAAAATTCTTTAAGATCACATGACACAACTTCATGGTTCAACATATTCTTAAAAAAAATCCTACAATTTTGCAACTAATATATCACCATCTTATTTTAAAACTTCAGATATTTTATTATTTTCTATTTATAGAAATACAAAGAGATTCTTTAATCTCATCAAGCAGGATACCTTTCTGAGATGAACAGGCATTAAATGTAGCCATTTAAATGTTTGTATCATTATTTCCAAAATATACTAAAATACTCTTGCTATCTGATAAATAATATTATTGCACTACATTAAAAGCTTTTATATGCTAATATAACAGAATGATAACATCATTTTTCTATCCATATCTTACTTTAAAATTATCAATAAATTAGAGAAAGATATAACAAACAAAAAATAAATGTATCTTCTTGGCAGTTTCAATTCACAATCATTCTTAAATCTTTTCATCAGCCATTCAATTTCTTCTCATTAAAATGCCACATGTTTTATATTAATTACATCATTATTAATCAGTGTCAGAAAACTAGTCAGGATTGCTTTTTTTCTTTTTTAAAACAAATCTAAGAATTTTTATTTACATCTCATCATTTAAAAGATTTTGATATCTCAGTATTTAACAAATATCTACAAAATTTTACTTCTTTCTTGTACGTTTTACATTGCTATATTAAAGTTAATTATTTTATACATTTGGCTGTCTAGCAGTCTTATATAATGTCGAAGGAAAAAGAAAATAAACATCTGTAAGTAAAACTGCTACACAGTCAAAATTATAAAATAATTAACAAAATAAAGTATGTAAAGAATGCAAAAAATGAGTAAAATTTTGTAGTTTTTAACCCTAAGCAATGAAAAGAAAATGGAAAAGATATTGAATAATTTAGAGCACACCTAACAATTATTTTAGCCACATGTTTAGTATATGACTTTTTTTAATTGCAACTATCTGGGCAATAATCTATGCATCTAAATGATAACATAATATTGATTGTTTTAAATTCTGATTTATAATCGTAATATAATCTATAAAAACCCTTTTTGTATTTTTATTTTTGCTTAAATATTTATTATTATTTTTTGTTTAACTCTGAAGAGGTTGCAGCCAAAAAACTTGCACCAAAGATCGCATGTATCAAAAACTCTGAAAATTTTCCATTTTTATATGAATATATAAGAAGTTTGAAATCAGACTTTCAAATGACTCTCACCATCCATGCTATCTCATACCCCTGATACACTTGATCACACACATGTCAAAAAGATAAATAATCACCAATATCCATATTTCATGTTAAAACAGCACTCATCAGTTGGTCCAGATTATATATATACAATCAAAACTCAGCTTATATTAAGATAGCCAATCTTCATACTTTAATGGACATGCTTCAAACCACTCCACCTCACAACTTTTAATACATGATTTTGTAAATTTATTTTCAGTTAGAATGTAAAAATTATTAAACAAAGAAATGTAATTAGAAGGAACTTGAACTCAGAGTTTCAAGCTCTTCATAGTCATCCACTTTATCTTATATAACTGATAGCCATGATCATTTACACGTGAAAAAGATAAATGATCTCCAATATACATGTTTCATGCTGAACCAGAACTCATCACTTGGTTGAGATCACCATCTCCCACATGTCTATACTAAACTTAATGCAATTAGAAGGGACTTGAATTCAGACTATAAAGCTCTTTACAGCCATCCACTCCTTATACAATTAATACACATGACCACATACATGTGAAAAAGATAATGATCTCCAATATACATATTTAATGCTGAACCAGCACTAATCACTTGGTTGAGATGTCTATATTAAACTTGATGCAATTAGAAGGGACTTGAACTCAGACTTTAAAGCTCTTCACAGCGATACACTCCTTCTTATACAACTGATACACATGACCACATAAATGTGAAAAAGATAAATGATCTCCAATATACATATTTAATGCTGAAACAGCACTCACCACTCAGTTGAGATCACCATCTCCCACATATCTATACTAAACTTAATGAAATTAGAAGGGACTTGAACTCAGAGTTTAAAGCTCTTCACAACCATCCACTCGTTCTTATACAAGTAATACACATGACCACATATATATGAAAAAGATAAATAATCTCCAATATACGTATTTAATGCTGAACCAGCACTTATCACTTGGTTGAGATCACCATCTCCCACATATGTATACAATCAGTGCTTTGAGCATTCCACCCCCAGACTTTCAATGATATGAATGGCTGAAAAGTTGGAATGCGGAGAAGATTGAAGCTTGTCCATTAAAGTCTGAAGATTTATTATCTTAATATAAATGAAGCACTGATGTATATGTATGTGTGGGAGAGGGTGATCTGGATCAGCTGGTGAGTGCTGGTTCAGAATGAAATATGTATATTGGAGATCATTTATCTTTTTCACATGTATATGGTCTGATCGTGTGTATGGAGTGAATGGCTGTGGCAAGCTTGAAAGTCTGTGCTCAAGTCCCTTCGAATTACATTAAGTTTAGTATAGACAATATACATGTATTTGAATATTAAATATATAAATATACAAAAATTTACTGTCAAAAAAATTGCAATACAGGTTGCATATTGCGAGTAGTGGATAAAATGTGAAAAAAAAATTAAAAATGCAAATTTGCATTTATTATATTTACATGATAAAACACTTGTTGTTATTTATTTCCATTTACAATCTAGAAATTATTTTCACATCTACACCAGCATTAACTTCCAAGATTAGCATTTTTCTCAGATGCAATTTACTATTGAATATCATGCATTCTTATGAAACACTTGATATAACCAAACAGATAGCTTAATTGTTAGGGTTTAATATAAATCAGATACAAGTGCATAGCTGGGCATGATTTTGAATGTATGCACCCAATATATATATGATAATATTTAAGAAAATCTATTGTTCAAATATTGCCTGAGTAAATACATTATTTTGAATAACTTTGGCTCACAATCTTCTATTCCTGCTAACAATTGCACTGATGTCTCTAAGAACAAGAAAAAAAGTTTTATTATTATAAATGTAAAAATATTAGCTAATAAAAGAAAATATTTCTTTATTTAAACTTTCTTAATCTAATGTTGGAGTATACTAATTGATAAATTGACACAGATGTCATATACATAGCTCAAACCCAGTTTTTTTTAATGTTAATGACATTTCATTGATACATTTAGGAATATGTAGAGTCCAACACCATGTATTCATTTTTCACTTGATGATTTCTTTCAAAAAAGAACAAAATTAAACCATCCACTCATTTAATTAAACTTTATTTTTCTGGAAGATTGGTTTCATTAAGAGCAGCATTATTAAACTTAAATTTTGACAATTTTTTAGTTTTAAATGTATTTTTTGTTCAGCATATGAAGAGCTCAAACAAAGAAAAGTTCACATAATTAACATAACTCTATTTAGAAAAAAATTGAATTACTTACCTTTATGATTATCACAGACTTCTATTTTATCATTATTATCATTACTGAGATTTTGTGATGGGATATTTTTAAAACGCCTTAACCTGTCACTATTTTTATTTCCTTAATGTTGAGAGCTGAACATGTTTTATTTATATATATCTGCAAACATAAAATAAAACATTGGAACTAAGAACATATGGACATGGAATTAAAACATAGAAATATAATTGCAAAACATTTTATAATTTCATTATCATCATTAATGCAGACAATGTTCACTGGTGTGAAAGATTTATTATGGTTGATCCCCATGTCGATCCATATTGATAGATTTGTTTTCCTTACTGAAAACAAGTGAAAAAAAAGGGAAAAAGAAAAAAAGGTAGAATGATTACTGAGAAGAATTAAAAGAGCAAGATTGTTTAACTCAAAAACCATACATAGTCTTTGATGAGCCAATACCATCACATTTTCAGAATATTGTGAAAATAATATAGGACAGAAGGAGATACTCTTGTCTGGGATCTGTCAATAGGCTTTAAGTAATCCATGTATACATCCCCCCCCCCCAATACTCCTCTTAAAAGGAACATAAAAAAGATCACAATACTTCCCAGAATAATCAAGAGTTAAGTGTTGGATTAATCTTATCTTATGTGTGTCCTTTAAGCAAAAAATAAAGAAATGCATACTGTTAACCATAATTGGATGAGGCAAGTTGGCACTGAGCTGCTCTTTAAAAGAATCCAAATTTGAACACATTAACGATAAGCATATGCTTTAAAGAATTTCTTCCCAAATATTGAGTAATATTTTAGATGTATATATATGAAAAAAAAGTTATCTTTAAAAAAAAGAAGCAAGGAATCTTATTATTCATTTAAAAAAAAAAAAGATTTGTTTAGATTTAAAAAATTAATTTGAAAGTACATTTTCTAATTTATTTCTGAAAAAAAAAAAGTATATATATAGTTATACCCAAAGTAATAATATTAGAGAAAGAATATTACCAAGAAATAAAATTATTATTTATTAATGAATTTGATTGTATAGTTAATAATTCTAAAATAAATAAAAATCATGTTTAACTGATTAAAAAGTAATTTATTTTGTAAAAGTAGTACAGACATATAGCCAAAAATTTATGCCACTTCATCCTGAATGATTAATCTTCTGAAGTCATAGACTTTTTGTTATTCAAATCTCATTTTCCAAACTGTTCATTGTCTAACCTATCTTTGACTCTTCACCCCTCCCCCTCATTCCAATATAGCAATTCCTCTTAGTATATTACTTGTGGATAAATATTATTCTTCCTAATTAATGCATTCATTTTTAATTATTTGTTTTAAGATATATACTATAATAACTTGATTTAGTAATAGATTTACAGTAAGAAAAAAATCATTGAAGTATTTCAGAAAGTTTAAGAATGTTTATGTAAGACTTTATTTTAATTATTAATAAGCTTGACATCACATGATGCTAACTCTCTTTTTTTTAGAAAAATATATTTATTTATTTTTTCCTCTTTAAAAAAAACCCTACTTGTTGTCACATATTAAAACATTTTAATGATATAAAGAACTCATTAAAGTTTATCTTGGAGCAATACTTGATATGCATTCCATAAGATTTTTAGTAACTTAAATATCCTATAAGTTACCAAATGTCTTTATAAAGTAGTTTTACTAATATAAATTAATTAAGGCTTGCAATTAACCAGTTTATAAGTAGCCAAATTTTAGCCTTTTTAACAAATGTAAGATTTTTTTTTTAAAAATATCATACAAGATTAATTATTATTCCACTTAAATTGTATAATAAAGAAGAAAAAATATCTTTCAAGAAGGATTTGAAAACTATAATGCATATATATATATATATATGGCTATACTATAATTTAGTATTATAAATCATTATCATTGAGAATTCCCTCTCCAACCATTGTGTCAAATGCAGGAAGCAAAATATGAACTTATCCAGTGCACCATTTTACAAATAGTTAAAATGCAAAGTGTTTTTGAGTTGTTTATATATTATTGAAGTAATTCTTTGAAATATTGCTTTTCACAAAATTTTATAATAAGAAATCACTTAATTCTTTACCTTGCATTATATGATAAAATAAGAGCAGTTCACTTTAGTGCCATCTATAGTAAAGTTGAGAAACTAATGATTACCAGATGAATCCCAAGCTTCATTAATAAAAAAAAACCTGAAACTAGTCTAGTGATGGGAATTTAAAAGCAATACCTTCTAGTACTCACTGTCTGAAATGTTTGATATGAAAGTTATGGTTATAGAAAGTTTGACACTTGTTCATTAAATTGTGCTAATTGTAATTTTATGGATAATATGACCCTAAAATTAGTATTTTCAAACTTTTTTATTTCATTAATTTAAAGTTTGGATTTCCTTCCTGCTTCTATTTCTTCTTCGGTAGTCTATCATTCTGTGGCAAGAAATGAGAATATGCATCCAATGCTATCAACCAAATGAAACTCTTCAAGGACATCCAGATATTCTAAACATGATGCTCTAACAAACAAAGTATTTGATAATAACAAAATCCAGAAAATAGTCTAGGAAGAATATAGATACTTCAAAAGTCATGGCAGAATTCAAAGCTTGACATTGTGTTCTACTTTGTGAAAATATTGGAGATAACTTATTTTCTAATTTAAAAGTTTCGAGCTGTTAGAATGGAATCATAATTTGCAGAAGGTATTCATTTATTTTTTCTCCATAATCATATTTGAAGAAGTTATATTGAGACTGTTTTGTTGTTATTAAGTGATATTAAAGCATGGTTATGTTTATTTTCTGAATTTTTGAATGACATTTCTATTTCAAAAAATAAAAGCCTCATTGAATTTAATATTATAAACATTTCCAAAACATTTTCCTTAGTGTTTATTATCTTTTAAAGATGTTTTTAAATAGACTCATGCCAACATGTTTAACTTTATTGCAGAAATTTTAAGTACAGTATTTCCATTAGAAAAAATTTGGCAGTAATAAATTGCTTAGGAATGATTTGAGAATCAATTGCATTATTAGTTTCTGAGCATACTTTTCACAAAAGATAACTCTTCAAAATGATAACTAATAATGTTTGAAATGGTCATTATTTGGTGCAAATGTTAAACTTACAAATAAACAAAAGTGCAAAAAATCTTAATTTTATGAAAACAAATGAAAAGCTGTTAGTTGTATTATATAATGGACTATTTCCATTATCAAATATTAAGCACTAAATGTCTTTAGAAAAATTTAACTTTATTTAAATTTTCCAATTACATTCAACTGTTAGTAATAGCACTCAGGTGAGCATATGCACAATGTTTCTAGGCATTATTCTCTTCTTTTTCTTCAGGTGTTGCTGTCCTTGAGAAAAATACAAAAATATTGGATAGAGAGGAAAAGGTACAAAGAAGAAAATTCAAAAAAGCTCCTCATATGATAATAGCAAGTAATTCCATAAGTCAACCTAGTGTGACTATACATAATATATGGAAATCATTAATCTTGGCTTTTAGGAAAAAGTGGAGAAATCAGGAAGAATTTCATAAATAAGTTTATGAAATTTCTACTGACTGTTGCTTTTGTCAGGATGGCTCAATTGGTTAGAATTTTACCTTAAAAATTCAATATTCAAGAATCTAAGAGTCCAGGTTCAATCCCCATGCTAGTACTGTCACTGATCAAGCCAGCAACACCTGAAGAAAAGAGGAGAACAATACTTCTCAAAATGCTGTACATATACTGACCTGTATGCTATTACTAATAGTTGAATATAATTGGAAAATTTAAATAAAGCTAAATTTTTTTGAAGACATTCAATGCTAAATATTAGATGATGGAAATAATCCAATATATAAATAGAACCAAAATTAAAAAGCTGCTCAATGGTAATATGACCAACAGTCTTTCCATAAATTTATTATTAATAATAATTAAAGCTTCCTGTATATTTGTGTTGAAAAAAACTTTCATAAAATAAATTTTTGACAATGTTTGTGTTATAATATTAAGACACATTATTCCAAATATGTAATTAACTTAAACTCTCACTCCTTTTTATTTGAGAGTAACATTTCATAAAAATATTGGCAAATGTAAACCTGCTTCCACGATGTACTTTTGCTGAACTAAATACTTGGCCCAAGCGGTCAGAACGAGATTTAATAAAAATATTGAACCATCAGTCATTTTTCCAGACAGAGGTAACTCTCTCTCTCTCTCTCTCTCTGACAACATGAAATGTAAAACATCTCAAGGGGATATTTATAATGGGTTTAAACCCTAGGCCACCATCTAGTCAACTAGACTAGACCCCAAGAGATAATATAAACATGCTCCAAGTGCTTGACCGATGGCTAGCTATAAACATGAGATAGGCATCACAAAATATTTAAATAAAATTGTCTATTTACTTATAATTAAATTGAGAGAGAGAGAAACATACGACACTAATAATTTACAAAGACATTTATTAAATAATATAACATAAATAATGAATATTTAAAACATAAAACAAAATATGAACACATATAAATTACTATAATTTATAGCAATCCCATCTAAATGTAGTTATTATTAATACTTATGAATATCTAAAGTTCTATTTAAGATTAAGTTTAAAAGTTCAATACTGGCATTAAGAATTCAAAGTTCTATTAATGATGTCAATGAATGTATTTACCTAAGTCTAAACACAGTCTCTGGTTTTTCATATTAGGTGGTCACTCCTGTCTTCTGATCTGATCAGATTCATGGTAGGCATACATTTAAGACAAGTGAAGCTTCTTCTTTGTTCCGCATCCTACAGCATCGGTTGTTTTCATTGAGTTGTCATGGCAGGTTCAAACATCAGCAAAAGGCAAGTCAGGGTAATATATCACTGCATCTGGCTAATGACAGGCAGTGGAAAAGAATGAACACTCAGCTTTTGGGTCTAGTCATGCATTTCTCTCTTGGTACGATTGTTAAAAAATGGTTTTATCATGCTGGACTTCGTTGTTTTAGCTGCTTGTAGATTTAGTTCACTGCTGGCTGACCTTGGTTAACTCTCTGGTCAATTATATTCTTTTTTTAACTGACTTCTATAAAATTCTCTGGATAATCATCTGAATAATCTCAATAGTCTGACTCATCTGAAGAATCTGAATAGTCTGAATAACTGCAAAATCTGATTTTTTTTTTTTGCAAAATCTGAATAGTCTGAATTCTCACAATAATCTGAATAATAGTCGATTTCAGCTTTTTATATTCTCTGACAACACCCCTGCTCGAGTTTTCACTCACGCTATTAATATATTTGATATTTATTTTTTTAATTAGTACTTTTTTTTCTCTCTTATTTTTCCATTTTAATTACATCGAAATTAGTTCTGTAGTGTTTATTTAATCAGTCTGGAATCTTAATCTCCAGAATTTGATTAATCTTGTATATTTAGTTTCAATTCATTATAAACTTTTAGCATGGCCTAGCGGTTAGCATAGCTGCCTTCCAATCAGAGGACCCGGGTTCGCTTCCCAATCAATGCATTGACATATGAAAAAAAAACTTTTAATTAACTTATCTAGTATATATAGTAATTTAAACTTTTAATTAAAAAGTGCTTTTAACGAAAAGTACTTTTGAAAGAATTATATAAAAATAGAATACACAAAAAAATTATAATTAATAACGTTTAACCTACTTCCCATAGCATCGGCCGGGAAGCGAACCCGCTAACCCGGGATAACTGCTTGTAAGGCAGCTGTACTGACCTCTCGACCACCAATGCTTGACATCTTTTCCTTTTTCCCCTATATTATTAAATATTGACATATAATTGCAATTTTTCTATTTTATTTTTTAAAAAATAAATAAATCATGTAACTCGTATATATACACACACGCAATGTGTTGTTATATATACAGATCGTTACAATATATTTAAATAAATTTATATCTATTAAGTTAAGTTACCTTTCTCTCTTTTAAATGGCAAATATTATGTGGTTTAAATATTTTACTGTAATTGACAAAATAAATTTCAACAATCACATTGTTATAAATGTTGATATCAACTTTAAATTAATTAAAAATATTAAAAACATGAACAAGTTTGCTTTTATTACATAATTAAGTTTATTTTTGCAGTTATATTAGTGGCTAAACTATATAATATGTAATACTTATAACTTAGTAGAGACAAATATGTTTCTGTAATTAATTCATTTTGCATATATGTATATATGTCTGTGTGTACATGTGTGAAAAAGGGTCTTATTGTTCAATAGTAAAAAATCTGCTTGCCATATCTTCAACATAAATTCAAATAGAATATAACTTGTTCAAGTTCTAATCAGACATCACGCTAAGATTTTTTTTTTTTTTTTGCCAAATAGCTAGCCCAAGACCAAGGTAAATAATCATTCAATAATTAGTCAATAAATAGATATCTAGATATTTTTAGCTAAAAGATAAAAAATGAAAGTTATTCAAGCCTTCATCATCTGGAAATTGGCAAGCTTTGCAACTTTCTTATTTACTGCTCCTCCTTTAATTGCTATTACAAAACTCATTTTGCCTTCACCTCCATAAATGTGTGTCTGTGCGTGTGTGTGTGTGTGTGTGTGTGTGTGAGAGAGAGATAGAGTAGTTTTCACTTGATTTTGTTAAAACTCTTACCAATATAAACGTGTGTGTATGTATATAAGAAAAAGATTGTGTATTAACACGTTTTTTTTTTAAAAAAATAAAGTCTGTTTTTAAGAACACTAACCGTATTAAACATCAAATGATCGCTTTATAATT
This sequence comes from Epiperipatus broadwayi, assembly GCA_028023455.1. Taxonomy (NCBI): domain Eukaryota; kingdom Metazoa; phylum Onychophora; class Udeonychophora; order Euonychophora; family Peripatidae; genus Epiperipatus; species Epiperipatus broadwayi. Next base: position 2,611,255 of record JAQFVV010012503.1, on the reverse strand, counting down.
AATTAATCTTATTTTAAGCAGATGACATTTCTGTATTACTGAAATCCTATTCATGACATTTTATTTTTATTATAATAGCTATGTTAACAATTGGAAACTTTAACATTTTTTAAGATTTTGTATCCTCTTATAAAAATGTATAAATTTGAACCTAGCTCAAATTTTGTTCCATTTCATTAATTTTAGTTGCCAGCTAACTATAAATAGATTTAAATTATTAACATATGATTTTGTTTTGATCAATGTTTTATTCATTATATGCAAGAAAGAGATCTCCTTTTAAACCTATTTTTAGATTTGGCTTCAAATCTTAGTGTTAAGATATCCTATCACATATAACATTTGATCATGATCTCCTTCTAATCCAGAATGGAACTTGGAAAATTTGTTTGAATAATTAAGGATTTCCTGAGCAGAATCAGGTTATTTTTCTTAAGGTAATTAGTTTATAAATAATCCAATACTAAATGATAAACAAAAATCTATTTAATCTTAGATGAAAAGTTAAGAGATAGAAAAGTTAATATGAAAGTATATAAAGATATACTTTAAAAAGCTTAGCATTTTTTGAGTTAGCTAATTATTTTTAACTGGAAAGTAAAAATATTTTAGATAATCTGTTATTATTTAAATAAATATTGATAAACTAATCATAAATACATATCTAATGAAGAGATGAATTAATTTAGTTATATGTTTTTGCGAGGTTCGAACTCAGACTTTCACACGACCCACCACTCTCAGTGCCATTTCATATTGCTGACCCACCTGATCACACACATGTTGAAAAGATAAATAATCACCAATATACGTATTTCATGCTAACCTAGCAATTATCAATTGGTCTAGACTATTATCCCCACACATATATACAATCAGTACTCAGCTTTATATTAAGATAGCCAATCTTTATACTTTAATGGACAGGCTTCAAACTATTCCAACTCAATCTTTAGCCTTCCATTTCATTGAAAATCTGATGATGGAACGTTCAAAGCCCTTGTTAGTGCCAAGGGGGTCAGAATGACTAATATGTCAACATGGGTAGGATGAAAGAGGCTAAAGAGTTGTGAGTTAGAATAGTTTGAAGCCTGTCCACTAAAGTATAAAGATTGGCTATCTTAATATAAAGCTGAGTACTGATTGTATATATGTGTGGGGGTAGTAGTCTAGACCAACTGATGATTGCTGGTTTAGCATGAAATACGTATATTGGTGATTATTTATCTTTTCAACATGTGTGTGATCAGGTGGGTCAGCAATATGAAGTGACACTGAGAGTGGTGAGTCGTGTGAAAGTCTGAGTTCGAACCCCGCATATATTACATATATAAATGCAGGTTTAAGCTTGTATAATGTATTATATGTTTTTGATAACTTAGATTAAAGTCTACAGAGATTGATTGCAGTGCCATCTAGCTTACAACTTGTTGCCGTCCTTAAAAATAGATATTGTAGAGAATAGCTGGGCCAAGAGAAAATCAAATACAGTATATTTATTTTAGCAATGATAATGGGGAATTTCTTCCACCAATGATGATCCTGCTATAATCACCATTTTAAAAAAAAATATAGCCAAAGTATTAATACTTATCTGACTATTTCAAATTGTCTTAGAACTTTCACCCACCAATTAAAAATAGCTGACTTCGTTAGGATTTGAATTAAGATTTTTTGGCATGATAGAAAATTACATTTACTGTTACTATAGCCCAAGGCTTTTATATATACCAGCTTTAATTAGAAAAATAATTGCTACATTTAAACATCAATAAGTCAAAATATTTACTTAAAAATTATTAAAGATTTGAAATACAGGCATTATTATACCTGGAACTTAATTGTAAATATAGGGGGTTTGAACTCAGACTTTCAAGCAACCTTCAACTATCCATACTATCTCAAAGATATTAAAGAGTAAACTAGGTTACAATATTCTCGAAAATTACAAAGAAAAAGCTTAAAACTTACCAAGTGGTTGGAAATTAAGTTTGAAATTTATTACGAACTAAAAGAGAACACTTCTAAAATATCAACAATTAAATTGTTTACATTGTCAGCTAATTGTAGATTTATTACCCAGACTACAAACAACTTTTATATAAAAAAAAAATGAGGTTACTAGAATAGCCTTGATTTAGGTTAAGGTTAGTTCAATAGTCTAGATATGCTTGCTAATAGGAAACAAAATATTAGATATTATAAAATTAACGATAACTAAATATATTGTAATAGAAGTTATACACTGTCGCAAAAGTTTGATTTTCTTATCCACATTTCAAATAAATAAAAATTAAAAAAAGTAAAAAATGATTTTTTTATTTATTTAATAAAAATGGTTACAAACAAGCATCTGCGTAAAACTTAGCAATTTAAAATCATATCTTTTGCATTTCATCATTATTAATTGACAACATACCCACACACACACACACACACACAAAACTGGAAAATAAAAAAGCTTTAATTGTATTTATATATATTTTCATCATCTAATATGAGTATTGAATATCTTTAGAAAAAAGTGATTTTATTTAAATATTCCAAATACATTCACACAGGTTAGTATATGCACAAGGTTTCGAGAGGTTCTCCTCTTCCTCAGGTGTTGCTGGCCTGATCAGTGACAGTACTAGCATGGGAATTGAACCTGGACCGCGTGCTATTACTAACAGTTGAATATATTTGGAATATTTAAATAAAATAAATTTTTTCTAAAGACATTCAATACTCGTATTAGATGTTGGAAATAGTCTAATATATAAATACAACTAAAACGCCATCTTTACAAACGTTCAGGAAAACAAGTTTTAAATATTTGTGTCTTATATTCACAGGGATGCTGAGAGGATTTTTAAGTGTTGGAACAAGACTATTATACCCCTCCCCCATCTACACATGAATACATACACCAATAATGTCATAATTGTACATTTATTAATTACATTCAAACATATTTGCAAATATATTAAAAAGAGGACAGGTGCTTCTGTAAAAGATAATAAAAACAATAATAGACATTAGTATATAAATAATAATGAAGCAATATATATATAAGAAATGAATTTAATACTAGATTGATTACAAGTTCACAGCAGTTATTATAGTTGAGATGTAATGGCATTTATATTCTGCTAAACAGAGGTGCTTTCCTGGCAAAATTGTGAATCACATCATCAAAATCAATTGCTTTTGCAAGATCAGACTCAATACTGAGTCATGCCAAATCTACCAGTCAGATAATTTTTTATCAGCTTTAGGTTTCTGAGAGAGCACTCTGCAGAGGTGACAGTGGCAGGAATTGTTAACAAAATACGAAGGCAGGCAGATACATTTGAAAAGAGTCCTTCCAGCTTGTATCTTTTCAAGCAATTAATTAGCTTTAATTGACTCAATTGGCTCTCTCCAAAATTTGTTTGATGAACAGATAGCAAATGACTTATCTCTATTTCAAACTCTTCACTATTTTGATTTTTCTTTCAGTTCATCTTGGGGAATTGATAGATACTTCCAGAGGAAGCTGAACTTCTCAAAAATATTCACTGCAGCATTGAAATGAAAAGTCAGTCCACCAATAACATTATCCAATACTACATAGAAGACAGACTTTCTGAAATATGCTTCCTTGGGGAATTCTGAAATACGCTTCCTCAGATGATTCATCCACATCATTTTGTTTTGACAAACCTACTTCTTTTATAGAACATTCATCATGGAATCTCTTTCTTTTGCATTTTTCTTCACCCCCAAGTTCCAGAGTTTCACTTCTATACACAAATTAGAAGCACCATGCTTCACTTCACTCCACATTTTTCCAGCTGTTCCAAAGATTTTCCAGTTCTGAAATCAAACTTTTTAAGTTGGATACTTTGACAACAAGCAGTGCATTTCTGGACTAAACAAGCTTGTTATAGATATCAACTGGAACTAATACTCTGTACCATGAAGGATATGACATAAGATAAGATTTATTAATCTCTGTTCTTGTTTTGACAAGTGTTCTACAAATAGCTTTATAGTTTAAACTCAACACATTCTGACCATTGTGAGCTAGACATGTAATGAAGAGAATAGCCAATACACTTCTGCAAGATTTCCCATCACTGTGGGCTAGAACTAAACAAGTTGTAAATAATTTGACCAGTTCCAAAGTATATTATGGCTTCAGTAATTCATTATACAGGGTCACTTCTACATAAGTGTGTGTCATCCACAAGTGGAAATAAATCTGTTTCACGTTGCTCAAAGTATTCTTGCTTGTGCACCTTCATATTTTTGTATCATGCTGACTGTATTGTCATAACCCTGTGCACAACAATCTGACTGTGGTATGTCATATTCTTTCAATGTTTCTATTATCATCTATGCTATGTTATATTTATTTTATGGCTTGTATCAACAAACTGTAAAAATATTTCTATAATCTTATATTGTTTTTTATATAGTATTACATAATGCAAAAGAAATGTTGTTTGTTCAACATGGGATGAATCTGGCATAGAATCACCAATGACAGCAAAGTACTCTGCTGTTTTCCTGTTCTTCAACATATATTGCTTTACAAGTGAGGAACATTCAGTAATTAACTCATTTTGGGAATCAGGCACTTTTAAAATTGTACTCCAAGAGACAACAACTCTATGACTCCCAGAAAATTTCCATTGTCTTTTTCACCAATGTGCTGGGAACTGCCAAGCAAAGCAGGTTCTCATTCATCAAGGAATAGTATACCATCAATGATTCATTTCATAATGTTATACCACTTGGCATATTCTGCTTCAATTGATACCTCTAAATATACTGTCAAGGCCTTTGTCAGTTGACAGGTATCTTTCTAGTTCTCACCAAACCAGATAGTATTGCCTATGATTATTGATTTTCTCATGTTCCAGGATGTGAATACATAATTTTCATCACTTTTAACTGCTGACCATCCTTTCATTGATGCAAGCATAGACTTAGAAGCTGAGGTAATTCTTCCACAAATCTTGTTCCAAAAATAATTGAAAAAGAAAGCAAAATAAGGCTTGTTTAACTTCACTCCAGACAAGCCAATCTCAGTCATATTTTTCACCATTCAAACTTTGAAATGTTATAATACTTTTGAAAAAAACCTAGTTATCCACATCTTTGGGAAATGTTTTAGAAAAGCTAGTATGACTTTTAATAATATAGTTTTCTATATCCAATTGAAAAGGCACCTCTGTTATAAGAAGCCCAATATCAATTCCAATGTTTAACTTACTCTTCTCTTTACTATGCCTGCCATGCTCAAATTCTGTAGACAATGAAGTACTCTCATCACTAACATTCAATTGTTTCTCTAAATCTTTAAATTGAGAATTTACTTAATTTGATGTTTCTTGAAAAACCAAACTGGCCTCATTAGATTCTAACCTGTGTTTCAGTTCTGCACTTGTCTCACATTGTTTTGAATTTAAAGTTTCATCTTGGTTAGTTTCACTTGTTTTGCATTTAATGCCAAATTGAAAAAAGCAGTTGTCACTCTTTTTTATTAATCTTATCATGTTTTTGGTTTTTCTTGCATTTTTAAGCTCCAGATTTTTGAAATGACATTTCATAACCATTCATAAATTGAAATGAAACATAAAAATATATTCATAAATGAAATGAAACTAAACTTGCAAACTTAAATAAATAAGTAATGAAATCAAAATTCACTAAATTACACAAATACTTGTTCACTGAGTGTTCAGATTAATAAAAGTTATGTCAAACAAGGTTGCAAGGTGGGTTTGCTATACACACAAAGTATAGAATATGAGATATATATCCAATATTGTTTTTCTTTTTAAAAATTTAGTTTTGTAAAAAATTTAAAATTTTTTTTCTTCATGGGCCTTCTTTGAGCTCCATGGGCCCTGAAACAATGTAGCAGCTGCACCCTCCTCTCCTTATATATATATATAGTACCTATATTGATATAGGCACATATAATTTTATCTAAAATTATATTATTAAAATAATCTTTCATTAAAGAGAAACATAAAATTAAATGTTGAGTTTATTTCAGTTTGTTTTTGAAAAAGATAAAAATCAAATAGTTTTCTAGCGTTAGTTTTGAAATTAATTAATCAGAAGGGGAGAGGGGTGTTTCATTAGAGAAATTGAACTAAGGGTTATAAAAGGAAGTAAAGAGTTTTTATTAGTATTCGTAAAAATATAATTTAAAAAGTTAAAACACACAAATCTCTTTTCATTCAAGTTTAATTAAAGAAAAAATAATGTTAAAACTAAATAGTAAATTGTATTAAAAATATATGTGCGTATATATGTGCGATTTGTAAATAAATAAAATGTATGCGAAATAAAAGAAGATTATCATTAAAAACACGGCAATGGCTATTAATAAAATAAAACAACACGTTTTATTGCATGGCTATTACTAATTAAGCAATCTTCCAAAACATGTTTATCAAAGGATTAATTGATAAAGAATTTCGACAACAGATATTTGCCGGAGGATATTGAAAAGAAAACACTTCATTGGTATAAATACTGAATATTTTATCGGACAAGCAGTTGAGACAAGTCAGTTCACAAAGTAATTGAGTAGTGCAGTTCAGAAATTAATTGAGCAGTTAACAAACAAAATGCAGTGTTGAGAAGATCTTGGGAACGCACGTTTATCTCCAGCTCAGATGTCTGAGAAAACAGCAGATCTGCCTGTGAAATAATGTCAGCTTAACATCTTAGAAAATCTCTGTCAGTATCTATTTGTCTCCGATAGTAATAATCGTGAAAATCAGGAAACTCAGCAAGGAAACGTCCCAGCTGGCTGGTAAGCATTCATAATGGAAATATCCTCACCGAAAGCAGCCACCAAAGAGAACAAAATTCTACATCTACATTCAAAAGCCTAGGTAAAAACATTTGCTTATTTCGTTTATACTGTAATAGCCATTGCATTGCATTAATTCATACGAATCTTTCAAGAGTCTAATTATAAATGAACTATTGATGTGTGTGATTAAATTTCAAATACTATGTAGTCCTTTATTATCATTATTATGTGTGTGCCTGAGTTAATATGTGCGTGATTCTTATATCAATATTATTAGTCAAAGTAGATAAATTACCAGTGTTCTGTTATGAAAATATTCAAGAAAATTTAAATTATTTAGAATGTTAATTTAAAATATGCGTGTGTTTTATTAGAAGTATAAAATGTTTAAATTTAGTAAATAAATGTTAGTTAATAAATTATCTTTAAAATTAAACTTTATTTGTCGGTCAATTCTTTTTAACAAATTCTTTTATCAATTCTTTTAATCACTAATTAAGTATAATCTATTAGTGATTACAAACAGCTGAGCTAGTCATGGATATAGGCGTTGAGTTAGTGGCCACTGTTCAAAGTGCGTTGTCTATTCTTTTAGTATTATTTTAGAATAAACAGCTGGCGCCCGTGTTTATACACAAACAAAAAAGTGCTTTGGATTTGGTGTTGAACTCAACAGCCGAGAAGAAGCTATGTCCTGGAAATATAACGCCAGTTATATACTTTATAGCTATCGTTTGGGCATACATACTCTCCGAGTATGTTCTTCTCTGCCTAAGAGACCGGTGTTTCGAATACACATATTCAAACACGGTTCAATATATATATATATATATACAGAACCATTGAGAGTTATAGCTGCCCATGTACAAAATAAATTATGCCATCCCTCTTAAGAATATATTATATTAATTATTACAGTAAAAAAGCAAAATATGATTCTATCCTATACAAAAATACATACAAACTTCTGAATTGATGTAGTTTCTTACCTACTTACTATTTTATTATTAAAAAGTTTATTTTTTAACCTTAGTGAATTATAGTTTAAATTAAATGTTAATAAGATTGTGTCAATTAATAAATACAGTTAGAAAAAATTAAAACTAAAACATAGGCTTTTCATTTATATAGTGACATCTACAAAGCGCATGTGCATTAGCTTATTGGCTTATTGGTACTACAGTTTATAAAACATCGCGCTATATAAAATAAATGTCTTGTTTGCATATAAATTTTATTAAATAAAGATAATCAAAAAATAATTTAATATTGAATGAAAATTGATTTAACAAATATATATTTAGAATTTCTTTTCTCTGTACTTTTAGCAGATGCAAATTTCTTTATGAGTGAATCTAAATACAGTGAATCATTTAATTGATGTTCATTTGAAATCAGTGCTGATGATGAAAGATTTTTTTTTGTGACATAGTAGATTGCAAATAGGTTTTAATAATTTTTTATTCTGAAAATGAACGTTTACCTTTTGCTACTGATGCAGGAAGCAATTGATAGTTTCGGAAAAAGTAGATGATAAATTAATTGTGTAAACCTATTTCACTTGATCATAAAGAATACTTTCAGGGTGCAAACAACAACTTTATGCAATTTTTCATCAGATTGATCGCTATTCATTTCTAAATAATACATTGTTTTTATAAGCCCTCATCACTAATACATTTTAAACTTTTGAAATTTTCCATATGTTTTTTCAACTTTAGAAATCTTTCTTATAAGCATTTATTGTTGTATCCAGAATAGAAAAGGAAAAAGAAAATTTAAAATCTTTTTCAAAATCTACAATACATTCATCAATATTTTCATAATCAAACATACATTGTTCATTTAATTCTATTCAACACAGCTTTAGAAAATTCTCTATCTACACCAATTACTGCAGCTATTTGTCTTGCTTCATGAAGAACGTTATCAAAATTTCCCACAAATTGTAGATCTCTAAAATATTGTTCAACTTGATTCAATGATCCTAATGCAGTTTAATGTTCAATTCTGAATTTTATAATAACTTATTCACTACTTTAATTTGATTTAAGGTATTATGGCATATTTCTATAAAGCATACAAATTTTAATGATTTTATTTTTATGCCCAGAAAATTTGCTGTAATTCTTGTATTCATACTTTTTATCTCATCTTAATTCTACTAATGCATCATATATTTCTCTTATTTGTGTTCTAAGAGGAAGTTCAGTCTTTATTCAACTTTCTCATTGTGTTTCTGATAATTGCTTAAGAGTACTTTTTTTTTTTCATATGTCATAGCATCGGCCGGGACGCGAACCCACAACCATCTGCAACCAACTACTTGCTTGCAAGGCAGCTGCGATGACCTCTCGGAGTACATTTTTGTAAATTTTTTGTTAAAATATTCCCATCTTTAATTGGATGCAGCAAAAAATACATGTAATTCTTGAATTAGATTTAAAAAGTTTCCTGCTTCAAAAGAAACTTCAGCAGAATTGTTTAGTATTATACTGAGACTGTGAGCTGAACAAGGCAAAAAAAAGGCTCTAGGATGTAAGACTAGTGTTTTTTCTGTCAGCCATTTTGTTTCCCACATATAATTGCACCATTATCTTAACCTTATCCTCTTAAATTTTTTATATTTAATTTTAATTTATCAAATTTTCAGAGAACAAAGTCCTTGTCTAACTGTACTTGGAACAGGACAAAACCTTAGAAAATGTTCATGTATTTCTAAGGGATCTTTTTAGGAAATAGGCAAATTATAATGGTAATTTGTTCAATATGATTAGTATCAGGAGTACAAATTAAAATTATTGAAAAATATTTTGCTTGTCACACAATTTCAAGAATTTTAGTTTCTATTTCATTTGCTATTAGTGAAATAATTTCACTTTGAATTTGTTATCTAATGTAGTGAGATAAATTTTTATAACCAGATTGCTGAATTTGACTAAGGTGTTCAGTCACAATAGCATCAAACTTTGAAATCATTTGAGTTAATTGTAAACAATTTTCTTTATTTTTTTCTGTATCAAAAAATCACTGGGAGGATTCTCCAAATGCTAAACATTGTTTAAAGAGAAAAATTATTGTTAATACTATTCTTTCAATAACAGAGTGCTAAAGTTGTTTTTCACATTCATACAACCTGAGTTGAGTTGCATCTACAGCTGTTTTGTTTTTTAGAGCAATTAAGATTTCAGAATTTTTTTAACATTTTCACTATAGGTGGCACTATGGTCACATCTTTTAAGAATACATAATAAATGTCTCATATCATTCACTCTTTTTATATCAGCTGAAGTATCAATGTTTGTTGCTTTCTTATATATTTGACACAAATTGGAAAATATAGAATTTAATATCTCCAAATATAAAAACAATTAATGTTGTTCATTTTCTCCATTAATATATGGTAAAAAGATGATTGATAAAATTTTCTACTAAATACATTCTGTAGAAAATGAATGTTGGTTATTTATTGAGGATAAATTTTAGTAAGAAATTGAATATCAATAATACTCACTTTTTCTGACTACTTACCAGGACCACTTGACTGACATTAATACAAATTGTACCCCATTATCAAGCCTTTTGGGGCAAAACTAATATGTTGCTTTAAGTCTTGTTCTTTTGTTTCAAAAAACTGTTCCTCAGAATCCACATAATCCTCAGTTGTTGTTTTTTTTGATATGTTGAAAGAATAAACTCACCAAGATTGACTCTTTTTGTGATCAAAATCTTTATTGGCATATTGAATTAAAGTTTCAAACTTTTTATTGGTCAATTACAGATTCAGCAGTAAAAATATTTTATCCTTCAAAACTACATTTGTTTTGGTTTAGTTTCTAAAATGCAAATTATAATTTGTTAGATTAAAATAGATAAAAAAAATTTCAAAAATAAATTTTTATTTATAACTGATGAAAATAATCTATAGCAATAAACATAAAACATATATTTGTCATCCAATTATGAATTGCAGTCATATATTACTGATTTCTTTATCAATTTTCCTTCATGTAAAAGTATACATTTTTATTTGAAAATCAAAATGAAGAAATAGAATAGTCAAAATCATTGTCAGGTGCTTTCTCATGAAGAGAACAAGAAGCAACCAATCAGCACCTTGGAAGACAGGCTCTTGTCTTATTGTTATAGCATTGAATTTAAATATTGATTTATTAGTTGTAAAGAATTCTGAAGATGGCAGCATTTTCAGTACAGTTTTTTCTTGAAAAATTGGCAAAATAATGTTCAAATAACAGTTAGTGAATTAAAGCTGTGAACACATGGACAATGCAAGAATGTGGTATGTACTCATGAAAGGTCAATAAATTCAGTTACATTAACACTTGATTAACATTGTTGATATTTTTATCAATTATGAAGAATTTGTTTAATGAATCAGTTAATAATTTTTGTTGCTCTAATTTACACTATTTTTGCTGTCTGTATTGCATGCCAGATAAAACATTTTGTTTTATGTTCTGACATAATACAATTTATATTTATGAAATTATTATAAAGTTATGTAAAATAATAGATGTAAGAATAAGTATATTACATGAGAATGGGGATTATATTGAAGAACCATCAAATCCCTAAATTAATGAAAATGTAGATTTGTTTATAAAGGGTGTGATAATAAATATTTAATCTGTAAATAAACATCTCAAGTAAGATATATTTTTTAAAGTAATATTTATTTTAACAGGGTTGATAATAATCTATTAATAATAAAAAAGAGTAAAGTAGTTTTCTGAAGCTCTATAACAGTTTATATTAAAAAATATATATTAATTTAAAAAACATAAAAGTATATAGACTATGCTCAAGATTAGTAATAACAAATATCAATACTTAAAATAGATGTTAATAAAATTTAAAATATTTTTAAAATAAATAAAAAATTTATAAATTTAGCAACCCATGTGCATGACACACATTTTATAGTAAGACACCGCAACTCTATATACACATATATTATTTGTTAAAAACATATGTTATAGTATTATATTTTTTATTAATTATTTTTGTTGATTTATTAATGTATATGTGTAATTTTTAAATTAAATTGTAATAGCATATACAAACACTTTAAAATATTGATTGAATAAGCTGTTAATAGCAAACAATCAAAATGAGTTAATCCAGGCTAAGCGCTTTTGAGGTGTTATCCCTCATAATCATAGCCAAAATAGTAATAGTTGTTGTGATATTATTAAATGATAATGTATGAAAATCTATATGTAAATTAATCAGCTTGTCTATTTTCTGGAGATAGCAAAGCATATGTTGCATCTATTAATTGCATTATTGTTGTTGATGATAAAATTCACTTTTTTATCTTCCTTTTGCAGTCATTAGTTTCAGTGCACACAATTTTGGAATTGGAGGGTTCAAACCTATGACCAATATGCTTCTCATGTTCAAGGAATATTGAAATGTTGCCATTGTTCTTTTGCACATTCCTGTATGCATGCATATGCTGAGTGGCTCTATTATTTACAGTGATCTTAGTTTTCCCATAATATGTGGCACTGCATCTGACCTGAGGGTATGGAATTCTATATACAACTTGGGGTGTATATGTTGTAATCAGTTGGGTTATATGGCACGCAGCAATATAGTTGTGAGTGTGCATATATATATATATATATCCTATATATATATATATATATATATATATATATATATATAGGAAAGGAAAGGTAGAAATAACACAGATATAAATTTTTGTAGATATTTTTCTACATTTTTCTGGAATAAAAAAAAAATTAAATAATTATGAGTTTAAGATAGAATTTTATTATAAATTAAACAGTTAAAAAGGTATAATAAATATTATTTGTATTTCTGATTTTGAATTTAAAAACAAGAATAGTATTTTTGAAATGTTTTAATTCATTGGTAAATTTCTCTAAGTAAAAATGTGTATATCATACTTTGATAAAAATTTCAAACTTGTTTTCAAAAGGGATTAGAGATTTAAAAAATGATGTTTTTAAATTTAGTTTTTTTTATCACCTCAAATGACTCTATAAAAGGGTTGAAAAAAAATATCAGTTCAGTCTGGATAGTAGGTTTTGAAAAGAATGTTGGCTAATATAGTTTGGCTAATATTTTTGTAAGAGTTAGTTGCAGTTTTTTCATAACTGTAGCAGAGAATGGCTATAGTAAAGCTAGCTGTAAAGATGGCTGGCATAATTATACAGAGAACTGCCATGAAGGTGTGAGAATTCAAGGAAGGAAAAGGGTGAAGTCCAGTCTGCTAATTTACTATACTGGAGTTTTGAATCATGAAACCTGACCAATTCACTAGCCTAGACAGCTGCTTGCCTGGATCAATTAGCCTTAAATATGGACAAGACAGCTAGATGACCTGAAGTATGTGTGGAACCAAATCAAAGCCAACAAACCTAATCTTTGCTTGATGACAACAAGCCAAACTAAGCTTACCAAGAGAACCCCATCAGTTGCTGAAGAAGTAATTATACATATTCTGATGTATCTATATGCAGAAAAGCACAGATAAACATATATATAGCTGGTGAATTAGTTTAATATCCTTCAAATGATTTTTAAAATTATAACTTAATAACTTAAAGTAAAACAAATCAATAATTTGCTTAAGTTAAATGTCTAAAATAAAGGAGCAGTCCACAGATAATTTTATATATATTATTGAAGAAATTGTTTTAGTTTCTAAAAAAATGACATTTTAAAAATACCAGCAAATAAATTTGCTGGAATTAAAAATCTAGGAATAAAGATTTAATTCATTGACTTTATATTTTTAACTACTTCAGCTTCAAGCCGCCATATTGAACTTTTTAAAATACTGGCCTGATACACAATTTTCACAATAACTTCAGTTTGAATTATGTTAGAGCAAAAACAATTACATTGCTAGAAACTAGAAAAACTAAGGAAAACAATAAGCATAAAATAAATAGTGATAACTATATAAAAAATAAGGAAAAAAAGAAATTTTCACAACCGAAATAATTATTATTTTATTGTTTGTTCATAATTTGAAAATTAACATTAACTAAAATGCAAATTACATCTTCAGTGATAATTTCTTTGTATTCCTCACAAAAAAATCTTTCTAAAGATATATAATAAGTCTTACCTGAGATAATCCATAGCTTTACAATGTCCGAAAATGTTCCTATAGGAGTTCTTCATTTTTATCTTCTACCCCAACTGTTGCAAATTGTCACCCTCAGAAAGAGTTCTCCCTAATAAAAGATAAAAATAAAAAATTAAAATTCTAACAGAATATAAAAATAATGAAGGAAGTGGAAAATTATTACTTACCATTATAAATACAATAAAAAAATAAAATGTCATCATCATAGTACAGGTATATTATAAAAGTGGTGTATATGTATGAATCATGAAAGTTCTGCCAATGGTTATGGGAAAACTCAAAAGCCTATTAAACAAGATGCACTATTTTGATTTTAGACTTTGGATAAACCAACCTTGTTTATAACATCATCATCATCATACTGAATAATCATTGCCAATACAGAAAACAATTTACAAATTTCTCATTTCAAGAGGCAGACAATGATTACTAAAAAGGTTCTATGGCAGATATTTATATAAAAAAATGTTTATATTCTACCTCTTCCAAGATACGTCTTCCAGAGAAGCATACCTGTTCATATATGCTAATATAAATATGCAAAATATTTCATCATGCCAGATCTTGTTTACCAATTGGAAAAAGTAATCAGTAATGAAGCTGAAACAAAATTCTAATAAGGAAGGCAATCAGACAGTCATATGCCTATAAAGTATAAAATGAAGTTAGTAAAAACAAGTTAATAAAACAACAAATAAAAACTAAATTAGTAAAACAAAACAATGAAAACCATGTTAGTAAAACAAAAATTAGTAAAAACAGAATAAAAAAATTACTCATTATATACAATCAATTTGCTAGAGAGGAATAAATTGTAAATAGTCTTGAATCAGTGTGTCAACCATTCATCCATTGTGCTGGTAGCTAAAACAAACCAACAAAAAAAACAATAATAAAAACATTACCTTTCATATGTGCTACCTATCACAGAGTAAAAATCAGTCATCATTTTTCTTGAGTGCATATTTATTAGTTTCTCTGATAATAGTTGATAAAGTTTTTTATCAAATAACATTAAAAAAAAATCTAAAATTGAATACTTACCTACTATAGAAAACTTCAAACCTGGAGTTTTAGTAAAATTCTCTACATTCACAAGTTTCAGGTACTTCGACACAGATTACTGTTACTAGATGAAGGCCTGGCCGATTGATATCATTGGGACACTTGTTGACGTGTGTATTGATATCATCCAGAAACACTCGTAATTTTTTTCTTTTTGTGGAAAGTAGTTTCTTCTTCTGATGACAAAAATATTCTTCAAGATCACTATAACTAACACTATCCTCGGAATCAAAGGGCTTAGAGGACAAATTCATCACCGCTAAAATAATCCGTATCAGAGGCCATCATGTCCCGTTCATTTATTTTCACTTTTCTTTCCGTTAATCTAACAAATTGTGAAAAAAATTTTTAAAAAAATTGACCTTATTCGCAAAAAAATTAATAAAAATTTTATTTTTTAACTTACAGAAAAATGGCGACTACCTACGAAAAGAGGAAAAAACAACGAAGAGAATTATGGTATAGGCGCATGCGTAGTCCTTATAGTTTTCCGATTTCAAACAGAAAACGAACTTCAACAAACGAACATTAACGAGCGCAATCGTCGCCGACAAACCGGAAGTAGTTAAAAGAAAAGAAAAAGTTGACAATACTTTTTTTTAAAAAAAAGAAACTTATAAACTGATATTTTTTAAGAAAGAAAAAAAAACTATAAACTATTTGTTTACAGTTCATATATATCATCCATAATTTTATTTATATGTTATATGCATGCATTTATATGAAAAATATATATTTTAATAATATTATTATAAAAAATTAAAATAAGTAAACCTAGCATAGGTATTTGTATTATTAAAAATATAAGTTGAAAGGTTTAACCATATATTATTGTAGGACAATTGAAATATGTTCAGAAATTATATGCACACACATGTATGTGGGTATATATATCAAGGAGTATCAAATAGACATTTGTATGTAAATTTTAATCATTTATTTTATCATTAAATGTCAATTCAAATATGTATTCATGTAATATGTAAATCATAATGTAATAATTTGAGTTGTGTATAGTAATTTTGTAAATCACAAATGTGATAATTTTTTTTTACTGTACATTAATCAAAATCAGAAGACTTAATTGATATGTGAAGAGACATATTCTAAAGACATTAATATCATTTTTATTGTTGTTAATAAACTTGTATTCAGTTGTTAAAAATTGTATTGCCTTATCTCTTGGTCATTGTTACAGTTATAGAGCTTATATTCTCTGAGCTAGATTTGAGAATGGGCTGAATATATTAATGGAGATGTATTTTTAGTGCTTTAGGGGCAGCCAGTATGACATTGTCCTTGCTTGGCATGAGGATTAAATTCTTCAAAGCCCCTGCACTAAATGTTAATTTAGTTTGGTCTCTATTAGAAATTAAGTTTATAGTTAGCCAGTACATTAATGGTACTAGGTGGTCAGAGCATTGATGGTGATCAGCTCGTAGCATTATTTTTTTTTGGTTGTATTTTTATGGATTAGAATTTAGTTGGTGTATCCAAATTATGTTTAAATAATTGCCCCAAGCTAGCAATGGCTCAATAGTTAGCCTGGTCTGCGGAAGATCCATTTCAAATTCAGTCACATGGTTGACTGTTGATTTATATTTTTTATTGTTCAAATCCAGTCACAATATTGACTATTGATTTATTTGATTATTGATCATTCATGATGATGAATGGTTACTTTGAGTAATATTACTTGAGTGTTACTTCTACTTATTAATATAGCTGGTTGATGTATGGATAATTATACTTATAGTTGCTCTGAGGAGTATCTGACTGATCTCTCAGAGACTTTATGATCTCATGTTCTCTTTAATATCATTAAACATTACTTATATATTTTTTGATAAACATTACTTTATCATTACTTTATAACTTTATCTTAAGTATTATACTTTTTGTAAATTATATTAATTGAAATATTTTTGTAACTTGGGGATGATGATGATTTTCCATCATCCCAGGGATGATCCTGCTGATACCCCATCCTGTACAATATATATATAAACAGTAAAATTAATAAACATAATGCTAATTAACTGTTATATACATTATTTTAATCTGCAGAAGTACTATTGATTAATTCCTTAACTCTCCTCACCAGCCATTAAATTAAAAAAAAAAACATAACGGAAGCAAACATCATTAAATAAAATCCCACAAATCCCAAATTTGAACATTAGCAGATTGTCTATTAATTATATTCATCATATTTCTATTTATTAAAATGTCCTCCTTAATATCATAATAAAAGAAAAATTAAGGAAACACTTTTAATAAATAGAAATAAAATGAATATAATTAATAGACAAACTGATAATGTTAAAATTTGGGATTTGTGGGGTTTAAATTGGTGATGTTTGCTTCCTTTATGTTTTTTTTGAATTTAACAGTAATTTAGGAGGGTTAAGGAATTAACCAAAAGTACTTCTGCAGATTGAAAGACTGTATATAATAGTTAATTGCCATTATATATATTATTTTTATTATTATTACAATAGTTTTTAATTAACAAACATCTTATTTTTATTACATATATATATAAATCATTAAGATCAGTCAACATTTAGACATTTCCAATATCAAGGACAATCAACAATTTCAACCTGTTATCAAGGCAATCTCCTTTGGAATCCCACCTTCAACCTATGATCAAGGCAATTAATTTTTGTCATAGAAAAAAAAAATAGACACTAAAGATTGCAACTTGACCACAGAGATTTAAATTGTTGATACAAAGAAGTTTAAATAAACCCTCTTAAATAGATAAATATAATATATTCTGAATGCAGAGTAATAAATAATCAATTATAATTTTCAAATTGCACCCAATGTAGTACTTAAATAATAAGTGTAGTAATGCTTGAGGCTAAATATATATATATATATGTTTTGGTTTCCATGGGTAAACTTTAATTAAATAGCAAAAATACTTTTACCAACAAAAAGATTTAGAAGGTTAATAACAATATAAAATTATTTACAGGTATGTTCAAGTCCAAAATAGAATAATCAGCCGATTTGTATATTTTTTGTATTATCACAGGTAGCATAAATGTGTTATGTTGGAGATTAAAATTTATATTTGAATTAAATTATTTTAATTAATACGATTACTGAAATTTTATATGCACTATTATAAATAGAGATTTTATCCTTCTATTTAAAATAATCTATTTTTATGTTTTTTATTTTAGAAAATAAATGTGTATCACACTGAACACATGATTTTTGATATATGGTATAAACATTTTGACAATATGTGCTTTGAAAAATTTAATGCTTTTGTTTAATATCTAAAACTGATCAAATGCTTTACCAAAGATCTTAATTGCTGGAAGTACTTGGATTTTTTAAAAAAAATTGAGATCTTTGGTGGTATTCTTGACAGGAAAAAGGATACAAAAAATTAATGTCCTGGGATCAGATCTATATAATTGTACAGTAAACCTGGTTTTTGTTAAAAATCTTAGGATTTTTGAATTTTAGGTTTTAACTTATTAGTAAAAAAGGAATTAAAAGAGGTCAGTATATTCATAACTTCATCAATTTTAATTTTGAATGAAGCCTTCACTGATAGAGACAAAGTCCAGCAAACAATCTACGATGGGGATTTAAGTGCACTATTATTCAGTAAATTCTAATTACTCAAGTTAACAAAAGACGTCACTAGAGTAGTGAACTGCTCTTGTTACATAATCCTGGAGTAAGACATAAGTAAGACAGCTAATGATATAAAGTTTACTCTAGAACTGTTCTAATTAGCTTGATACGGACAACTAATATGTTTATACCTTTGAAATGGGATTTTATTTAAAAATAAAATGAAAACAAAAACAAAACATTAATCTAATTGAATTAGTCAATTTTGGGGAAAACTATTTTACTATGAGTCCTTAATTTAATTTATAGATAATATCATTATTGTCATCCATGTCATCAGGTTGAACTTTTAATGATATTATTTAATATCATTCTAGTTGCAGTGCCCATTGATGAAAGCAACAAGCTAAAAAGTAGTCTGGAGTTATTAGATGAATAGGCACTGGATAGGGATTTCCTTCTTGCATTCATTGATTACTAAGGCTTGCACTGTGTGGCACTAATCTATGGAGAATTAACTATTTTTCTCTGCAACTTTGTATTAAAAGCATAGGAGAAACTTCTTCATTTATTGTAGCAACTACTTTTTTGATGGAAGCAGAGCAAATACTATCACAAATCTTATGAAGGGTTGCTTCAACACATTCTTCCAGATAAACCTAATGAATTGTTTTCATTAGATTTTTGTGAGCCACTTTCTCACATGACATGTTTATAAAGTTTGTGCCAGCCTACCCTGTTCCCAAAACAGATGATAAAATGTAATGAAGCATCTGACCCAAGTTCATTTTTCCTTAGTAGGTAACCCTTCCTTCATTCTTATTGATCATGCTACTGCTTTTATTTTAGTACATAAAAGAAAATGAACCCTGAGGCATAATATCAGACATGTTATGAGATCCATAAAAATCATCAGTCCAACCCACATGAAAGGGTGATGAGAGAGTTAAATATATTCTTTAGGATTTTTATAGAACACAACCATAAGCAGTAGGTAAACAAATTGCCAGAAATAGTCGATTACATCAATAGGACCATGAATGATTCGATTAAATTCTCCTGTCAGATTGCAATTCATGAAACATGAACCTGTGCTTATAAAAACTCTTTTCTCATCATCCCTGAAAAAATAGATCTCGCGAACTGGAGCAGGCCAAACTTAATTTAAGAAAAATGGGTGCTAATAGATCTAAACAATATGACTTTCAACATATAAGTAGAATACTATTAATTCAAATACCTCTTATTCAAAATTTTCTATTATCCTTACAAAATTTCAAAAGTGATCCTTAATTTTTTTTTCAAAAATTAATTAACTAAATGAATAAGCCTAATTGCAGTGTACTTCTGAGTATTCTCTTTCTTTTAAAGGGTTTGACTTTATAATGAAGAATAAAAGATTAATTCATGAAATACAAAAAATTCTGAAAAAATCCTGGAACCAGGGATTTGAAATTAATGGTATTTTGCATTTAATATATAAAAATAGTTTAGGGCTGCTATCTCAAAACAGTTTGAAATATTGTTTTATTTTTGATATGACCATATAAACTGTCACCAAACTTTATATATTATTGCTGACTGTCATACATATTTGTAATAAGTTATAAAGAAATATAAGCAAGATAAATAATACAAAAGCAAAACAAAATGAAAGTAAGATAATAAAAATAAGGTATATATACTCCTTGTGAACAGTGTTAGAAGATGAAGCTCTATATAGATTTTAATATAAAATAAATGAAAAGATTACATCCAATTATGGCACCGCAGCTTTGCCAAGTTCAAATTCACAAGCAATGAGACATGATGTGCAATATTAAATGTATTGTTTTATAAAAGCAAATGTAAATTAAACAACAAAAAAAGTGAATGAAGACATGATAATTTTGTCCAAAAAAAAAAAAGATTTTTTTTGTACTATTGTAATGCCTTGAATTTAATAATTATTGATTTTTGATTATTGAAAACAAAATATTGTAGTTCTGTAAATGTTGAAATGTAATAGTTAAAAGTTTTTAAACACAATGATAAATGCAATAAAATCATTTGACAATGTGGACAATGAATTAGAAGATGTAAAGACTGTTGAGAAAGTCCTAATATTAGTATCATTTTTTCATTTCTGCTTGTCCTGTAAGAAAACAGAAAAAAATATTGAATGTTTTGATATAGAGTATGATATGGATTTGAAATTGGAGAGATGATAAAATAATTCACAAATTACCTTTCATAGTTTAGTGCAGTGAGTCTGGAACTCAAGATTCATGGATTTCAGTTCTAGTCCAGTCTCTTAGATACTCAAACTTCTTATGAACTATCACAAAACAAATCATGCAATTATTTTAATTCACACATTAATGCCAAACATTTATTTTTATAACACCAGAGGTATCTTCTAAAATTACATGACAAATTCAAAAAATTGACTGAAAGTTCTGTTAAAAAGAAGTAAAGAATTTCAAAAGAATGATAGTGTAAATCAGATTGAAAAAAGTGGCTCCACCTATTACATTTTATGACTTAAGTGTTTATATTTCTGTGGACTTCTTTATAAAAGTGGAATATCTTCCACAATATGCTACCCAGCTCATCACTTTCAGTCTCATCAGAGATAGTAATAAAGTGAAAGGATGACTGATTTTATCAAAATCTTATTAAGATATATTCCTAAAGAAATTGGATTTGTTAACAACACATTGTTAAATTTATGGCTCATCTTTGAACATTCAAAAGAGCACCAATAATTTAAATATATACATTACTTTGACAACAGTTAGACATTGTTGATTGTTATTGATATTGCCTAAGTATAGACTGGTTTTTAATGATATATATTGTACCCTCCTCCCCCGTCGCCTCTCTCGCGTGCAAAATAATTGATATATACTTAAATTCCGGGTTCTCTCTCTAGCTCAGTCTTAACAAAAATGAATGAAATTAATTTATTAAAATGATTACTACTAGCTCTAAACTTTAAAAATATAAATACAGTTATATTATTAAAAATTTATTATTTTCATGAGACATGGAGCGACGACACGGGGAGCGAGACAGACTACATTGAGATATATCCACATGATACTATCCCAATGGCATAAGAACACTATACTAAATAATCAACTTATGGCATTCTTATGACTTTCCAAGCTCTTTGCATTACGATTAAGATAATAATCATATCTTATTATTCTTTGTAATAATAATCTAGCTCAATTAAATAATTTAAGTAAATAAATGAAATAAAATCAAATCAAATAAATCTCAGGTTCATAAATTGCATTTAAACTGATTTAAAATTACGGTAGTAAACTATGAGAAGGGAATTTTATGTCATAAATTCACTACGTAACAACTAACAATAATAAATAAGAATAATGATAATAATAGTATAATGTAATCCTATTTCTTCTTAAATGAAATAAATAAATAAATATTACGTTCGTGGTAGTATTTAATAATCTGACAATCAAAATACGTGTTGTAATATTAGCATATAATTTATTTTAATATTGTGGCAACCAACTTATGACCAATAAACGATATAATTATAATCCTTTAATTTTATCATACAAATAAATTTTCAAAAATTATTATAACACTTTTATGTTTATCTACTTTGTGCAAAATTATATGTCTGTTGCAATTATAAATGTGTATTGCGATATCATGCATTCTATGTGGAGAAATATAACTAAGACACGAAGCTTACAAATAAATTTACAACATAGTTTATTAATAATTATACAAATAACAATATTTACATTATGTACATCGGATATCCCTACTTTCCTGTTACAAAATTACTTTACTAGTTTATCTCTTAACATTAAATTTCTACTTATTTTATTTTTAACTCTTATACAGTATTATTATTATTAGATATCTGATTTTAGTTTAGCTTGTTACAAAAATGTATCTATCAATAATTATCATTAATACTTTATATCTCTATTATTTTAAAATTATATTTTTACAAAAATTTTTACCTTCGTAGTAAAACTATACAAAATCATAAAATTCTATTTTTATATTATTCGTATGGAATCCTAAAGATTCAAACCCTTCCTGAAATTTTGATGTTTCCGTTTTATTATTGACTATACAATAATTATTAATCAAATACTTATCCAAGCCTTTGCTTCGTATGGTAATTACACTCATTAACATACCATGCACCAATACATATATCAGTTATACATTATTGAATCATTTTTCAACCAACATGCAATCTCTATTTTTAAATATCATATAAAATATTAAAATTTTATTATTACTTTAAAAACTTTGTTTAGATTTTTCCTTTAAAATCTTATATTCATTTCAGAATTACTTTTTAAAACTATATCATATGATTCTTCATCTCTTTATGACATTTATACTTTCACTTTTAAAATAACAATTCTAACTCATTCTAGTAAATAAACTATTCTTACATAACTACAACATAGCCTCATTTCTATTTTATGTATCATTTCTATAAAAATATCTTTCTGACGATGTATATTCATGAAACAAGGATAGCGAAAATAGATGCGTAGGATCAAAACAACTAGAATATTATCCGTCATAAAACTTGACAATGATGGCACAGTGAATTTAAAGAACACCATAGAGGAGTGACCTTTATCTGTCTATCCACCTCTACTATAGGAGTGATGCTAAAGCTATTCCTTCAGCTTTATATAACATCAAAAAGTTTCAAAAATACGTAAAAAAACACTGTCCAAAATATATGTGTTCAGTGATAGGACTTAGTTAGCTATACTGAAATCACACAAAATACTATGATCCAAATATTTGATTTTTCATATTTCTTGGCAAAAAACATCATCTTGGTTTCCTCTACACCAGTACTACCAAGTCACTATCCGATTTTATTTCTCTAGATTTATCTATGCAGTACATCGACAAATTTCTGTCTACATTTCTAACAATAATAAAATTCATTTTTAGTTCAAACTATACAGCTATTCTTAAGAAAATCTTTTACTACTTATCTCGTATATTTATAATATACCAACTATTTTAAAATCATATGAATATTTTGCAAACATAAAAGTTCAAAAGAATCACATAATTATTATGATACTTATTATTAATTATATTTTTAAAACAACTTATTGCATGCACATTTTAAAATTACTACTATCTCAAATATATGTTTTAATGTTGGATAAAATGTGTACTTATAATTTTAAAACTTTCATACATCATTCTTCATTAATAGATGACCTAAAAAAAATACATTATGCATTATCAATAATATCACAATTACCAAAAACGATCTCTATCTTCTTGATCGTATTCTGAAGGCTTCACCATTCCATTACTTCTTGTAGATATTAAAAACTTCCATACATACATTTTATTTTTATAATAATATTTCTATCATTCTATTAAGCTATTATATTTAAAATCTCCTTATTCTTAAATTCATGTTTATATGTTTCCCTAAGCTAATATAGAATTTTTTATATTTTAAATACAATCAAATAAAATATTTAAATTATATTTACGATACTGCTTTGTCGAACTTGCTTGAAAATTGTTCATCGTAAAGCTAAAAAAAAATATACTTTATTTTTTCCTTTTTTTCAGTCACTTAATGTTCTATAAAAAAATAACTCTGTTTAATAATCTTCATCGACGATGATCCTTAGTTTTCTCAATATTTTATACACTTATTAATTCTTGACGTCTCCTTCAACATAGTCTGCTAGCTTTTTCCCGCGCGTCTGGTTTCCCCCGATGCATCTTGTAGATATTTTATTTTAAATCTTCAATAAATTTCTGTTTCCATGGATCCATTTTTATTTAGTCATTTAATTTTATATTTCTTTGATCAAACATTATTTCATTGAATATTTTATAATATTTTTTCTCATAAGATAAAGTTTTAGGTACCTTGCCATAAAATACTTATAGCACTTTAATCTTTTTTACTTTCCTTTATTTCACAATTCTGGAACTATATCTTTTAATAATGTTTTCTTTACAAAATAAACATTCTTTCTCCACCGTTATTTTTCTTGATAATAGAATGCATATTAAAATTTTGTTCATAGAGAAGAATAATTTAGTTTTAAGATAGCTCTGTAAATTTATCGTCATAAATTGTTCTTGACGACTAGCAGCTTCTTTTTCAGATTTTCACATATCGTCCCAATTGTATTCCTTTCAGTTATAAGATTAAGTTTCAGGTTGAGCACAACTAAAGTGGCATTAAGATGATTTCCAATTATTTTTCTTTCAGCAATCACTTTAAATATTTTTTCTTGTACTTCCATGTTACTGTAGGCTTTCTGGTTAAATTTGAATAAAATTTCCTGGTAAGATCACTTATAAAATTAGAAATTCATGTCTTTGCAGTCAAAAATATATTATATGTTACCGAATAACTTTTAGAATAATACGAAATTATAGATTTATATTACTTTCAGCTACGATGTTATCAGCTATAAAAATTTTGTTACTTTCTCTTTCACTTACACATTACTTCTCCCCCTCTGTATAATCTTAGATTTTTGTCTGTTAATTTTACATCCTTTGATTAGTTAATATTTATTTTAGCGCGAACATTTTATTCATTTTATTTTGATAACAGAATGGATGTTTTAAAATTAAGAATTGATGACGTAATGTCTGGAATATTTCCCAGACTAATATTATTAAATTCAATCATAGTTTTTTTATAAAAAAAAATCATCTAAGTTTTAAAATACTTATTAAAACAATATTTAATATTTTTTTAAACTTTCACTTTAAAGATCGATGGCAATTATATCTAGTTTTAAATTCACACAGTTTATTATTATTTTAACAAGAGTGTGTGTGAAGGCATATAATATACGGTCACGTGTCTACTGACTTTATAAAATGATTTTTTATTTACGTCTTGGTTTAAATTACCAAAACTGATATATTTTATAAAAAATTTAGAAAATAATTTTAAAATGTAGAACTAAATATAATTCTCACCATCCCACAGTTTATTAATAAATTATACTCTATTAAATTTGATTATTAAATACAATTATAACATTACATTTCATTTATTTAATTTATTAGTTTTAAAATATTATATTCAAATTATTAATCTACTTTTAACTATCTATAGCTGTATTATTTTATATGGCCAGCTTTCACAACCATAAGCAATGATATGATTAAGCTTTATTTAATTGTTTTCTTTTAAATAATTTATTACACTGTTATACACCAGGTATTTTTAGCTTTAAATTGTACTATAAAATCTCATTCTCTTATTATTTATATCTCTTACAAATATAACTTAAAATTTAAAATTTTTTAATAATTGACCTTTCTACCCTACCTATGACCTACAGACAAGGGCACAATATATATTATAAAGAATATTAAAGATATCAAAATTATATACACACCCTCTTTATAAAAAATAATTAAAGGTCAAGAAATTGGCATGTGTGAGTAATGTTTTCTTTCAGTTCTAGAATATTGTACATTTTTACTCCATTCTGAACATCCTTAAAGTTTTCCATATTCTATGCTCTGACAACATTTTACTATTAAGAAGATTCTATTTGTTTTCAAGCTACATTTAATAATTTTCTTACAATATTTTTAATATGGTTAAAACTAAGATAGGTCATATGATAAACAGGATTATTGTTGATATAGTATAAAAAAGTAAAAGCCTTTTAGAAAAAATTATGAACTCAGGGCTCATAAAACTAGAATGCTTTATTTACCTTTTTTTTTTCAGTTTTATCTATTATTTTCAAAAAGGCTGAGAGAATATAAATTAGTTTTATATCATTTTTAATATTACCTGTACATATTTTCTTATCAATCTTTAATATTATTTGTACATATTGTATGGATTTTGTGTAATATTCATTCAGCATATACAGTTAAGTAATATAATGTTCTATCTATCTTTTTACATAAAATTTCTTTCTGCTTTACTTTTCTGCATATTTTTTTCTTGAAAATTTTTTTGTATTCAGTCACTTTGCAATAGCTTTTTTTAGCATATACTATTAAGAATTGACTGAATGCCACAATTTCAAATATCAAAATGTTGATTATCACCTATATTAATAAATGTTCATTTTTTTACTGTGACGTAAGTTGCAAGATTAGACTATTTGATACTATCCTTATTTGTATATTTGGATGTTATGTACTCTGTTTTATTATAAACAGAAAAATAAATAATCTTAATTAAAAAAAATTGAATAGTTTATTGACTGTGATTGTATAAGAAGATCAAACACTGAAAACAATAGAGTTGGTCCCAGGTCCATTGACCCTGAACTCCAAAGTCTGCTTCTGTACTAAATGGCATATAGCAGTAAATGACATTAATTAATATAAATCCACATGAGATTTTGCTATCTCATTTGTTCTCATTTTTGTGTATCTTGTTTGACATTGGATCATAAGTGACAAAATTTTATACAGTTATATACAATCTATAATAAGGCACATATATATATATTTATGTTATATGGCACAAAATAATATAGTGTGTGTGCAAAAATATATATAAAGTAAAGGAAAAGTAGAAATAAACACAGACATAAAATTTTGTAGATATTTTTCTACATTTCCTGGAATAAAATAATAAGTAAAAGGTTAAATAATTCTAAATGTAAAATAAAATTTCATTATGAAATAAATAGTTAAAAAGGTCTAAATAAATATTAATATTGTATTCTGATTTTGAATTTAAAAACAAGCATGTTTTATTTTTGAAATCTTTTAATTAAGTCTTGTATACATTTTACTATCTAGTTAAAAATCTTTGTAGATTATAAAATTAAAAAGGATTAAAGTTAATTGAAGTCAACTTTTTCCAATCATACTTTTGATAAAACTTTAAACTTGTTTTCAAACGGATTAGAAAGATAAAAACAGTTTTAAATTAGTGTTTTTGTCACCTCAGCAATCTGTCTATAAAAGTCTGGATGGAAGATTAGTTCAGTTTTGGCTAGTAAAATTTTTGTGAAGTAGTTAATTGCAGTTAGTTGATAGCTGTAGCAGAAATAGTTGGCTAGCAGAGTTGGTGTTTGGAGAGATATGCAGAGCTCCTATCAAAATCTAAAGAGAAGGCAAAGATAGAAGTGCAGCAGCTACTCTATACTTTACTATGGAGGAGTTTGATTCACATGAAGTCAGGGTCAACTTTTAATGGATCAATTAACCTGCACAAAAGTGTTGTAGAAGATAGTTTGCATATGTATCCAATCCTAGATAGAAGGAAGATCACTGAAGACAGTTTGCTTGCCTGGTACAATCCTAGACAGAAGGGAGATCACTGCAGAACAACTTACTTGAACATGCCTATCCCAGACTGACCAAATCACCATGAAAATACCATCAGCTTGATGAAGATGTAGGTATACATTTGCTTCTGGGTCTATATGCAGAGAAGCACTGATAAATGTATATATCAAAGTGAGTTGTTTATTTATAATTACAACATTAAATTACTGTAATAGATTTCTAAATATAAAATCTTTCCATTGTCTTGTAAATCGAAAGATTTCGCGAGTATTAATATGTAATAAGAAATGTGGACTTAATCAGTGAAGTATTGAATAACTTCACACTCGCAGATCTAACCGCTTCAGCTTCACCTATTTAAATAGAAAGTAGGTTGAAGTAAAGAGGGTTCCTGTCTTTTCTTCCATAGCATAAGCTTGTGGTTAAAACACCTGTAGAGGTCCCTACTATCACATTTTATATGCATATTATCAAGGTTATAGCCTCAGTAAATATTACTACGTAATCAATGTGCATTTAATAAATTTATAATTACAACTTTAAATTACTGTAATAGATTTCTAAATATAAAATCTTTCCATTGACTCGTTGTAAATCGAAAGATTTCGCGAGTATTAATGTGTAATAAGAAATGTGGACTTAATCAGTGAAGTATTGAATAGCTTCACGCTCACAGATATAACCACTTCAGCTTCATCTATTTAAATAGAAAGTAGGTTGAAGTAAAGAGGGTTCCCCTCATTTCTTCCATAGTGTAAGCTTGTGGTTAAAACACCTGTAGAGGTCTCTACTATCACATTTTATATGCATATTATCAAGGTTATAGCTTCAGTAATATTACTATGTAATCAATGTGCGTTTAATAAATTTATAATTAAAAGACATTCTAAAATTTCTATATTTAATTTAAAGATGTTATGATTAGTTAAAAGCAACTGGTGATAGTGATACATATATAGAGAGCATAATTTTAAATCATTTAAAATCTATATTTAAAAAAAGAAAGAAAATAATAATGCAAGTAATAACTTTGTTTGGATTAAAAATCTAAGAGTAAAGAATTAATTAATTGACTTCCTGTTTTTTAAAAAAAGTAGAAATCAAAAAATCAAATCTTTTTAGAGTAATCTATTAAGACTGATTTTATTCTTTAAAAGAAAGGAAATTCTTTATTATTAAAATAGTGAAATTTATGTACTTTCAACAAAGAAGGAAAAAGAAAATACTTTGATTGACTATAAAAATAGAAACGAATAATTTTAATTCATTTATATATATATGTATATGTGAATTTTATGTATAGTTTTCAAATGGAATTAATTATGAAAGATATTTTTAATTTTATTATTTTGATAAATGCAAATATAATTAAAAAAATAAATTTCATTTACATGTTAGTCAATTATATAAATGTTTTATGCAAACTCATTGAGGTATTTTATATCAAAAAGTGATAACTAATTTATAACAAATCAAAGATGTTTAGAAATATATCCATCTAGAAATATATCCATCAAATGTACTGCACATCTGTGTATGTATATATCAATAAGTGTCATATAGATACATATAGGTAAATTTTAATCATTTATAATATTTTTATACAACTTAACATTTTAATCATTTATTTTATAACAATTCAAATATTTCTAGAAATTATAATGCCACATCTGTGTGCATGTATCAATACATGTCAGATAGACATGTATAGGCAAATTTTAACCATTTATAGTATTTTTATGTAATTTAAACATTTTTATAGTTATGTTATGACTATTCAAATATGTCCAGAAATTATAATGAATGTCTATATGAATATATGTGTTTTATGGAAACCCATTAAGAAGTATTGTCAACCAATGTAATAACTTGCATTTTGGATTAATCATGTGAATCACAAAGTGATATTTTTTTTAAAATTGTATATTATTCAAAACTGAAAGCTTAATTGATATGGGTATAGCCTTATTCTAGAGACCTTAAGTTCATTTTTTGATCTTGTTATTAATAAATTTGCACTCAATTGTTAAAATTATTCCAGTGATTTAATTCTAAATGATTTTTAGATTTTATGTATTTGCATCATTTCTTGGTCACAATACAATAATAAAGCTTATGTTCTCTGAGCTAGATTCATGCATAATGGTCTGATTATATGAATGGGAACATCTTTAGTGCTTAAGGAGCATCCAGTATGACTGATATATCCTGATTGGTGCTGAGATTATATTTTTTAAAGCCCATGCATTATATTTTATTTTATTTTAGTCTTATTAAAAATTAAATTTATAGTTGGTCAGTACATTAATGGTACTAAGTGGCCATAGCATTGATGATAATCAGCATGTTTTAATATTCCAGCATTATTGTTTTTGTGATTATATATTCTGATCGATTAGCACTTAAGATGGTGCATTCAAATTATAGTAAAGGTTCAATAGTTAGCCTGGTCTATAGTAGACCCATTTCAAATCCAACCACAAGATGGACTGTTGATTTATTGTATTGATGTATTTTTATTGTTGATTATTCATGATGATGAATGGTAATTTCTTTTGAATGACTTATTTATACTTACTTTTATAATTGATAATGCTGGTGGATTTGTAATTATATTTTTAGTTGCTCTAGGGAGTTAACTGGGCTGATCCCTCAGAGATCTCAAAATCTCATGCTCTCTTTTAATATATAACATTTCTTATATATTTCATGATATTAAACATTATTTTAATAAATTTATATATAAGTTTCATTATTTAAAATCCATCACCCCAGAGACAAACACCTGATTCCCCATCCCATTATAATATAACTAGTGTTAGAAAAATGTCTTAAAACAACATTTCAATCTAATAACTGAAAATTTAACCTCTATGGAAATGTTTTTTTTTTTATTAATCAATGATCACTTATAAAGATATTTAAGATGATGCTAATGCCAACTTATTAATAAAGATTCATACAATAAAATCAAAAAGCACAAATATAAGAGAATGCTTATCCCCTCAAGTCAGCCATCTTAGATAGACAAATTGCTAAATTGATACTTCAATTTTACCCCTTTTTAAAAAACATATTGCATCTAACCACATTTATTAAAGTTCATTTTATTTGTCAAATTATAGTCTATATGCCTTAATAAATAAAGATATATTTTATCTTAGTGAAAGATATGTATATTTTATGTAACTCTATTTATAAATAAACACTAAATGTGTGATTACCCTTAATCACCTGCTGCTTAAAGGAACAAATCCTTTAAGCCACATATTGCTACAGCTTCCTTCAAACACCTAATATAAAATAGAATGTCAGGTACTCATGGACCTGCTACATTTAAGTACTGGAGATGACAGATCAGGTTTTAGTTCAGGAACTATAGTCTTGAATCTCTCCCTCATATTAGTACATTGTACCATACAGAGCAAGTAGTCTTTTATTTTTGATAACACAAATATTTAAAACTATGCTAAAGATAATAAATAATCAAATGGCATTATTGCTTGGGAGTTCAAGAGAAGTTTGATCACCAGAAATACCAAAATTGGAATAGATTCAAGGATCTTGTGCTCTAGAATCCAAACTCTTCCACTACACTAAATCATGTAAAACAAAAATTCTGATAAAATTTTACTTTGAACTACATTAATTTTAATAAAAATTTAGGGCAATGAAAAGAATTCACACAATCTGCATGTCTCAAAGATTTATTAGCTTTTGCAACTAATAATCTAACCTCAAGTACCAAATATATTTCAAAGACAGCATGGGATTTCAATTGCAAGAAAATTAAAGACTTATAAAATGTAATACTCATAGCATCAGTATGTTTTAAAATAAGACTATAAAAAAATGAAAAATTTTATGTTATGAATATTATTAACTAATAATAATAATAAAAAATTTCCTTGTCAAAATCATACCCAATAATTTTATCTTTGCATTTATTGATATTAAAGTTTTACTTAAAAAAAAAAAAAACCTTTGATAGGAGCATTGCTGTTTTTTTCCTATAAACTTGATCTATTTTTAAACAATTAATTTATACTTATTTCCACCACGTGTTTATAATTTTAAAGCATAATATCTACTGCTAACATTTTATCAAATCTTTAAAGCTGTAAGACAAATACTTCTATATAGAATTGTTTTATTTTCTTGCTACCATCTAATTTCATTATCTAACTCTCATTTTAAAACCACTTTTTATGAACTAAGTGATGTTAATTTTAAAGAGAATTTTTCCTTTATATTTATATATATTGTTTTTGAATTTTATAGTATTAAAAATGAATGTTAATGTTGAATACAATTGAAATTGGGGAATTTAAGTACGAAAAATCCAAACAAATTTACAAGAATTATTCTGAAAGTATTCAGGTATTTCACTGATTTAGAAGGAAAAAAGTAAATTATCAACAATTTTCATCTCTATATTCTATCTAAAATTTATAAGAACTATGTCTTCTATAAGAACCATGTTTTGTTAAGATCTATTGTTAGTTCTAAAAATTCACAATGTCAGAATTGACCAAGATTTCTTCTTAAGGTTTTTAGTCCTTTAGAATATAAAGTACAGTTTTTTGTCAGAGATTCTAAGAACTTTATAGAATTATTGAAGAACATAATGGAAAGAATTGGCATATTAGCAAGATTCTTTGATGTGGAAAGTTTATTCACAAATGTATTCATTGATCCATGGAGCTCTATTGTAAAAATATACTAAATGAGGAAGATAGTTTACAAATTACAACACATTTTTTATTGATAGTACAATAAAATTATTAACTTTCTACATAATATATTTTTAATACAATGCAAATTCTTCCAACAAAATTGTGGAAGAATTTGAAACCACAGCCATAAATAATACTCCATCTTAATCAAAAATATGGCTTTGCTATGTCAATATTACATTTTCTGTATAAATGCATGATGAAACACTATTATAAACATTCTAAATCCCCATCAATAACACATCTCCTTCAATTAAATTCATAATATAATTATAACAAAAATAAAAACTGACTTTCTTAATTTGTAATAAGACTTCTTCATGGCAACTACAATTTGAAGAAAACCCTCACACAACAGGAAAATACTTAACATTACCTCCAATTGTGATAGAAACATAAAAAGTGGAGTTATGTTATTATTATATAGCAAAACAACAGTTTTCTTTCACCACCTCAAGCTACATTCTGGAAATCTCTATCTTGTGCTATTCCTATCCAATACCTTCAGACTAGTTTTATGCTTATGATTTTCATCAGTAAGGGGCTTTATATTTTTGAACAGTGCACATAAAATTGTAGGATCTATTGAACATTTCTTCTGACAACCATCATTTATCTCTCTCTTGTACTCGCAGCCCACAGTGAAAAATCTATAAATATTTTCAATCTTAGCAAACTTACTTGTATAGTTATATAGATCTAAAGTCAGTTCAGTTTTTAAATATTATGATGTCCTTTATTTTTAATAACTATGGGCACCTCTACTGGTTTATAGAAAGTGGCACAGAAATGGTGAAAGAAAAATGCACTACTAAAACAGAAATATGTAAGCTAGATTCATGCGATCTTTATTGGTTCAGAGTAAAATAAGTTTGTTAAGAAGTTATTGACTTGGAAAAAGAAAGATCCTACACAGAGCAACTTTCATGAAGAATTATTATATATAACCTAGTATATATATATGAAAACAAAAAAATACAAGTTAAAACTTGCTAACGCTTGTATTTATGACAATAGATGGCGTTCTACCAAAAACACTGTCAAGCGTATGTTTGTTTACATAAACATCAGAGCAAGCATTCACTATCTCTAATTTTAGTTCCACCTTCAAATCATGATTTCAAACTATTTGCTATTGACAGTGAAGGACAGGAATAAGAAACTAGATCTAAACACAAACTCTGAGCATTTATGAAACAGTTTCTATTCAGCTTGCAAGCGTGAATCTTTTAGACACTTAATGTCTTCAAACTCAGCATAGCAATCCAGATAGCTACATGGGTCTGATATCAGTTCAGCATCACCACATAGTAGAAGCCTCTGCAATATATATCATTGCAAGAAAGATCTCAAAGGTACATTTATGAAAAACAAAAAAACACAAGTTAAAACTTGCTAACACTTGTATTTATGACAATAGATGGCGTTCTACCAAAAACACCGTCAAGCATATGTTTGTTTACATAAATGTCAGAGCAAGCATTCACTATCTCTAACTTTAGTTCCCCCTTCAGATCATGATTTCAAGCTATTTGCTATTGTCAGTGAAGGACAGGAATAAGAAACTAGATCTAAACACAAACTCTGAGCATTTATGAAACAGTTTCTATTCAGCTTGCAAGCGTGAATCTTTTAGACATGTAATGTCTTCAAACTCAGCATAGCAAGCCAGATATCTACATGGATCTGATATCAATTCAGCATCATCACATAGTAGAAGCCTCTGCAATATATATTATTGCAAGAAAGGTTATCTATTGTCATAAATACAAGTGTTAGCAAGTTTTAACTTGTGTTTTTTTGTTTTTCATAAATGTACCTTTGAGGTCTTTCTTGCAATGATATATATTGCAGAGGCTTCTACTATGTGGTGATGCTGAACTGATATCAGACCCATGTAGCTATCTGGCTTGCTATGCTGAGTTTGAAGACATTACGTGTCTAAAAGATTAACGCTTGCAAGCTGAATAGAAACTGTTTCATAAATGCTCAGAGTTTGTGTTTAGATCTAGTTTCTTATTCCTGTCCTTCACTGACGATAGCAAATAGCTTGAAATCATGATCTGAAGGTGGAACTAAAGTTAGAGATAGTGAATGCTCGCTCTGACGTTTATGTAAACAAACATACGCTTGATGGTGTTTTTGGTAGAACGCCATCTATTGTCATATATATACATGAAAAAGCTCTAAATAGATAAAAAGAAATATCAAAACCACAGGAGAAACTGCATGCTCATAATAAGCTCATGTAAATTGGAGAATGTATCTACATAATGTATGCAAACATGATTTTTATAGCTATATTTTTTTCTAATTTTGCATTATATATATATATTGTAACGATCCGGAGAATACGCTTAACGTAATCTGCACTATGGGCGCCATCTAGGCATTTGAACCTAGAAAAATTTATAGAGTAGGCAGATACGTAAGTCAAAAAAAATTTTTTTTTTTTTGCATCCGGTCGTTAGCCCATGTCACTAGCTCAGTGGAATAGCAGAGATTTAATAATATAATATAAGAGTATATATATAAAAAAGAATAAAATAAGCCACTGCCAGTAATTAACATACAAACATTTATTTATGCACATATATATATATATAAGATTGAAAATTGTTTTAGTATCAGTTTACACTTTAACATTTAACATTATTTTTTTTAACTTTACTTTAGATTTTTAATTTACATTTTAATTTCTATTATATTATAAGTTTACATTTTAATTAAGTTCGCACAGATGGGATTATAAAAGCTTGTTTTAATATGTTGCATATAGATCGGTTATATAGATTACATGGTTAAAAAACATTTCAAAGTAAGCATAAACGATCAAAATATAAAATCATTGATACTGACAATTGCATAGGGAAATTTATAAGTAACCCAATAGTATTCACCATAAGATACTTGCATTGTCACCAATGACTTAAAAGACATCCGAATAAATACATTTTAGATACTCACCATAAGGTATCATTATTTATCAAGTGTCTATATATTTTGATCAAATATGAAAACCCAAAACATACTTAACCGATAACCAATCCATGCAAGCGTCTATAAATAACTTAAATCTAATGCATTTTTATTTAGGGTCGAGTATGAATAGACTACATAGATTTGCATTTGAAAATAAAATATTCTATCCCTATTTAACCTTACTAAAATTCGCAGTCAAACTGGCATCAATGCATCTGATACATCGATGTATTCAATGTAATACGGAATACGGCAGCACCAAAAGATTAAGAGAAGACATTGACTCTCATCGGATAGGAATATTACATCTATCTAACGAGAAGAACAATAAAAAAAAACTCCATAGAAAGGAACTGCGTTCTCCATCTTATAATTCCTTTCATAGGCAAACGGGTGAGTGCGGCGTATATATAAACGATTCTGCCAGTAGCGAATCTCCGACTACATCTACTAACTACATCAATATATCCAATCCATTGACCCAATCTAACAATGAAACAAATAACCTAAGATTACCCTCCCCTAATATAACTTTACAAATCTATACAGCCATTCACGCCCAACTTAAGTTTAACATTTATATAATTTAACTTAACGGAAAACAGAAATCATAATAAAACTTAAAGAACAAAATTAAATAAATGGAAATGATTTTAAATAAATAAATAAAAAATACATCAAATAACATTATTAATAAATTAAGTTGGTCAGATAGGTTAATATTGCAATCATTTAAATATGGAAAGTTTTAATTTAATGTTCATTATTTATAAAGTTCTTACGGTTTAAAACAGTTCATCTTTATCCATTGCTTGCCATGAACGTGAATTCCCATGCCATCCTCAAAAGATTGGTATCCATTTAGCCATTGTTTATTTATTTATTTGGAGGTTTTTTAGTTTAGTTGGTCCTCAATGTAGAAAACGATAGTTCATTTCTCTTTCTTTCTTTGGCAAAACTGAAGGGATTGAATCGTGCATCTCTTCAATCCCTTCTCCCGTACCTCTGCACTAACACCTATCTGTCACATCATAATAATCATAATCACTAACTAATAATTTCCAAACTTCTCCTTTTATATTACTTTGAAAGATTGACTTAACATTACGTCATCGATGTGATGATCCTTTTTGTTGAGGTCCAATTTCCCAATGGATTTATTTCATTTGCTAAAAGTATGCCCAAGGCTGGTTTACATTTGACTAATTAAATTTATCATTTCCATTTCTGATTAATTAACCTGTTTTCCAAATCAAAGATATATTTAAAGATAAATTTAAAGATATAATTTTATCTCCAAATCTTTTTAAAATTTAGTTTTAAAATACTTTTTTTTAAATAAAGTTTTATTTTAATAATTTTTCATTATCTGTGCGATTTAATATATACGAGTTTAAGATGATATTTAATTTCAATTTTTAATTCTTAAAGAAAATTTTTAAATACGAACTTTTTAATTTACTTTCATGTTTAATAAATAAAAAAAAACAATGTAACGAACGTCTGTGCTCGTTACAATATATATATATTATAATATTCAAATATAATAATATTGTCTATAGTAAACTTAATTTAATTAGAAAGGGCTTGAACACAGACTTTCAAGCTTCCTACAGCTATGCACTCCATCTTATACAACTGATATACATGACCACATACATGTGAAAAACATAAATGATCTCCATTATATGTATTTTCTGAATAAGCAATCATCAGTTGACCCAGATCACCATCCTCTACAAATATATGTAGCATCAGTGAGCAGTTTATATTACGATAGCAAATCTTCAAACTTTAATAAACAAGCTTTAATCTTCTTCATCCTTCAACTCTTCAGCCATCCATATCATTGAAAATCCAAAGATGGATCATTTAAAGCCCTTGTTGATGCCAATATTATTATCATACTTATTATTGTCATACCCATGTTGACTTAAATGGGTATGACACTAATATTGGCATTAATAAAGGCTTTGGGTGTTCCATCAGATTTTCAATGATAAGGGTGGCTAAAGAGTTGAAGGGTGGGAAGATTGAAGCTTTTTTATTAAAGTTTGGAGATGTGCTATCTTAATATAAACTGAGCACTGATTGTATATATGTGTGGGAGATAGTGATCTGGACTACCTGATGAGTGCTGGCTCAGCACAAAATGTTTACCTTGGAGATCATTTATCTTTTTCAAATGTATGTGATTATATGTATCCATTGTATAAGATGGAGTCCAGAGATGTAAGGAGCTTGAAAGTCTGAGTTCAAATCTTTTCTAAAATTAATATGGATTTTGATATATTCAAGCATCCATATAAAAGTTTGTGACGAAAGGCCTCAATGTCATGGGGATTATTGTATTTTTACCCTGTATTATTTAGTGCTTTAGAACAATAGATTTGAGAACTAAAGATTTGTGAACTAAAACTCACCTTGTCATTTTTGATATTTTGATTTGTAATTTGTGGTGTTCCATCATCATGTGATCTTCTGAACGATAAGCTATTCAATGTTTTAAAATAATGCTTAATATAGAATTTTCTTTTTCTAATCATTCGTTCGAAAAGTAAAGAGATGCTACAATTATCGATGATGATGAGCAAGCTCATCTGACACTTAACTCGACATGCCATTTAATTAATAACATTTATCACTTAATCTTCATAATGTGTGTGCGTCTGGGTAATTATATATATCAGACAACCAATTTAAGCGATAAGGTTGCGGTTGAACTGGGGAAAAAAACTAAATGATTTGGAATAAAAGATTGTTTTAGGTTTTATGTATAATGATTATTTTAAAAGGTGAATGCCGGTCACTCTTTCTTTGGCAACAACTACTTTAAAAGATGAGTGTCAGTCACTCAAGTACTTTTAAAAGATGAATGCCAGTCACTCTATTTTAATGGCAACAAGTATTTTTAATTCTTTGGCCGTTGACCAAATAATAAGACAGATCTTAGTCAATTTAAAATTTTTAAAATTCCGTAATAATATTTATTATTTTTATTATCAAATATAAATGGAAGAATTTGAAGACTTAATTCTCATTTACATGCTTGCAACATACAATATTATTTACTAAATAATTTTTTTTTTTTTAGTAAAATAATTAATTATCTGAACATTAGTCTTTTAAAAAAGACGATTTGTTCAGTTTCTTATTAATTGTGGTTTAAAATAATCAGGAAGCATCCTCTAATTTTCTAATCACTGTCTAATCGGACATTTCCACCCTCTCCAGACAGACAGAAATTAATTCATTTAGATAGATGGTGACTATATTTTTCTGTAATCATCACTTGTAAATAAATATGGGGACGAAAAATATATATGCTCGCAATATTTAGACATATATTAATTTATCAATATATTTTGCATTTTGGTGCTTTTTTATATATCCAAGTACCTACATCATGATTATAATTTTATGTATTATACATATATATATAATATCAACACATTCTATCCTCAGTGTGCAAACAGAGTATATACAACAAACCATTAATAGGTATCCTGTGCGATATGTGTAGGGTGTCATATTAATGGGTTAACCACTATATTTGTTTATGAATGATTATATATATATATTCGAACCTTAAAATCAAGTATGCAATCACCATATATAAATATGTAAATAATTGTTATTTGTTTGATAATCACACCAGAAAGATAGTTATATTCTTTTTCTGGAATAAAATTCAGATTTTTCAAGCTTCTAGTTCATTTGGTAAAATTATTTTCATATCTGGAATGCAATAGCGAAAGAAGGTGGTCTAAAATTTTTACACTGGGAAATAATATATGGTAAAATAAACTTTTAAATGTGGAATGCACTTTCAAATCTGAAATTTGATTGGTTACATGTATGTGTGCTCTTCAAATTCACTATGACAATGTAATATGCATAAAACATTTATTATTACTTGGGTGTCTGATAAAATAAGCACAAATAGTTAAAACAAGCCACGTGTTTCTAAATAGGTATGTAATTTGTATTATTCTACATTGTTTAGATTAGTACTAGAGCTCTGTCATTGAATGGTTGTTGCAACAACATTTATATTCTGACCTCAAACTTTCTTTTTTTTTATTCATTATTTTATATCTTTTTATTTTTAGCATTTTTTTTTCTGGAATTAGAATGGCTTTAATGGTGACTAGTTAGAAGCCAACATTATTTTTTTGTAGCATGGTTTTATTTTATTCCACATTGTCAAAATTTGAGCTAAGCTAAAAATCAAGATTGCTTAAATAATTTGAAAGATCACTGTTTGAAAATTAAAGTTTGGATTATGTTTAATACAAGTTTATACTTTATTTATTGATTATTTAGTTAATAGATTATTATAACAATTAAATAAGAATTTTACATTGATGTAATATATGATCTTGATCCTTTTGTATTAAAAAGGCTGACCTATTTGAAGTTTTTTTTTCAATTTGTATTCTAAAAACTCTAATGTTTTCATAAATTCTTTCATATCCTCCTTTTTCTGATTTATTTCTTTAACCAGGAGAATTTTACAATATATATATATTAACCATTAGAAACCAGTCAACACATAGACAATCACAATATAGATAACAATCAACAATCTCAAACTGTTGTCAAGGCAACCTCCTTTTAACAATAAATTGTTATCTATATTAGGATTGTCTGTTATCTGGCTTCTAATGGTTACTTATAAATTCATTTAGCCTTGAGCATTATTACACTTATTTATATATATATATTAGTACAGTGGTGGTGAACCTTTTTATATGCGTGTGCCAAATCTTACAATTATTTGTTTGTCAAACCCCTGGCATGCCCGGGAATTCTTAGTAGAAAATAAACAGTAAAAAGTTAATTGTTATAAAATTTTATTAAATTAAATTAAGTAATTGGCTTAAGAATTCACAAAATAATTGTATACAACACATTTTGCCATATAAAAATCAATACTAATTATAACTTTTATTAATGAGATTTTTATTGTTGTACTTTGGATGCCACATATTGTATATTGGGTTTATAAATCATAACTTTAAGCAATGCACTTTGCTATTCTGGATTCATCAGTCAGCTTATTTCTATAACTATCTTTTATAAAATTTATTTCGGAAAATAATGACTCGCAAGCATAAATTGAGGAGAAAATAGACAGTATAGCAGTTGCTAGTTTTTTTAAATAGTCATAGGTTTCAGAAATGGCATTCCAAGTTCTTATTATTTCATATTCTGTATTCTTTTTAATTGTGTCCAATAACTAATCATTTTCAATTGCTTCCAGGTTCTTTCTTAAATCGACAAATTTTTGTTTCCATATGGAACTAGACTGAAAATCAATTAATTGCATTTCTAAATCTTCAAAGTTGAGCCATTCAAAAATCTCTATATTGAGTTTATCTAGTCCAATGGTATCAGGATATAAAATAAATTTCAATGTTTCTGCAAATTGCCTGAAATCTTGAAGCCTTGAAAAAAATTAATTGCTTATTGCCTTAATTACTGCAGAAAATTCTTGTGTTATTTTAACTCGATCTGGTTTTTCATGAGTTTTTAAATATGAAGAAGAATTTTTTTGTATTTGAGAAATACCTAAATGTGTTAGAAATAACATCACAGTTGAAAACTTGCAATTTAACTGCAAAGGCTTCAATTAAATTGAAAATAACAATAACTATCTTATTAATACCTTGCAACTTAACATTTGATTCGCTCAAATGTGAGCATAAGTCTGTGAAAAACATTAATTTACAAAGCCATTTGACACCCAGTAACTGACTATATTTTTCCAAATTTTTTTCATTATGAAAAAAAAGTTTAATTTCATCCAAACAGTCCATGAATCTTTGGAGAACTTTTTCACAACTTAATTGTCAAACATTGTCATGCATAAGTAAACCATTATAGACCAAGTTTACCTTGTGTAGCAATTTCAAAAATTTTCTTTTATTTAAAGCGCATGAAGATATAAAATTCACCACTTTTGTTACAACAGTCATAACATCTTCCAAAGACTTGGCATATAAAACCTGCTGGTGGATAATACAGTGAAAACAAGAACTAAATGACCAATTTGTTTGGTGAATAAATTGAGAAAACCATTTTCCTTTCC
Organism: Epiperipatus broadwayi; assembly: GCA_028023455.1. Taxonomy (NCBI): domain Eukaryota; kingdom Metazoa; phylum Onychophora; class Udeonychophora; order Euonychophora; family Peripatidae; genus Epiperipatus; species Epiperipatus broadwayi. Next base: position 2,569,550 of record JAQFVV010012503.1, on the reverse strand, counting down.
AATCACACTACAAGTACCATCAGTAATAATTGACACAATTTTGTTTTAAATCAATATCTTTTTCTGTAAGTGCACTTATAATTCCATTGCAAATATCTACCTCTTTTATTGATGTTGCTAACAATCAATTCCTTTTTAATATGATTCCCAACACAATAATGAATGAAAATTGCTAAACAAGCAGTACTTTCATCAAGACAGAGAGACACAAAGTCAGAAGAATTTCTATCCATTTTTTGCTGATAAGTTATATTTTTAACCATGTCCAGAATTCTCTCTTTTACCATGTTCCTAGCCAAATGCAAATCCTTTATTCTCTGAATAATCCTTTCCTTGTTTTCAAAGTCTTCAAATAGAACTGGTGCACATTTCAACCATGTTCCTTCACATATTCCCTGTCACTAAAAGGCTTTCCATGTTTAGTAATTACATTGGAAACAACAAAACTAGAAGCGGTATATTTGAAGAACTACTGATAAATTTAATTAGGAATGCTGACTGCATATTCTTGTTTTTAATTGTCTGAGCAATAAATTCCTTTTGTTCTTTCTTGTGTTTCTCAAGGAGCAGCATATGATTTGTCTCATAATACTGTTTTACTGAGGCTATCCTGCATACAACTGTCTTGGAACATAAAATGCACACCGCTTTATTTCCTTTATTAATCATCCCATACTGTTGAGTCCACCAACTTCAGAATTTTCTGCTGCTTGTTTTTAATAGTAGTTTTTGTTTTTTATTTTCACTAGCCATGTTGGGTAAAACCAAAAGAAATTTACAAAAATTGATAACAAAAATATTTCTTTAAATATTTCAGAAATCTTCACTTTAATGTATGTTTAAATTAATTAGCTTTAAAATTCAGCTACAAAGCTATAGTATTACCCAGTGCACAGGTTCAATGTTATTACTCTTGTCACAACCAAATTTCAAACTCAACTGAGTACTCTGCATGCACTCTATCTGTATTGATGTTTCAACTCGTGTTGTATCACAAAGTATAATCAGGACAAGAAATAAGCAAATTTAGTGGATGTTCAATTAATAGACACACGCTTATTTCTAAGGTTACAGCCTTAGTAAATTATTACTTAGAGATTATTATAAATATAAAATTTATGAAAGAATAATCCGATGCATGCGAACTAAACAACAAAAATTGGAGCAACTTGTTAAATTATGGACAAAATACCAATTTAAAAAACTTCTATCACATAACATAATTTATGTATTTGCCACATGAATCTTCGGTCTCACTTTCTGCAAATGTGTTCTTTGTCTGTGCACATTTATTCCCCCTTGAATATAAAGTTCCTATCATATCACAATACATTGTTACTATTCAGAAATGTTTGTTCCATCATATGTTCAAATTTAATATTCTATGGCTAGATGGTGCTTTAAATTTTTGAAATCTTGCATTTTTTGTTGTAAAATGAGGATACAATTTGAAAATTGATAACTTGCCAGAAAAATTTTCATACATGTCACCTGTGACATGCATATCATAGATTCATCACCACTGTACTAGTATATTTAAATACCAGATATGTAATTAAAGGGGATTTGAACACAGACTTTTAAGCTTTCTTCACATATCCACTCTATATACATGACCACATACATGTGAAAAAGATAAAAGATCTCCAAGATATAAATTTCATGCTGAACCAGCACTCATCACTTTGTCCAGATCATCATCTTCAACAAATATATACAATCAGTGCTCAATTTAGATAGCAAATATTCAAACTTTAATGGACAGACTTCAGTCTTCTTCCTTCAATTCTTCAGCCACCCATACCATTGAAAATCTGATGATGGAAGGCTCAAATTCTTGTTGATGCCACACACATGTGAAAAACATAAATGATCTCCAATATATGTATTTCATGCTCAACCAGCACTAATCAGTTGTTCCAGATCATATCTACTACACATATATAATCAGTGCTCATTTTATGTTTAAACTTTATCTTCTCCTCCCTCTATCTCTTCAGCCATTCATACCATTGAAAATCTGATGATGGAACGCTCAAATCCTTGTTGATGCCAATATGGCTGAAGAGTTGGAGAGTGGAGAAGATAAAGTTTAAAGATTTTAAAGATTTGCTATCTTAATATAAAATGAGCACTGATTATATATGTGTGGGAGATGATGACCTGGGCCAATTGATAAGTGCTGGTTGAGCATGAAATACATATATTGGAGATCATTTATGTATTTCACATGTGTGTGGTCGTGGTTATCAGTTATATAAGATGAAATGGACAGTTGAAGAAATCTTGAAAGTCTGTGTTCAAATCCCCTTTAACTTTATACAAACTTAAGTTTCTTGAGATAACACCAATTTACATCATTGCAGACTATATCTTTTTACTGAGCCAAGTTGATCTGTTTCTAATATTGAAATATCTAATTTTAAAATTAGATTTTTTAAGCCTGTACAATGTATTATTAGAATTATAGTTTTTATGTTATTTCTCCTTTGCTTCTCTTACAAGATTCAAATATTTAATGTCATTATTTTTAATTATCTCATAAATCCATTTTGATACTAGAAAAAGTAGTTATTATAGTATTGTTATTTTTGTCAAATTTATTACTTTGTCATATTGTCAAGAGAATCTTTTAGAGAATGTGATAAATGAATGTGCAATTTAGTTGGCGGCTTTTTTAAATCTGACTATTAATTAAAACAAACTTTCTTGCTGTATTTCCACTTTACAAGCATACAGTAGATTTCTCTTGTCTTGTGTATTTCTGCTTTCATGGTTTCAATATACCAAGGTTTAAAAAATATTAAAAAATGAAAGTAAATTTGAATTCGTAAATTTCATGTAATATGACTGTTGATAAGAGCACTATCAGCAATCATCTCTCACTCATCTATTTTCTAATCTTTCAGCCAATTATTTCCTCATCTTATGCACTCAATGTGCACTCACTGTACATTTTTATAATTGCATTATTCTATTTATTTTACTAATTAATTTTGTTGAAGTCTTAATATCTTCATTTTAAAAATTAAACTGTCTTGTAGTGGAAGTGCAAAATATGCTGTATTTTCTTCAAAGCCCTTCCTTCACATTTATGCATATATTGTATAATATTTTGAGGTTTGTTAATACAGTGATTAGATAAGAATAAGTATTGCTTATTAAACTCCAAGCGTGCAATAGTTTTTAAAATGCATACATATATATATATATATAACACAGATTTTATATGTATAATAGTAATATAACTCAAGATTTATAATAACTATTCTTTTTTGATATAAAAGTTCTGAAGAAGATTTCCAGGGCAATTGAAACTGTAAACTGTAAAAGAGGGTGGTAAATAAAGCATCGTGTAACATTAGTAAAATGCATGAATGATTTTTTTTTTAAAAAACTATATTTTTCTTTTTAAAATAAATAGAGGTCTGACTTTCATAGTTATTAAATATGCTCTAGGCAATATATATATATTCAGTAACTTTTTTCTTTTATAGAAACATAATAGTGATCTTGTTATCAAGAAATTAGGATATCTCTAACTGTTTTGATGTTTTAAGTCAGTATTAACTTTTGATATGTTCTAAAATTTTATAAAACTTTCAGCATTACACTCAGAAAACATTTTATTATGCAAAATACAACATATCAAGTTCAGAAAAGATAATAAGGGAAAATAAAATGTATGTGCTTTTAGTATAAACCAAAGAAATTTTATTAATATTATATATAATCATGTATGATGCTCAAAGAAGAAAAAATGGCTGCCAAATATTGTAAAATATTTTAATGGGTTTTTCTTTGTTTATTTACATTTTTGTTTATTTGTTTACATTTTTTTTTTTGGAAAGTGTTTATTTACATTTTTGTTTATTTGTTTACATTTTTCTTTGGAAAGTGTATAATTGAAATCATGCACTTAGATATAGGATAATTCGTGGCCTACTGAATATGTTAAACATATATATGGTATAAAATGAGCATTTATCTATGATTTAACAAATTCACAGGAAGACATGAAAGTGCATGAGATCAAAAGAGATCAAATTAAAAAAATTATACTGAGATTAATCTAAGAGATTTCCAAATTGGATTTGTAATATTGAGAAGTTTAACATCAATTCTAAAGATTTTAAAATAACAAAAAAAAATGTAAAACAGATCTACTATGAGTTAATTATACAGAACATTGAAATAATTATAGAAACAATTATAAAATTAAAAACTTGGAATATACTAGAAACAAACAGAAAATTTGGAAAATGAAAATGGATATTGTAGAATGAACGAAATCTAAGAGGAATGTTGCATTTGCCCTTGGAACTGGAAATTATATACACATTTACATTGATATATTTAAGAATTAGCAAATCAGAAAAGTGCTTTGTAAAGTATATTGGCCTGCTATGTCCATGAACTGAGCTTACAAAACAATTCAGATGAGCCTTGAAATCTTTTAACATCATTAAGAGGTTTAGAAATGTGTTTAGACATATGGCCTAAAGACACTCATGATAGTAATGATCAACAAAAGGACATTTGCATATGATTCGCTAGAGATAAAGGTTTGAAGTAGATGTGAATTGATAAAGTATGTGTCAGTGTGGTGACTGTGATTGTTAATAAGATGCAGTATTTGCAAATGCAGAGAGAGATGTTATAGTCAGATAGACTCTAAGCCTATTGTTATTTTTGTTCTTAAATAGAAAAGTGAGTACTCATCTTTACAAAATATTTATTTAAAATGACAATGAATTTTAAAAAAATGTGAGTGCATGTAGGAAAGATTAAGGAAACTGTAATATAGGTCAGACTTAACATATTGGATGATTCCTATAATATATACTTTTAATGATGTGTACACATTGCATTATTATCTTTTTATCTTCTCCTTTACAATAGAATGACCATTCATTCATGTTTTTTTTGTATCTAGACTACCATAATATAGTTCATAAATAGACTCAGTAGTGTTCCTACATTTGTTTTATTCTCTTGTTTGAATAGTGAATAATTCATCTGGCTCAAACAATAGTTCAGCTACTGCAGATCAAATTCTCACATTCGTTTGCAACATAACAGCTGTCACAAATGATCAGGCTAAAAAACTATACTTTTTTGTATACTGAAGTTGTGCAGAAGCTTGTGATGAATAGGTTATCTTAATGATATAGTAGAGTATAATAAGTAGTCATATGATCTACTTACTTGGGAATCATGTACATTTAGGCTTTGCAGTGTGTGGTTGAACACAACAGTTTCGCTTCGCTTCTTTTACTCAACTAGGGTCAATCAGGAAACAGCTGTTTAATCTAATGTATAAAGGAATCATTAGTTCTAAAATTCGGACGCTAGAATTAACTGCGCCAAAAGAATTACAAACTGCGTCAAATAATGCTTACTGCTTGGTCGTAGTATTTTATTCCTTAGTTATTCTATGAGACTTTGATAATAGATAGACACTTCGTTTATGAAAGTTTAAAAATACATACACACATAATCTATATATGTGCGTGATTGTATGCCATTCTTTATTTATGAAATAATTTTATCACGATGATTTTACTTTAAATAGAAAAAATGGTACGCTATTACAAACTTTTATTGGGAATCCTTCATACCCCTCTCCCTCGCCCCCCCCCCCAGTGAATTAAAAAAAAAATCTAAACGTACACCGTGCAGTTTTTAATGTTATATATAATATTTAAATAACTTCAATTCTTTCACTGGGATTCCGGTGATTTCACTCTATAAAAAAGTTAATAAAACTTTTACAAAGTTTGCCGACAGATTTAATGTCATATTTCTGTCCCTCTTCCAATCTTTCTCTCTACCCTAATTAAGCGTGGGATGCTCCAGAGCTGTGTTACTGTAAAAGATCTTTCCAAACTTGATAGTAATCATATGGTTATTGAGCCTAGGCGTTTGTAAAAGCGAAAACTTATCATTTGGATAAATTAAGATTTCAATGTTATGATTATCTGAGTTTAAGATAATGGAACAACCATCAGGTAAGCCAGAGTAAAAAATAAAATAAGTGCACTTTTATATGACCTTTAATATCATTATTTAATTTTCTTAGAAATTAGTTATCTATGCATGCAATATTAGAAGTACACGCACATGCATGCTTAATTTATCCATATATCTATATTTTATTTCATTTGTATATATATTTAAAGGAATAATTTTTTATGCGGAAATATTGGTCGAGAACTTATAATTAAAACTGGTTATTAATAATAGGGATTTATAGATTGCTAAAAATAACTATATTTTGGCTGTAATTCAATTTCAGTAAGTTTGTTATATGTAAAGAATGCTTCATTAATTGAATAAATAAATAAATAATACTTAAAATTAATTATTTAATTGCTCGAAAATATTTTTCTAAAAATAACATAATATTAAAACTGTATGGATTTGTTTATCGCTTATATCTGCAACTTATATAAACGAAAAAACAATTGAATGGCTTTTGTTGTTCGGTAGCTCATAAGATGTTCGAACGCCGGAAATGACACTGGATGCGATCAATGGATCTTAAGATCCAGAATCCATCACTCTACCACTGCACTAAAACATGCAAGGCTGCAATTGATATTATAAGTTGTAAATCATTAGTTTGAGCTTCAAATATTGAGATAATGAGATGAGGGCGTGGCCAGGAATAGAAAAGCATCACTAAAAATGATAAGTTTTTGTTGCCTGGTCGGAGTACCTTATTGCATAGTTACATCGATTTGCCGCCTGGCAAAGATCTTGGTAGACGTATAAGATGAATTGATTCTTTTACAATGATATACTATATCTATCCTATTTTAAATACAATACAAATTCTCTCTTTAATTTTTATTTTAATAATTCTATAGTTGTTTTGCTATATACATATATATTATATTGAATTGAAATATTAATCTTTTAAGCAATTATATTTTATTATTATAAAAGTTTATTCCGAAAGAGCCTGATGTAGTGGTTTGCGATTCTGCCGGCCTTTCATGCGCATGAACTAATTCGAATTCGGAATTTTTTTTCTGCTAAATGAGAAAAGTTAAGTAAATCTATTACATTTTTAGATTTTTGATCATTAGTAAATTTAGACAGCTTTTCAATAACTGGTTACAAATAAATATGCAACTATTCAAAGCCAGATAACAAGGCAAGAAAGAAAGCTGGATTCTCATTGATCAGACATTAATCAGTTTCGAGAGTACAGTAGTTAGCTTTTCTTCATTGTTTCTCTGCAGCGAATAATGGGAAAGCATTGTTTTGAAGTGGGCTACATACTATTTTACTTTTTACACATTTTTTTGACAATTTTTTATTTTATTTAAAATTATGGTGTCTTTTTTTTTTTTTTAAAGTTAATTAATATGAATATCAAATGAATGTCTTTATAACAAATTTATTTACATATTCTAAGAACTCCTAATTTGTGGCTCATAAGAAAGTTACTTTAGAAGAAAAATGTTTGAATTAGTACTTTTTTTTTTGTAGTGATATCATATTGTTTATTTTAAAATAACTGTGATGTCTTTTGTACGATTTTTTTTTATTATTAGGATTAACAATGTTTTGTAAAGAATTCATTATGGTTTTTAATATACCTTTAAATATCCAGATGCTGTAATAAATTGAGCCAAAAAAGGTGGTGTGCAATTGCAAATTACCATTGGAAATGATGTGTTACTGCTTGGCTATAAACCTATTGCTTGTTATCTCAATTTGCCTTCAATTAGAGAACTTAAAATATACATAATTTCTTATGAATACAAAAATTAGAACAGAGCTAATTTGATATGGTATCTCTAAAGACATGCTATATGACAATTTCTATACTCTGCTAATAACTTATTTCAGTCTACGCTACAGATTATCTTATTTACAACAAAATTAAGCAAATTAAGAGTAATTCTGACTTTTCTGAGACAAAATTTATAAGTCATTCTTTAGACACAAGATTTTTATCCAAAGTCATTTCCAACATTTTGATCCACAATCTTTATTTATTCTCCCATCTTGTATGAAATATTTTCCAGGTTGCTTTTCTCTTTAAAAAAACTCAAGTAAATAACAGGTACACATGATCTTACTGCTAATTTGAATTTTTCCTTTTTGTGTTTTTATCACTTCTTTTAATCTGATAAATAAAAATAACTGCATGATCAGTTGCTCAGAAGATCATGTGACATTTTCAATTCAAGAAAATTTAACCCTTGTCTATCACTTTACTATTGTACTAAACTACACATAGTAAAATAATAGGTTTGTTATTTGGAAGATCATGTGATATTCAAGCTGTGAATATAATAAAATGAGCTTTAACTCTACCCTCAAAAATTTGTTACTCTGTCATTGCACTAATGCTTACTGTTCAAAATTCAAAGTTGCTTTAAATTGTTAGTAATTTTAATAATTTTTGTTGTTATGGCTTCACTACTGTAAGTTAAAACTGCAATATGTATTTGTTGCAGCACAGTATAACATAATTCAAATAAACCCCATACAAGTCTCAGCCTATTAGGAATTTCTCCTATGTAAACTTTGCCATTCAATATAATTTCAATAACTGATTTATTAATTTAAGTTCAATATGCTTTATGTGAATTTTCTGATAATTGCTAAATTTATTTCATTTATTTTTGAAAACAAATACTTTTAAAATTACTTGGTTGCTATTTTTCATTATACTCTAAAGTTGTCAGATATCTATGCATGCTACCATAGGTTGTTAGCAAGCCAAGGATATAAGCTGTCTTTTTTATTCAAGTCTTTTTATTCCATTGAAGCTTGTTAAGACAGTCTTCAAAGCTATAAAATGTTTCTGTGAATTTTTATTCCTCTTCTAATTTGAATCCTATATATATATATATATATATATATATATATATATATATATATATATATATCATTTTGCTATGATGTATATTTTTTAGATTGAATATATATAATTTATCTTCCAAGTTTTTTTTTTTTTAATCAATACATTTCTCATCTCAGCATCATCATATCTCAATCATCCACTATCACAGAAAACATTTATATTCTCATTTATTTAAAACTCAAATAGAAATGAACTGTTATTCTGGCTGGCTTCACATTAGTTTTTTTAAGTCTTAGAACAATATCTTTGCTCAGAGAGGAGTCACACTTTCAAATTTTTAAGCATTTGATAATAATTGTTTTTTTTATATATTTCAGAGTATATTGATATAATAACTTTTTTCTTGAAGTCTCACAAGACCTCCATCCAGCTGTGTTTTTACTTTGGCAAATTACTTTTCATGATCAGTATAATTTATTTATAATCTCTCTCAACATATTGTCTTTACTTTTTTAAAAACATTTATTCTTTTAATTTAATAAAATGTAATAGCATTACACATTTTTCATAATTTTTCTTACTATTACACATAAAATAGAAAGGCAGTTCACACACACACGTTAACTCTTATACAATATGTAATAAATAATTTACAAAAGTATTTACTTTTAACATTTTAAAACAACAATAATAACTGAATAATTTTATTGCTTAAGAGTTCATAACTCAAGCTAATGAAAGCACCAGGACTGTGATTGATCTAGAACCTTGTGGTTCAGAGTCTGAAAGTCTTTGTGATGCAATGGTAGAGAGCATCAGTCTACCATCTCTATGATCTAATTTGAATTTTGAATAATTAAACTTTCTGAATAAATTAAGCCCCTATAACCATCCAACAATTGTTAGAAAATAGATATCAATACATTTTTAGCTAGAGAATAAAACAAGATGAATTACTGCTTAAACTGTTATTATCCAAAATTGATAAATCTGGTAAACACTGCCCTCTCCTTCACTCCTCTCTATGAGGGGCTGTTTATTTTAGAGGTGTTCCCCCTGAATTATTGTATTTGAAGACTACTTTACATTTTACTAGGACTAATATTTTTATTATCATTTAGCTCAGAATGGAAATATATCTCAATATAACATTCACAAGTTGATATCAATTTGATTTATCCATTGTTTGAGTTTAAAAAGAGTTGAAATGCTTTGTCTAATTAACTGGTGTTCCAGGGTTCATAAATGCTGAATTGTTTAACATCTCAGCATTGGTGTTTTTAAGATTGATGATTGTGTTCACTAAACATAAAGAATGACACCTGAATAATCAACTATGATTAAAAATCAATACCAATTAAAAGAGAACAATAGATATGTACCCAAACCCTCAAAACCAAAGTATATGTTGATGTAGTAGGCAACACATAATTCTTATGTAAGCCAAAGCAACCCATTGTAAGCTATACAAGCATAATATTATTACTGAGATACTACTTCAAAGTTATTTTTTCTGTAAATACTAATCATTTAACAATAGTAGCCTGAATATAAGAAGTAGAAAATGGATGATTGGAGGCATATCATATGATCAAGTGAATCATCATTTAGCCTTTCTCAAATATTTTTCTCTCTTTTTTTTTTTTTGGTAATCACACAGACTGCCTTCTTCCAGATATGAAACATAATGGTTAAATTACATTTGATGATCATGCAGTTTAATATTGTAATAAAGTACAGTAATGGATTCAAGAATAAAACTGTCTGGATCAAAGTTCAACTCTATCTAATGAAATGCTTAAAAATCATATATCTTCTTGAGTGATAACCACTCTCTCAAAACAATTATTACTGGGTAATAATATATCATAGCTGAAGACTATTTGAATATTGTGGACGATCATATCTGTTTCCAGATAAGATGTCATGTAGATCAAATGAATTAAAATGTTGCTAAAAATATTGTTTTTAGAAATTATAGAATGATTTTATAATCTTCCATAATCTTCTCAGTCACTCATGGTATTGATCACTCTTAGATAATATGTCAGAGTCTAAAATTCTCCACTGATACCTGTTATAAAAGTTGTCCATAATTAGTGTTTTAATAATATGGAATTTGTTATAATGAGATAATACAAGTCTACACCATAACGATGAAGAAACATATATTATTATTTTGTCCATTTATATATATATTCACATATATTTATAAATATTATCAATTAAATTTTAAAGTAAGTATGAAAGTTTGATTATTTATATCTAGACTTTATATCTTGCTCTTTTTATCAAAAATATATGACTGATCTTTTCTCAAGAGCTTTTAATCTTTTTCTCATTCCTTTATATCTTTTGTGCTATTCACAAATATATCTAAAATAATGCCTGAAGATATCTAAAAAAGACAAATGATATATTTCATGCTAAATCAGCACTTTTCAGATGGATCAAGTTACAATCTCTTAAACATGTTTTCAGAATTTGTTCAGATATCTAAAAAAATAAATGCCCCCCCCCCCCAAGATGCATATTATGCTGAACTAGCTTTTTTCTTATCAATGTCATATTTTGTTCAATATGTATCAATAACAAATTGTTACACTTTGATTTACAAGTAGCAAATTATATATGTAGATTAATCTTTAACAGAAAATTGAAATATATATCTGGGCTGAGGATAATCTCTAATTTAAAAATAATTAGTAATAATCATTAATGTATTCATCTGAAATGATTGGTGTCAAAGTGATGAGTGTGGAAAGTTTGGCACTTATAAATCAAATTGTAACAATTATATACTATATATATTCTTGAGTTTATTATTGCAAGTAACATTTCTGATTTTCAAGCATTAGAACTACACATTTATATGTTATAGAAATCTTTCTAAAAACACAGTAGATCCTGATCTTATTCATTTAAATGAAATTAAATTGTTTTCTTATGAATTTAGTAAGAAAACATGATTTTTTAAATTTATATTTATATTTTTACTGAAATTTCCAGTAATCTTTAAAAAAGTTTTTAATGGAATTCAATGATTAACAATTAACAGTTAAAAAATAGAATATTAAAATACTAGAATTTTTTTTTATTTTATTTGAAAGTATCTTTTATAAATTTTTACTTTATGATAAATAAGCAGTCACTTTCATATTTTAAAAACTTGTACACTTTTATGAATATATGATTTATAATAAGTAATGATAATAGTTGAAAACTTAGTAAACTTAGGTTTGCAAAATTAATCATAGAAACTTAAAGCTATACCTATTATTTATTGATGTTATATTTATTCATACCCATTTCCCATTATTTCATAAATTCACTAAAATATCACATGATCACCGTTTCCTATGCTTTTATGCTCAAACTTTCTACCATCCATTGATTACTATGGCTTGCACTGGGTGGCTCTACTGTATGGAGAGTTTGCTATAATTACTATACGTATCAATTAGAAAATATAGAATCAGTTAAAGTTAAAAATTGGGTGGGTCTAAGGCAAGGATACCCTGTTTTGTTTTTGTTGTATTTGAGAGAAGTAGAGAGAGAGCAATAGAAAGACTAGAAAGAAGAGTAGAGATAACATTAATAGGTAGCAAGTGAGTATGTACATTATTGGCTCTTTTATTTGTAGATGATGTCTTTTTGTATACAGAAAAAAGGGAATATGTGGAAGTTATGCTGAGGACATACACAAGGATGGATAAAGAGATGAGAATTAAATTTAGTGAGGAAAAATCAAAAGTAATGATGATTAATACAGGGGAAAAAAGACAAAGATAGTTTAGTGTAGTGAATAGGTATTAGGGAATCATCTCAAGTAATCAGAGAAATTTTTTGGATGAATGGGAGAAAAAATTGATAAATTAAGCAAAGAAAAGAAAGGGATTGATAAAAAAAATTAACAGTGTTTTCTTATAATAAATATGATGTAGCTAGAAGTGTATGGAAGGGAGTGGCAGTAGCAGGTTTAACATATGGTAACAATGCATTATGTATTAGTAAAGGGGTATTAGATTATTTAGAAAAAGTACAAAGAGAAGTAGGAAGACATACATTAGATGCAGATGTGTGGACAGCAAAGAAAGCAATTCAAGGCGAAATGGGATGATCAAGTTTTTATACGAGAGATGCAAAAAGCAAAATGAAAATGTTCTATAGATTGTAGTTTATGGATTATAAGAGAATAGCCAAAATAGTATTTAATTGGGTGATGAGTTAAGGAAGGCAATAAGATAGGTGAGAAAGATAGTATGGTATGCAGAAGATTTGGATAAAAAATTTATGACAGTATACTTATACTTTAAAAGGTGGAATGATCATATTAGGAGAATTGTTGAGTGTTATAGTCGTAAGGAGTGGAATAGAAGAATAGATGGATTAATAAAGAATAGGGAATTGGAGATATGGAGAACTAGTATGGAGGGTAAAAAGGGTTTAAATATATTGTTATGAGTTAATTTATGATAATAGCAAGGAAAGCAGTTTACTGTTTAAGGCTCAAACAGAATATTTGGCAACAAGGGAATATACACATAAATGGAAAAGTGTGGATGATTTAGTCTGAAAATTGCATAAGGAAAGCATAGAAAATATTAAGCATCTGTTAATTGAATGGGTACAAATAATGTTGTGGAAGAATAAATATAAACAAAGTGATTATACAGAAAGTGGGTTATTGGTTTTTATGCTGGGTTTTTAAGGCTATGGAGTTGACAAAGATTATGTTGTGGAAATGGGATGGAGCAGGCTAGAGAAGAATATGGGGAAACTTAGGGCAGGGAATGGAAAAGGAAGGTAAAGTGACTAACAGGTTTCTCTGGGCATAGTGGCTGAGAGATTCCTGACTCTATATAAGGAGAAGTTACAGTGCATCACATTACTGTAATTCATAAATTTAAATTATTTTTTATTTAGCTAATATTCTTTCTTAATATACATTAAGTAACAATATACTGAATGAAGTCACTCAGATAATTATAATTGTTAAAATGGGGGGGGGGGGATGTTTAAAAAGTATTCTGATATTTGTTGCTTCTAAAAGATTACAAATTAAAACAAGGTGAAATTTAAACAATGAGCAAAATTCAAGGTGATTTATTAACATAATTTAAATATAATTTATTAATGTAATTAATTGAACATGTTTTATTACTATATATTAAAAAGATTAATCTAAAAAAAGGTAAATTTAAATTCATTATTTATATTTACATGATTGCAAACAAATTTTGCATTGTACAGATGACAAAAGATACGATAAGGAAATTATTGATTTTTATCTTACTGGTTATGCTGCTTCACAAATTATATCTTTAGGCAGACTACTAACACAAAGATGACTAGATGTTAGAGTCAGTGGTCGGCAACCTTTGGCACCCGTGCCATGGTTGGCACGCCAACGATTATTAATGGCACTCGGAATAAATTGAAATAGTAAAAATATATATATTTTAATTTCAGCATCTTTTTTTTTTTTTACATTCAACATTGAATTTACGATTAAATCATTATTTACCAGAAAATAATACACTTGACTTCATTTAAAAGATATTTTTGTTTGCAAGTGAAAAAAATTCTACATATTCACATTTTACTTCTGATAAAATTAAAAAATGAGATCGTAATCCAAATAAAAAGCTTATTATATTTTATCAATTTTAGAAAGCTATTTTCAGTAGTTGAATGGTAAATAATCGACGCTCATTGGTGGCGCTTCTTTCAAAAAAGAGATTCTCATGGCATAGTGACTGAGAGATTCCCGAAATGTCCCACAAAAGACAAAAACATGATATTCGCTCTTTTCAAGACTCTTGGCCAAATGAATATGAATTTGTACAGCAAAAAGATTGTGCTGTGTGTATATTATGCTGTGAAAATATTGTATGTCCTATCTCAAGTGTACAAAGACATTATCAAACTAAACATATTCATGTTTAAAAATTCAGATGAGAAAAGTGCAGCTATAAAAAGAGCTGTTTCTGCCTTTAAGAAACAAACTAATTATTTTAGTCAAATAATTGGCACACAAAATAAAGCCACCAAATGTAGTTATACAATTGCTCATTGTGTGGCTTTGAAAGGCAAACCTTTCACAGATGGACAGTTCATCAAAGAAACGTTTTTGAAAA
>JAQFVV010012503.1:1865034-1954083 GCA_028023455.1 Epiperipatus broadwayi | reverse complement strand
TATATAAATTGAGATAATGTTAACCCTTTATTATTATGCAATATTGCATGCTTTCTTTAGTTATTATATGACATAAAAATCAAACCAATTACTCTGCAGAATATGTTTTTAGGTACAATCTTTTCTAGTCAACTGTTTGTAGTGAGGCCAACTTTTAAGTTCTTACAGTAATTTTATTTTTATATTAATTCTTCCTCGTGCAATTCCATGCTACCTCAGAGTAGCACTATCAGTCATATTTTCCAAATTATTAAGTACCTCATGACCATTTGAATGATCTATATCCTGATGATTGTTTTGTAATATTATATTCAACTGTCTCAATAGAATGGTAATGAATCTATATTTTAGGTTTCATTTTTATTTCTAAATATTGGAAGTTATTAATAAAAAGAAAAGTCTTACAGTGCAGAAGTCAAGTTGCATAAAATGGTGGAATTCATTCTAAAATTTAATTTAATAAATATATTTTATTTTATAAATATATATTTTAAAAAAAAATTTAAATTTATATTGTAGGTAATAAGAAAAAAAAATTAAATAGTGTAAAAAAGTAAGCTTTGTTTTTCATTTCCTTACATGAATTTATAATTTTTGATATTTTTTCTTTATTTTAAATATGTTTAAATTTGATTGATGGTTATGCTAAAAAGTAATTTTATTTTACCACAAACTTCATTCAGATATTGGAAAATTATCTTCAATTTAATTATGCCATTTGTCCAAGAAAAAGTTCATAATGAAAACATGACTAATTTGATGTTAAAATGTGAATAATTAATGCAGTGGTTTTACTTTAACAAAGCTTATCTTAGCATAGCTAATTAATGCCCAAGGCAGATTTATGTAATGCAACTTGAAATGCCCATGTTAAGTTATATTTGATTAAAATAAGACTAGTAAATTATTCACATTTTAACATCAATTTAGTTATATACTCATTATTAATATAAGAACAATGTTAGTCACCATGTATGGAAATTAATTCTTAGCAATTGTCAAGGGATGTTGTTTCCAAAACACAAATATTTTGCAGAGGAATTGCTTTGATTTGAAAAAAAGAATATATACAAAATTATAAAGGGTTTACACCATTTCAATTTGCTTACTTATATTTATGATGCTCTTATTTATTTAATTAAATATATATTTAAAAGTTTTAAACATTCTTTTTGATAATATTTTGCAGCTTTTTGAAATTTATATAATTTGACATCAACATATTTTCAATATTAATTTTTAGCTTTGATTTTTCTTTCCATTATTCTTATTAATTATTACCTTTTTTTCCAGCTAAGTATCCTTTAGTTAATCTTACTGATCCAGTTATGATTATGATTCGTCTTCCTCTTTTTACTCCCACATTTAAACCAGCCTGGTGGTCACCTACTGCAAGAGGTAAAATTTAAGTTTTTTTTATAAAAAAAAAAAATGCAATAATATGTGTAGCTTGCGTAGATTCATTTCTAATATAAAAATATAATCTTTACTAGATTGAATGATTTATTCTGATTCTATTACTATGGTGGATTATCCAACATTATTGAACATATTTTACTGCTAAAATTAATTAGACAGATAAGCAAATCCTGTTTTGTATTGTAATGGATGTTTAAGACACCATTACAAAAATTATAGTTTTATAGAGGTGAAGAAAATAAAATAAATTTTTATATAAGATTTCGTTTGTAAAACTTGATTAAAAGTTTTTTTTTAATGCTTGTACAAATATATATGTATGTGCGTGGGAATTATATTTTAATACCACAGTTATATTTGGTTTTTAATTTTAATTTAAAAAAAAAAAAAGAAAACCAAGATTATTTTTTTGTTAAATTTATGTAAAAGTAAAGTGTACAAATAGATTGCTTTACAGATTTGGGATTTATATTGATAAGAATGATTAAAAAAGAAAGAAAACAAAAAGAAAAGAATTTTTCATTAGTTAATTCCTAGATCTGTAAAGGGCAATTTATTTTGTTAATTAGATAACTATTCTTATCTAGATAGAGAATTTTTAAATTTTAATTAAAAAGAAAAAGTTTGGTAATTGGTTTAAGAGATATGATTCTGATATAACAGGCTGAATCAGGCCATTGGATTATCTTTGACTAGTTTTCAATACTTGCATGAGCTAGAATACTTGCACCAGCGTAAAGAGACAGACACCAACTCGGACAGGAGAAGTGCACAAACTCTGAGACACTTCCACCAACTCTGAGAGATACTTGCACAAACTATTCCTGCATATTCTGAAAGCTGATCCAGTAATTATTCTACCTAGAATGAACATTAAACCTACAGCAAGAATATTTTCTTTACCATGATGTGCTAAGCTTCTCACCATGACAGGTTCGGACATCCTGTGTCTCCATTAACTGCCTACAATGCCATAAGAACCGGCTCCAAAGAAACCACTAACCAACTCGCCCAAGCCTACCATCAGTGAATCCAGAGCAATGGACTAACCTAAGAAGTCTAGTGCACTAGCATTGAAATAAATTATTAAGGTACCTTACATTTTTGCAATTTAAATAATGTTGTCTTAGATTTGTTTCCTTTTTTTGAATATAAATGTTTTTCAAGTTGTATCTTATGTAATTTGATTTCTTTGTGCTTGATCTTTTTTTTTCTTTTTTTTTTAACGAGTGCTAGTTTCAAACCTATTACTGTCCATCCTATTTAAGTCTTAGTAAGTAAGATAGTAGTTTATTTATAATCTCACATTCCTTTTTTTTATAGAAAGCAGTCTGGATATTACAGACTATTTTAATTGACTTCTGGCTCATGACCCATTTTATTATTAGTTCTACTTATGTCATGAAACTTTATTTATAATAGACTATTATGAAATATAATAGTTCTTAGTTTTATTTCTTCAAGCTTCCAATTCGTTTATTAGGGGCATGTACGATCGTTTTAACCCTCTCAATAGGTAGATCGTGAGCTCCTAGCCTGTCTCACTCAGAGGGAGGTCAATTGATTGAAAGTAATAACTTTCAACACTTTTTATTATTATTATTAATGTTTTGGAAGCTACCTTAGCATTTCTTCGGTTTTGACATAAGCTTACATAAATCTCAAATACAGAGATTCAGCCTTTTCCTAACTATGGTTATAAGCAGGAAGCTAACCTCCTTTTTCTTACATGAGATCACTGAATACTTACTAATACTTCTGCTACTGTCAGTATTTTGCACTCTTTCACGCACAGAAAATCGCTCTCAAAGCCATATAAAATATTTAAATTTAATTTTGATGAATGTACATGTAGTCCATAATTTAGGTGTATTTTAAAGATTATTATTTAGATTTATGTTTATTTAACCATGCTACTAATAAAATTATTTATTCATTTACTTAGTTGATTTTGTTTTCTGTTGCTACCTTTCCAACTCACTGAACAAAACATAGATCTCATTTGCTTGATTGAGCTAGTCCGGCGCATTCGATTCGCATATCCTGTAACCCCTTAAAAATAAATGTCTAGTTCCAAATTTCGAACTAGTGGCGCCCTGGTGGTCAGTATATGCGAGTCTAAAGCTTTTGTCTGGTATAGTATATTTAATGAATTTCTGAAATCAACAAAATACATTCAAACATATGGTGCACATTTAATATCAATATACTGAAGTATATTTATCTAGCTTTCAAAATGTTCATTTTTGATTACTATTTATTTTTATTGCAGACATGACAAAGAAAATAAAAATAATTCATTTTATTTATTATCAATATACAAAAAAAATAGCATTAGAAATACTTGACCATTATTTTTTGTCATGTGACATTGCATAAAAAGTTGTATATGTTTTCATTTTCTGATGAAATTCATTTTAAATACTAGTATAGTAGAATGTGCTAGAATAAATATAATTTGTTTAGAATCTTTCATTATACTGACCCTTTGATTGTGTATATTTAGGAGTAATTTGTTCAAAATCATAGCTTAAGAGCAAAATTACCATCCAACGAAATTTTATGCATTGTACATATAAATTTGATATGCATAAAAAGTGTTTTTATTGGCAATTAAATTGAACCTTCTATAATAAACAAATATTGCAAATATGAAAAGCATAAATACTCTTTCTTAATTTGTAAGTTGATTCACTGTCTCTATTTTACTGGTCTATGGCTAAAAGTATGTATGTCCCTGAATGTGTAGTTTAATGGGTTTACTACCAGCTGCATTTTTGCAGTAATTTCTGATGATGCTTCAGTAACTTTTAACTTGCCTTTGCTCTTTTGCAGTTATTATAGTGTTTGTCAGTTTTTGTGTTTATTTAATGACAGTAACTGTAACTAAAATATATATTGATTTATTAATTTTAAAAAAAATCTGAAGATATCAGCATCATTTAAGGAATCTAATACAAAGGAGCCACTAGTAGATTGTTTATTTTCATATTCCAAGAGTGCTTGATGTCTTCTTTATATTACTTCAAAAAGAAAACATATGTATTTTCTAAAATTTATTTGTATATTTACGATTATTTTTGCAAAATATTTTACAAATACTTAATTAAGCTAGATATTTATGATTGAACTCAAATTTTATTTGAAATTGTCTATTTAAAACAAGATATGTCAAAAGAATTTTAATAATGTTAAAAACTGAAATGTGATTGGCTGAAAAAGTAATGACTTTATTGTAATCATAACAGTGATTTTTTGTGGCATTTTAATAACGATAAAAAGAATTTTGTAGTTTTATGATATCTTAGCAATAATTTATATACTTGAAACTTAGATGTAATTATAGGGGATTTGATCACAGACTTTCAAGCTTCTTTCAGCTATCCACTCTATCTCATACAACTGATATATATTACCACACACATGTGAAAAAGATAAATGATCTCCAATATATGTATATCATGCTGAACCACCATTCATCATTTGATCCAGATCATGATCTTCCACATATATATATAATCAGTGCTCAGTTTATATTAAGATAGCAAATCTGGATAATATAAACTGATTTGATCCAGATCATGATCTTCCACATATATATATAATCAGTGCTCAGTTTATATTAAGATAGCAAATCTTCAAACTTTAATGGACAGATTTCAATATACTTCACCCTTCAACTCTTCACCTATCTATACCATTGAAAATTTGATGATGGAATACCCAAATCCCTTGTTGATGCCAATATTATTGTTAAGCATGTTGACTTTAAGTCACTCTGGCACTTCATATATAGGACCAGTTAGGCAGGATACATATTTGAATACAAGTATAATTTATACATTTGAAGTTTAGATGTATTTATAGAGTATTTGAACACAGACTTTCAAGCTCCCTTTACTTATCCACTCTATCTCACACAACCAGTACACATGACCACACACATGTAAAAAAGATCAATGCTCTCCAATATACATAGTTTAAATATAAATATATAAAAAATACTTTATTAGTAATCATGAAATGATAAAGCATTGTTGTTCTTGTTACATATTTCAGTTTTTTCTTCTATATTTGCTATGTTGAAATATGATTTTTAAGAATGTTTTTATTTGTAAAATTATATTTACAATGAATAATGTAAAAATTTTGGAAGCAATTGTTAAAATAAAATGTTGCAAATGTATTCCACACTCCATTAGGGCTTTCAAAAAAGGGTTAGAGGAGTTAGTTAATGAACTAATTCAAAAAGTAGAAACACAAATAAAAAGGTAATTAAAATAAAATTAATAAGTGAACTTTACAAGCTTAATGGCTGATATTCCAGTAAGAAAGATCTGAAAATATTATTTACTTGTATATGTAACTTTGGTCAATATTTCTCTACATTGGTTATAGCATCTGCATACATTGTAGGATCTTGATTTTCTCACAAAAAGTTATGTTGCATCATAGGGTCATTGTTTACAGCATACCTCACTATATAATATCAAAAAGATAATGTTCAGTAAAATCTTATTTAGAAGTAAAATTTTGTTATTGAAATGAAGAGAGAAAAAAAGATTTGTTGTAACATTTTTTATAACTTATACTTTAATTGGCTTTATTTATCCTTTAACTGGGCCTATCTTTTTAGCATTTTTTGTCCAAAAATAGGATTTTTTTAAAACATGTACATCAGAGATGGGGGACTTTTTTTCTGTCAAGGCCATTTGGATATTTATAATCTCATTCACGGACCACACAAAATTATCAATATAAAAATTAACCTACTATATTTGATTAAAAATTTAATTAATTTATTTCCTAAACTATAAGATATTGTAATATTTCAAACATGAAAAATAAAACAGAGATCTTTAAATTATTTGACAAAAAATAATCAAAATTATAAATTTTTATATTTTTTATTATGTAAATATTTATAATATCAAATAAAAAAAACAATAAAAATATTTATTATTTATCCATTATGTTATACAATGACAAAATAATATTGAAAATAAAAGTGTTTTTTTTTTTAAAAAGAAAAAATTATGGAAGATAGACCAAATTATCTGTTCTGAACCCTGAAAAGAAAATGGAGGATTTTTTCTCACTTTTCACATGCTAATTAGAAAGTGCAAGAAAAGCAAGATTGCTCTCCGATTGCAGCTGCCACCTACAGAAAATTACTGAAACAGCAAAGTACTACAAACATATTAACAAATAAATATCTAAAAATGTGTGATTCAGAACTAATTATTAAGAACAAACATGGCAAAGTTTTCACAGACTCATATTGTGAATAACAAACAATGTTTATATTTGCCATCACTTGTATTTAAGGGAAGGTTAATTAACTGTTAATCCTATGTATAAAATTGAAACTTTATATTATTTAAAATGTTCAGTTTTTAAAAGTTTTTCATTTAATTTTGAAATGTTTCAGAATGTGAACTATGAAAAGAATATTTGAATAAACTTTTTTCTTGAGGGGGGGGGGGTAAATTCATTAATTAAACAACTAAAAGAAAAATATTATTTTTATTATAATCGTTAAAAAAAATGGAAATTTAGCTAAAGGTAAACAAGCAATAAAATATAGTAAATAAATTGAGTATTAAAATGTTTATTTATAATCATATTATTAATTTATAAAATGTTGATTATAGATACTGATTAAAAATTTTACATTTTATATATATATGTATATATTAAAAATGGAATTCTTTTGGCTATACTTTAGCCTGAATTCGTTTAATTGTAATTAAAATAAAATTAATTGCATTGAAATACTTTATCCATTAAATGATAATATATATATTTCGATAACTTTTTTATAAAATAAAAACAACTGTATTAATTTAAAACATTTTGAAATAATAAAAGTGAAAAATAATTTTGAGTTTTTTAATTATGGATTTTAATACTTTTAATGATATCAAGATTTAGATAATAGAAAGTAGAAATTTACATTACTTTAATTTTTTACTTTTTAATTGGTGTACCCTCATTTTAAAGGGCATCATATAGCAACCCTCTACCAATGCAAAAACTCAGACCACTCTCTCTTATTATACATGGATTTTGCAAAAAACCTTTGCTCATAAGATAATCGGGAAGCACTAAACATGTGGATATTCATACCATATTGGTAGACCAATATTTTTTCATTATACCACTTTTTCATAGGGGACTGTTTTTTATCAGTTATTAATACCATATAGTAAGGTGATAAACATCTCACTACAAAGATATTTTCAAAATTTTTATCAGTATATCCCTCATCGCAAATTCTTGTCATAACTATAACCCAGGCTATTTATTCTCATTTTGCATGTATTTTACATAAAAGTTTTCTCTCATCAGGTGATTTAAACGTGCTAAACACCTGGGTTTCCATACCGATGTTATCAGTAAGTTATTTTTTTATTATACCATATTCTTGCAAGGTAAAAAGTAGTCATTCTTACATTATTTATGCCATTAATACGATATACATATCAAAAGCATGGTAGGCAGTAATAAAGCTGAACATTTAAACAAAACCATCTTTTCTGTGTATGCTTTCATTAACAGTTGTTTATTACATTAGCTCAGAAAAGGAAATTATTTATAGTCGAATTACATTATTTAATGTTTATATTATTTGAAAGTTAATTATTGTTATATATGCAAGTAAATTTTTTATGTTTACAGTATACAATATTAATTATACTTTAATGATAGTAATAACAAGTTTTTTTCAATATTTATTTATTTAAATTTTACAAATAAATAGAACCAAATACAATAATAAATATTAATTTTGTTAATTTTTATGTTGTGATTTATAGATGTAATGATGGTGTCAATTAGACTGATACTTATTATTTGAACTGTTAGTTTATAATTTTAAAATAATTTTTGTCAAAATTTAAAATGGGTAAATATTGACTTTTTTTTTCATTTCTTCTACTAAGTTATCTATTATATTTTCAGATAGTAAATCGATAATTATTTATTTATGCAGCACAGAATCTATCTATAAGTATTCAGAAGGAAATCGACCCGCACACGTGCTGTTTCATTTTGAATGTATGAATTTTCACACACTCACTCATAAGTAAGAAGTTTTAAAAGAATAAGTGAATCACTTGCCCTTAGAATTTATCTATATATAAGCCAACTTTTACTTATCCTACTTAATTCAGGGCTTAATATATGAAATGAGACTTTGATAATATTTTGCATTTTATATTAAATTACACTTTACAATCTTAAATTTTGAAATCTTTAATGTTAAATATTCAATATGATCATACAATTCCAACTAGAAATACAGGGAATGTAATATTAATTCATCTAACTAATACATTTCATTTTTAGTATTAACCCAAATGTTTTATGTTAATTTTTCATAAGTAGTGAAAGAATACATGGTGACTCATGAATAAACATTTTTTAAATTTTGTGATATAATTAGTCATGAAATTGATAAATTAATGCTATATTCTTTATAAGTACCTAAATGCATAAATAGTGTAAATGTAATTTTAAAATCATTATAGTTTATTTGAGATATCTAATAATTATGAATTAAATATCTTTTGTGTGTGCCTGATGGGTCAGTGATTCTAATATACATACACAAGTAGGAATTATTTAATTTATAAAATGAAAATTTATTAAATTCAATACCATATATTATATTATCATTTAAAAATCTAATTTTTTTTTTATATAATTGCTATAAAACACTAAGTTCTTTATCATAGCTTGTAGTTTTATATATCTTTTTTGTAGAACTTTATTGCTAATACATTTAAGCACTTTTAACTATGTTTTCTCTTTATCACTATCTGCCAAGTAACTATTCCTTATATAGATGAAAAGTTGAAAATTGCTGGAGCAGTAAAGTTTGTGGTGTGGTTGAGATATTCAAATGGCAAACTGCCACAGTGATGATCAAATGTTGTCATTTGACTATAGGACTATGTAATGTGATGCACTGTGACTTCTTATACAGAGTCAGGAATCTTTCAGCAACTATGCCCAGAGAAACCTGTTAGCCACCTTGACTTCCCTTTCCATTCTCCACCCCAAGTTTTCCCATATTCTTCTTTATCCTGCTCCATCTCATTTCCACAACATAATCTTTGTCAACTCCATGGCCTTTATATCTAAAAAACCCTTATCTTTTCCCAAACTCAACATAAAAACCAATAAGCCACTTTCTGTATAATCACTTTGTTCATATTTATTCTTCCACAACTTCATTATTTGTACCCTTTCTGCTTTCAGACATTTACATTCAATTGCTTAATGACTCTACTTGCCTTCTATGTTGTGAACTTAATATACTTACAAATTTGCATAAATGGATGATGTCTGAGTTAACATGATTCTGTTGCTTGTTTTAATTACATAAATACTTCCATATTTAACTAAATTTTAATATCACTGGAAATGTTAAAATAAAATTACCTTTCCACAGACATAATGACCAGTTTATTATCATTTAGAAATTGTTCAAAATAAATTATAGTTTTTAAAATCAAGCATGATGTTATACAAAATGCCATATTATGCATCATTTATGACAATTATGTACACTATAAATTTTTATGAACTGCTTATGAATTATTTAAAAATAAATAAATTGTATAAATATATTGTCAAACTAATAACTGGCCTATAGTGCAATCATGACATGTCTGCCTGATATGCCCATGACATAAATTCAAACCCCAACAAAGTAAAACTTGAAAAAATATTCACATTCCATTCAGGCTTAGAATTGTCTTTTTTTTTTCAGATAGCCAATCCAATTAATTATTCATTATTGATCTATTAATGGGTTTCAAGTTGTTCTTAGCTAGGTGAGAAAATTGACATCGCAAACCTGATAAAGACATATCTTCTCGTACATTGATTTTAATACTGGTAATTTAAAAGTAATTTTTTGTTGAATCACAATTAATTGCAAGAAATTACATTAATCTTGTTGATTTATTTATAGTAATTTTTAAAGGTGTTAAACATGATTTTTAATTTTCAATCTTTTTTAAATATATTTTTGGAATTACTTTAATTGCATTAGAAATGAATCTAATAGTTTGAGATTTACATTAAAGTGCATAATTTCAAGAATATAGAGGCATATTAATATTGTTATCTAATATAAGTTTTAAAATGACTTTGTAGCAGTAGTTGCTTCTTAAGACTTGCTAGCAGTCTTGATCAATGAGCAATTATAATTTGCATTTTGGGGGTTTGTTTAGAAAATAATCACTACAACATTAAGCCATATGATTTATCAAAATTTTCTTCTCTTTTTTATGCTTCCCCCACCCCTTTATTTTTATTCACTGCTTCTCAGTTGGACCTTAGCTATTACCATACTTTTGGATCATTCCAGGGTGACTCAGATGATGGTATCAACTACTTTGGAAAGCAATAATTTACCTTTGTTTTATATAACTTCTTTAACGAGCGTTATAAGCACATAATTATTGATATTTAATATTTTAAAAGATTTATTAAGAGAACAATGTTTCTATATTGTTGGTGCAATTCAATAAGTTTGCATGCTCCAAAGACATTGTGAGCTGTAACAATTTTAGCTTAGCTGTCAAAATTTCAGCAGAAAATCTAGGTAGTGTTTAGGCCAGGGTTCATCATGCTATCTTTGTGAATTTTTTTCCCCATGTAACACTAATGGCGAACCTATGGCACGTGTGCCAGGGATGGCATGTTCAAATTTTTTACTGGCACACAAACTATTTACATATCATAATTGTTTATGCTTTAAATTATTCTTTTTTTTTTTGTTGCTAAAATCTGTACTAATAAAAATTTGCCGTAAAATAAAGGTAATATAAATAAATATTATATTAGTATTCAATTTACAATTGAACTCTGATTAGAAGCAATAAGTTTACAAAATTTGCAAATATATATATATATGTAGGTGAGAATATTTTAAGTCAAATAAAGTGATACCAGTATACTGTGGTATCATATTCTATAAACTTGGCAAATGATTCCAATAAAACTAGAATGTAAACTCAGTAAAATATTTAATATCTCTTTGAAATAATTTTTTTCAAATCTAAAGTAAAAGTAATAAAATGGTTTTCTTTCCTAATCTTTTTTGACCAAAACATGTTGACACCATTCACTTTTTTAACGTAGTCAAAATCATGAACAAAATAATGAAATGCATAATCAACACCATCAAGCCTTTTTGTTTTGCTTGAAGTTTTGCTATAAAAGTGAATTGTAAGGATAATATATAATTATATTAATATGACTAGTGAAAATAAAATCAAAAATTATCAAGCAGTAGAGAATTTCAAAATTGATGGACTGATGAGTATGGAATGATTATCAAAGGCACCAAGGCAGTATGTGTTTTATGTTCCGGAACAATTATATAACATCATCAGTAAAACAGCATTATGGACCAATCATAAATCGCTCTGTGAACCAAAAGAATATATTGCCCAAGCATTTAAACATATAAATATTCAATCAACATCTGTTATGAAATTTATCGAAAATCATTCAAATATAACTGCTGCTAGTTTTTTTATATTTCAAATGTAATTGCCAAACATGGGAAACCTTTTAATGATGGAGAATATATGAAAGAAGCTTGGATGAAATGTGCACCAGTTCTTTTTGAAGATTTTGAAAACAAAGCAAAAATTATTCAGAGCATAAAAGATTTTCTATTGGCTAGAAATACAATTAAAGAAGGAATCCTGCAAATGGCTAACAACGTAACTTACCAACAAAAAAGACATATAAAATCTTTTAGTTTAATTTGTCTCTGTTTTGATGAAAGTACAGACATAAATGGATCAGCTCATTTGGCTATTTTTATTCACTGTTGTGTTGGGAATAATATCAAAGAAGAATTGATCAGTTTAGCCTCATTAGTAACAGTAACAAATGAGTAGATATTTGCAACAAAGTTCCAAATGTAGATGTTGCCATTCAAAATATGACTGGAAAAGAAAATGATTTTCTCGGTTTATTTACCAACTGTATAGGTCATTAAATTTGGGGTTTCATTGCATTACACATTGGCAGGTTTTATGCATGAAGGCCAGCTTTAAGCCAGTGGGTTATGAACATTGTGACTAAGTTAGTCAATTGTATATCTACTCAAGCTCTAAATAAACAAAAAAAAATTAATTTATTGAGTGAGGTGAACTCGTATATAATAGTTTACTTATGTACAACAATGTCCGATGGTTAAGTCAAGGAAAAGTTCTACAAAGATTCGTTGAATATTTAGATGAAATTAAACTGTTTTTACATAATGAGAAAATCATTGAAAAATATAATGAATTAATGGATATAGAATGGCTTTCAAAATTAATGTTTTTTACTGATATGTGTTGACATCTATCTAAATGAATTAAATGTGAAACTACAAGGTTATAATAAGACAATTATTGTCATGTTTGATTTGATCAAAGCATTTGAAGTTAATTTATAAATTTTCAACTATGATATTATTTCTTACACCTTCAAATATTTTCCAAATATAAAAAAGTTCTTGATTGATTTAGAATCTCATGAGAAGCCAGGTCAAATAAAATTGGTGCAAGAGTTTTGTGCTGTTATTCAATTGATAATTGATGAATTTTCTTTAAGATTTACACAGTTCAGACAATTTTCAGAAACATCAAAATTTGTTTTTTATCCAGATATAATATCAATGTATAGTCTCAAGTTAGAAATTTTTGAGTGACTTAATTTGGAAGATATGGAAATGCAATCAGTTGATTATGGAAACAGAAATTTATTGATTTGAGAAATGAGTTAGAAACTATGGAAAATGATCGATTATTGGGCATATGTAAAAAAATGCTGAAGAAGAACTATTTGACTGCCTGGAATGCTATTCCTGAAACATTTAATTGTTTAAAAATAATAACGAATGTTATATTATCAATTTTTTCCTCTACATGTGCATGAGAATTATTGTTTTCAGAAATGAATTTAATTAAAGATAGTTCAAGAAATAGAATGACTGCTAGTTCAGCATGTACATAATTAAAAGTGTCAAAATATGAATCAGATATAAAACATTTGGCATCCAATGTACAACAGCAAAAATCTCATTATGTTGATTTATATGTTTATTTCCAAAATTTTGTTGTTAATTACTATTAATTTTTTACTATTACATTTTATTCAACTTGTGCTCTTCTAAATAAATATCGTTCACTTGTATTTAGATTATTTAGAAAATTTCTTTAATTATTGTTGCTATTATTATAATTAAGTTGTTTATACTTTGATTTAATAAACTGTATGGCCTGCCAATCATTCAATAAATAGTTTGGAAATTTTTGGCAGGCATACGTAAAAACGTTCACCACCACTGCCCTATAATATCTATGAGAATGACGGAGACTAGTGATTGGAGGTAGAGAGGAAAAGATAATTTTTAAATAAATTTAATATGTATTTTTAAAATTGTATTAAATACTATCACTTTCAGCATCAAATCGTTAGCCATTGGTAATTTTGTGGAATTTTACAATTGAAAAGGCTATAAATTGCACATGCTATTTGAACATTCCCCTATTGATTACAAATTGCTTGATAATTATTTCTAGAAATAATATAGAATGCAAATCAATTGTCACATCATGTAGTTTAGTACATATATATAAAGATCTAAGTTGTTATTTTTGCTAGTGGACTCACTAATCAGGAATTACCATTTTAACATTATAGAAGTAAACATATTTAAACAGCAAATAGTTATAACGAATTCTTGTATAATTTAAAAGAAATTATTTTTCCTTCATAAATATTTAGACTATTTAAATTAAATGTATATTTATCTATAAATGTATATAATTCCGTATATAGTATAGTGTTATGATTATAGTGATGGGACTATTCACCTGCTGTGACTTATGAACGTAATTCGAATCTACTAAAACTTGCATTTTTTTTTTAGGTTCTAAGTGAAGTTAGAATTTTTCTTTCGGATAACCGTTCCATAATGATGAACTGATCTACCCGTTTTACTGGTTAAGGCATGGGTATTTAATTTTTTTTTAACTAAATACTAAGAATCGAGCGAAAACTGTACATTCTTACCTAATGGAGGAATCCTTTTTTTGCACTAGCCTTTTAAAGATTATTTTTTATTAAGTATTATTTGCATTGTGTGTGTGTAAAAAGATCACCTATTGATAATTTCAAGCGCTTAATTGAGATGATGTATTTTGACTGCAGTTAGATAAATATTAATAAATACAATATGTGTAAATAATCTTAGTCATAATTGTTATTATAATTAAATTTATTCCATACAAAGTTTTACAGTAATTTGAAAAGTAACTATAATTTATATTTATCAAAAATATATATGCGATTTCATTAACGAAGAAAAAATTAAATTTTGGATTCGTTTAAATAGTAGTTTATCCCTTTATCACTAGAGGTCAGTCTAAGGCAGATGTGAATGTTTTTTATTTTCTCTGCAAATGCTTTAATTTAATTTACTGTTAATAAATTTCACGTTGTGTTTATTTTATTCATGTAATTTTTAATACTCTATTGTGAAATAAATGATTGAAAATGTGTTTAATTAATTAAATATAATCTATCGTTGTTTTATGTTAATTAAATGTAATTTTTGAAATTCATTATCCTTTTTCAAGCCAGTTTTTTTTTTTTTTAGCTAATTTTGTTTTAATTTACTTTCATTACAATCATCTAGAATTCTTTTCTTCAGTAATAAACTTCCTTTTTTATTGTTGTTACTTATTAATGTTTTGTTTGTTTTTCCAACGTTTTTATATCTATAATTTAATTTTGTATTTTCTACCCTATCCTCTTTACATAAAAAAAAATATTATTTTGTAAACTATAAAACATCTTTTGATATATTATTAGATGTCGCCGTCAAATCGATATAGATTCCTGGTTATCATTTCTTTTTAATAATGTATTACTCATTTGGCTTTTTATTATCATGGTGAAATTTCATTCATCTCACTACTGATATTCTTTTTCACTATCAATCTTCAGTTTGTGATATGACCAAAATATGGTAGTTTTAAGTTGGTCACTTAAATTTTCATGTGAGAATTAAAATCTTTTCTTGTTGTCCATGACAAATTCATTATTCAAAAGCATCAATAATTTATTTTCGACATCCATGGGGAATCACAGGAAACTATAGATTGAATAATCCTGATCTTCAGTATTAAGAATATATTTCTCTAAATATCTTTTTCAGAAATTTCATTGCATGTTTGTTTAATCTGCACCGAGTATTAATCACCAGTTACTTTTTATTTATTTATTTTTTCTCATATGTCATAGCATCGACCGAGACGTGAACCCACAACCGTCTGCAACCAACTACTTGCTTGCAAGACGGCTGCGATGACCTCCCGGCTAACAACGCTTGACAGTTACTTTTTATTTATGAATGATCCTAAACAATAAAACTGTCAGCTGACCTTGCCATCATAATCTTTTGCCTTCTTATTTACTCTAATCCTAAAACATTTTTATCTTTTCTGTAGCTCCCCTAATAAAAATATTGGTGTCATCAGCACATTTAAGATTCTTTTTTCCTCCAATCTTGAATCTTCCTTTTTTTTAAATTCAATGTGGTTTCCTTAATCCATATTCAATGTACTAAATGAATTGATATGGTGAAGTAATTCTATTTTGCAATGTGAAATTAGTCTGTTGCACTATTGCTCTTTTTAACTGTAGTTTCTAGTCGCAACAGATTCCTCACAAGAACAATAAAGCATTCTGGTATATCTATTTTTCTAAACTATTTTCTATAATTTAGAACCATTAACTGAATCCAAGATCTTGCTGTGATCACTAAAACAAATTGATTTCTTTCTAATATTCCTTGACCTTTTCAATTATCCACCATATATCACCAAGGATTTCCTAGCCTTTCCTGAAACTAGCCTTTACAACTGGTCAATTCTATAAGGTGATGATTTGTGCTGTATGATTTTCAGAATTTGTGACATGAAAGTTTGCATATTCCATGAAGATTCTTTTCTTTGAAATAGGATATTAATTCTTCTGTTTCATTGAATATGTTTTTGGGTAAAGTGTTATATTTTGATTAGTATTTTTAATGATTCTTCTTTTGCAAATTTCTTATTGAAATGCTATAAGGTACGATAGTTCTTATTAAAGATTATTTGATGCAAGATATTTTATTACAAGTGTGTTGGTTGATATTATAATATTAAAATGTGTAACAATTTTAAATTGGAATTTTTTATTTTCTAATTACTTTCCCAATTTTTAAATGCAGAATCTTCATTTTCATTAAAAGCAATCAATATATCCTTTTTTCCATCTGGTTTATTTTTGTCACACTTTTTTTCTTGTCTACTTTGTTGCTTTTTTTTTTAGACAGTGTTTGTTATCTTTCTAGACATATAAATTATTGTATTGCTTCATACTTTTAACCCCTTTATTTTTTGATTATATATTTTTAATATATAGATCTTATTTATATTTTATCAAGAAAACTTAATTCTCATTAATTTGCTTACTTATTTAAAGAAGTAGCAATAAAAAAATATTCTCCAAATAATCCATAGCAATGCAAAATTTCTCCAATACTCTCTCACAGGACAAGACCTTAATCCCTTAATCTCCAGATTTACCAAATGATGAGAATTTAAGCTAATTTACTTTTGTACTAAGAATAACAGTTATCCATTTACTGATCAATATTGAATTAGATCAGTTGACTATGGCCATCAAGGTCCATGAATTACAACCTAGTTTTATCAGTGCTTAAACTTATGAAATTCTCAGCAATGATAGAACTTGTTTTTTCCCCAAATCAAAAATTATTTTTTTAATATTTATATTTATTTTTGGACTTTTCATATGAGCTTAAATCACCAGAATACTTAAATCATAGTTCCAGTATTACTGATGCGAACAAAAACATATTACGAAACTACTAACACTTTATTTTTACAAGAATTGCATGAATTGGTTCCAAATCTTAGTCACATTCACCAGGTTTTCAATGGATTTTATATTTAAATTTTGTATTTTTATTGCTTTTGCAAATCATAATTTTCTTTTTTGGAATTTGAATTTATTTTTTGATGATGTTAATTGCAAGCACATGTACATTCAAAGCCAGATATAAGAAGTTTTATTAATTTTCTCCACTAGAATTATCTAGATACAACTTTGATTATCTATCTCTTAAATTGTAATTATGTTATACATTTAACTTAAATTGATGTAAATATGTGATTTTTATAATTTTATCATAAATAATAAACTATCAAATAATAATTTTATATTTTTTAGATGGCTTTGGTGACTGGCTGAGTGATGGTTGTATTCTGGTTAAAACTCTGGAAGAATTGGTTGTTTTTCAGTGTGATAGGCTAGGAACATTTGGTGTGCTTCAGGTATTTTTTTTTTAATTGTAATGCTAACAACACTGAATAAATGAGCATTGAATGGAGCTGTCTAGTTAAAGGCATATATTTATTCAGCTGCTGTGTTTGTTAGTGCCAGAATGAACTAATTGCCTTGACTCTTGTTTATATAGTAATAATGTTATAATTAAAGAGTTTTTTTACAATACATACATTCATACCCTTCCATGTAAATGTGTGTGTGTGTGTAAACAATGAAAATTGAGGTATTACATCCATGTAAACAACCAGAGATAACTACACTTTTAATGTTGCTAAGAAATTATCAATTATTACTAGGCAGTACTAAGGTTAAACAAGTTTTCTCTAATAATCTATTATAGCTCTTTTGTCCCGAGTTTAATTACAAGAAAATCTCCTTTACTTCTAACCCAAGTTATTGTAAGGATTAAAAACCAATGAGAGCTATTTTTATAGGCATGAAGATTCAGAAGATGCACATCCTCTTTTGATATCATGTAAATAATAATTCATCATCATCTTATTAAAAGATATTTATTTTAAATTAAATATTTTCATAGATTTATTATAATGTGAACAATGGAAATTGAGATTTTTTACATGGATATAATCTCTGAATTTCCATTATTTATGTCATAAATCCATGAAAATATTTTATATATTAAATGACAATGTTGGTTAATTTAAACAAGCTGACATCAAATGTAGTTGTAAGCTGAATGGTTAATCTTGATTTCGTCACTTTTAAATACTGTCTTTGTTCTTTTAGGTTTAATCCTATATGTATCAACTTACTTACATAGAGTTAAAACTGTTTGTAAAAACTTATGTATTACTTTTGAAGTAAATTGTTTGTTGTACTTTATTACTGAAATAAACATTTTTTCTTCTGCACATATTCAAATTATATGTAAGGAAATTCATTCTTTAGAAATGTTATGTATCTGTGATGCTTACAATTCATACTTAGCTGAGAGGTGCCGAAAGATAATTGCTTTTATTTTATTTTTTCATTTTAAAAATATAAACAGTTAATAATTTAATCAGTCAAAAATTATTCTTAAATCTCATTTGGTATAAATACTTTTGACGTGGAGTTTGAGTGACTTTTCTGAAATATTTTATATATAAAATATTCATTTTATTCTTCTGGAGATTGCGACCGGCCACTGTATTCACTAATTTGAAGACAACACAAAATGATCAGATATAAAAGAACATAAGATTTGATTTCTCTATACGGAGAGTACACCTTCAGTGATGTGTGTGTGCGATTTGATATTGCCGAGTTACATATTCTATGAATACAGGATGATAGGTCACCCATTCTGCAATTTTAATTACAGTAAGTGACTATTAATTTCTTTGTTTTTCTAAAAGTTATATTGGTAATGAGTAGATTAAATAGTGCTTTAGAAAAAAGTTTTTGAATGACAAGTTATTCGATTAATGAGAGAACATTTGGATTTTTTAAATGCAGAATTAAATATTGGATTTGATTGTAATAAAATGCACTTTTTATTACATATACATATGCGATGTTGCCTATCTAACTTTTTTATATACCTTCACATTGTCATTGTTGTTATTTATTTTATTAGAGTTCGTCTGAAGCAAATAGTGTTTTTAATTATGCTATTGTGCGCTTTCAAAATTCTAAGTCTTAAAAGCAGATCCATAGATGTGTAATATACGTACATAGACACACATACATATATGAATTTTGCATTTACTTTTCTATATGATTTTCGTTTTGTTTTTGTTTTTTTTAATTAGGACATGCATGAATTTCTTGTTTACCAACGAGACCTTGAAAAAACCACAATGGAGCCGTTGATGCCGATTGTTTACATAGGCACTGGTGTTTTCGTTGCGTGTATTCTAACAACAATAATTTCTTATCTTGTTTGTCACAAGTATGATATTTTTATTGTAGTTTTTAAAAATTTATATATATTTTTTTCAATATGATAATACTGTGGAATTTCTTACTTTAGCTATTATTAAATACAAATCAAGTAATGGTGATATTTAAACCAATACATGGATATCATTTTAAATGGAATGGTAATATTCTGAAATAGAAGTTTGATATTTGTTTTTATATCTAGAATCCAATCTAATTAAATTAACATTATTTCAAAACTTTTACTTATAAGCTTTTTTATTATAGTATTTATGATTGTTTGAGTTAATCGATTTTTAATTAATAAAACTTTTTTAGCTGTTCAAATTTAAATCAGTGCATTTTGAGGGTTAGTAAATAATAGTAGACTAAATGTAAATATCTGGAGCAATCAAAATAAAGGTAATGGGAAAAATTTCATTTAAAGATGGCCTATTTGCTTTTTAAAATATAATGGTAAGACCAATTACCACGTTGGATATGATTCAATTTAATCTACTAATGTAAAGGTGGATTTTGGGGGGATTGGCAAGAGAAATAATTGAATAGTAATAGATTTGTCTAAAAATATTTTATAATGAAAGTGGTTGATGTGATTTTCATGAGAAAAACAGACTTTATTTTCATTATTAATATTATCTTAAAGATAGTCTAATTAGGTGTGATAATGACTTCTTTGACAGAGGGCTATAATTAGGCAAAATGTAGATGTCTTTCAAAAAGAAAAGTTCAGTGTAAAAAAGTTAAAAACAAAGTCAACAAAATACCAAATAGTCAAGCGTTGGTGGTCGAGTGGTCAGCACAGCCGCCTTACAAGCAGTTGTCCCGGGTTGGGTTCGCTTCCCGGCCGATGCTATGACACATGGAAAAAAAAAAGAAAAAAACAAAATACCAAATAGACATAGATATCACAAAACTTAACACATGAACAAAAAAAAGAAAAAAAAAATACCAAATAGACATAGATACCACAAAACTTAATAAATTTTATTTGTCTTTCTAACTTTTTTCTTCTGTAATTAAAGTAATTTAATAACAGTGATAATTATCATAGTTTTGATATTATGTAAATATGTTTCAAGAAAATCATTATAAATCTGTACATATATAAAAGACATTAATTTTACTATAATGAAGATAATTTGTTTAATAGAAAGATATACTAAAAATATTCGTTTTTCTAATCACGAATTATGTAGATTTCTAACATCAAAATAAACTCTGCTACATATCTCTGTAAAAGCATACACCTGGATGTATTTAATTGGAATTAAATGTGTTATGTAAAGAACCCAAAAACAATATATAAGAAAATTGAAGGAAGAGATATTGCAGCTTTGATACAAACCCAGAAGAAAATGGCAAATGATAGGTCCAGAAGATTATTTATTTGGGAGTATTTTTATTTTATTATAAGTTAAATACTTAAAATGTTTTTTCCTAGATTAGACTGCATAAGTTTTCATTAAGAATTCATTTTGGAAACAAAAAAAAAACAAGATTCAATATAGGAAAAGTCAGTGTTCTAATAAATAAAATCTTTGTCCAACTTTATCCCATTTGTTTTTCTTATTTAAATAAAATCATAGTTTACAATGTAGAGATCAAACAGAGATTGACAACTCCTCACACTCTAAATTAATTTTAATATAATATTTATAAACAATATCAAAATAATATTTAAACCAAATCAAATTTGGTACTGAAAGTTTGAATGTTCTTTACCCCTAAGGCTTATTGAAGTAACTAGGCAATATACTAAATAACATAGCAGCAATACTAAGTCAGTGTTAGTGAATGAGATTTATAATAATTTCAAAACAGCGCATGATTGGAAGTTAATTTCCTTCTGCACACTGAATGAGTATTAGTAACCTATCATAACTTGCTACTATTCTCTAATAGTAAAGTATTTAGAACTTTTATTCATTATAAACTAAAGATTATATCATTTCTCATTGATTTTAATATATGCATTCCAATGGTCAGCCAAAGCACCTGAAATGCTGAAGACAAGATACTACAAGTTTAATGTTTTTTGGCAACTATTTATGGATTGATTGATTGCCACAAAATTCTTCCAGATCCTGGGAAATTAAAACAATATTATTTATCAAAAAATATAAGAAAAGTGCTAGAATTGGGAAAAAGGAAAAGTCTAATGACTTTTTGTT
The DNA here is from genome assembly GCA_028023455.1 of Epiperipatus broadwayi. Classification (NCBI taxonomy): domain Eukaryota; kingdom Metazoa; phylum Onychophora; class Udeonychophora; order Euonychophora; family Peripatidae; genus Epiperipatus; species Epiperipatus broadwayi. Next base: position 1,932,166 of record JAQFVV010012503.1, on the reverse strand, counting down.
TTCTCCCAATTCTTCTTCATAAATCCTATCATTTCATCCCCTAAGCATTACATCAAATCTATTAGTTCCAGCATTGATCAGGAAATCATGAACCTCTCTAATCTACATACTAAATGAAATGCTACTAGAAAACAGAGAAAAGATTAAGAAATATAATAGGATTATTATATATAAACTTTATACAATTCTAATGTTGATTAATTATTACACTTCAAATTCATGTACAAAAATCTATGAACTTTCCAAGGAGTTACTTTTATTCTTGCATCAGTTTTCACAAAGGTAGTTTTAAGTGAACTTGACTTTTCATATTATACTGCCTATATTATTTCATTTCTTTAAGTAATTCACTTTACAAGTTAAATTATGGGCTTTTTAATGATACTGAAATAAATAATCAAGTTTATTTATTATAATAATTATTATTTTCTTAATATAACACTAACAATGTTGTGAACACATCATATATACTCTTTTAAATTTGATACGCATACATTTGTAAGTTTGGATACACTGTTTTGGAAATGAATTTATTTCATTGCTTCACAAAGTGTTCAGATTCAGAACTACTCTCATAACTCATATTTTTAAATATTCTTAACCATGTATGCCAAATTTTAATATGTCAGAGTTAAAATACTCTGCAGATAGGTAAGTGATAGAATTATTGGGATGTAAATATTATCAAATCATCAAATATAATTAAATATCTAAAAAAAATCTCAATGAATTTAATTCAAAATTTAATCTCTGTTGTATAAAATAATATCTTAAAATTATCTTCATTGGCACCTATAAGAGGATTATGTTAATTGCATATAGCAAAATATTAATAATAATTTTCTAAATATGATAATATTCATAAATTTGTCATCTCAAGTATGTCACTATGGCTCATAGAATAGAACTAGATTAATTTGCCCGTGGTAAAAATATAAATAAATCTACACTAAATTATCTTTTAAATTCATACGAACAAACATGGCTTATAGTTTATATATTCAGAAACATCAAATGATAAATGGCTATATCATGATCAGTGTTATTCTGCATATGTACAACTCATATTTAATCTCTTAAATCATTCTATCAGTATTCAACTATGATTAATCTCAACTACATGCACTGTTGACTTTATTCTTTTTTCTCCTCATGACATTAATCTAAACGAAGTCTCCTTACTCAGTATTTTCTTTCTCTTTAACTCTATTGCATTTAAGTAAGAAGGGATTATAAACAGTTTCATATATTTCAAACATTTTTCTAACTTTTCCAATTTAATTCAGAATATTTTATCTTATACGTAAATAATAGAATTATTCATTTTCAAAAATATGTATTTAATGAATCAAATCCTTCTTTTCACACACATTATTCAAACTAATATTAAATAATTTTATTTTAATAACTAAGAAATTATTTAATTTTAAATGATTTTTAATGTGAATATTTATTATTTATAATATAAAACTATTATTTGTCCATTTAAGCAATACTTTTCAATTTATTTAAATTAATTCAGACTCATTTATATTTCTTTTTACCTTGTATTAAAGTAATACCCTAACATTTTCAAATTATCCACTTAAGATTTGTAAATCTGAAGTATAACATAAAACATTTTATTTCCTATAATAAATTTTTAGTAACATATTTCATATATGTGAATGGTTTACCCCCCCCCCCCAATATTAAATCTTTTCATACTTTGAAATGTATTTTTACCATATAAAAGTACAAGTAAATATTTTTTTAAACATTAAACCAATGAACAAAGTTAAGAAATTACAGTCACGATTTATATATAACTTACAGTCTTCTTTTAAACAAGTTTCTTCAAAAGTATAAAGTAGCTTCTGATTATGTGTATAAAATTTTCAGGCAACTTTTTAAATAGTAATACAAATCATCATTGAACTCTGAAGTATTTTAAATATTGTTGACAGTCTTTTAATGTTTCCTGTGCAAGCAATATTCTTAATTTTTCTGGAATTGTGATGAATCCTTTTATGTGATGATTGGAGAAATATCGAATCCTAGCAGAACATATGAAGAATACCACTTTAGAGATGGGGCAGACAATTGATTAGAAATTTTTACTTAGGATCTTTTCTTGTATTTACTATTTCACAGATTAACACACAGTGTAGAAACAAACAAAAGACTTTCTGACTTAATATAGTTTTAAGAACTAATAAATTTTAAAATATAACACAATGGACTTTATATTCCTTTCTGGGAAGAGGGGTTACATTATATTTTTAGACTTAATTAATTATTAATCCTTTTTTAAAAAAACACAGATTTAATTGAAACAAATTTGATAAATAAAAAAATTATTTTAGGCAAAAACAATTCTAATTAAAAGGAGAAAAAATATTTTAAATGTTTTTAGAAATGAAATATTGGAAATTTTTAAAACATCACACACATTCAAACATGCCCACACAAGTAGTTTAATCTGTCTGTGTAAAAATATATTTAACCTTAAAATAAATTTTAAATCTAATCATAGTTATGTTTTTGATTAAGTAATTTCTTTTCTAGATTTCTCTAACCAAGTTTAAATACATCCCCTGTTCCCTTTCTACCTAATTTCTCCAAATCATTAAGACTGCTTATAAAGTATCCACTTCAATATATATATATTGAAAAATAATTAAAATTACCTCAAATCCAAAACTCAACCAGTCTAGCCAAGAAAATAAAATCAATGTTTTCACTGCTGCAAGCAGACTTCTCAAGTGTAAAGAACTACAAAACAATATATTTATATTAAACATTACCCACAAATCCATTTACTTCCCATCTGCCCTTAATATTAAAAGAACTTTTAAATAAGTTAATTACTTTAGAATAACTTTTCAATAATAAAGATTCTTTAATTCTTCTTTTTATTTCATTTCTCTCAAAGAAGATAACTTTAGCTTCATCAAAATTAATAGTGTGGTCTGTGTCATTTTCATGGGCATATAAAGCAGAACTAAGATATTTATTTCTAACCCTACTTTTATGTACCTTTAATCTTTCATTTAAGCTCAAACTACTCTAGCCTATATAAACATTCTTACAAAATAAGGGATAATATATGCTTCACCGGGAATAGTCTTCCTATCAAAAATTTCCTTTGTATTGTTTAATATATAGGTATATGAGCACAGACATATTATTTAATAAATTATTCAAAGTAATATCCCTTTTCCAAGCAATTTTCTTATTTCCAAACAAATTACTATTCTTACATACAATTTTATAAGAAGTCAATTTAAATGGCAAAGAAATAAAATCATATTTTTCTTCATCCTTACAAATATTACTATTAAATAAAATACTTTTAACAAATTTATCAGAGAAGCCAACATTCAAATAATCTTTATAAAATTGACCTTTCTGAAACAAAGCTACCCAATTAGAATTATTTAATTTCTTATTTCTATAACAATAATTTCTTAAAGCAGCTACTTTATGAGATACAGACTGATGGTAAACATGAATTTGCCAGGTCACGACACCAGAGTGTTTCTTGTCGAATTATTTAAAAATTTGCCATGAAATATCAAATACACAGCAGCATAAAATTATATTATAAAAAAATAATTAAATATCTGATAAACAATAATTTATTAAAATAATAACATATTTATCCTGCCAATATTCATAATTACTGTCCATTGTAGTTTTCAGACTGATGCCAGTAATTATGAATGTTGGCAAGATAAATGTTTTTATCATTTTAATAAATTATTTTTTATCAGATGTTTAATTATTTTTTATAATATAATTTTATGCCGCCATGCCATGTATTTGATATTTCATGACAAATTTTTAAATAATTCAACAAGAAACACTCTGGTATCGTGACCTGGAAAATTCATGTTTATCCAGATTGATAGCTATCAGGTTTAATTATAGACTTTAATTCTTTACTTTTAACATAAAGACTACATACTAAATAATTAGTCTTTACATTTCTAATCACCAAAAGATCTAATAATTTTAACTTAACAAAATCTAACTCCCCCTCCATCTACCACATATCTTATAGAAGGATCAAAGCAATTAAACTCATTTACCAGTTTATATTATTTAAAAGAGAAAATTATTATTAACAAGAATTACTTATATTTAAAGTTATTTGTTAGATATGTGGATGATTATTTATGTGTTTGTGTGTGTGTTGAGAATGATAAATTGAATGGATTAGTAATTTTTTTTTTGGTTGAGAATATAAATTGAAGGGATTGGTAAATGAGTTTAATTATTTTGATCCTTATATAAGATATGTGGTAGAAGGAGGGGATTAGATTTTGTTGAATTAAAATTTTTAATCTTTTGGTGATTAGAAATGAAAGACTAATTGTTTAAGTATGTAGTCATTTTATTAAAAATAAAGAATTGAATAAGAAATTATTGTTATAGAAATAAATTAAATAATTCTAGTGTGGTAGCTTTGTTTCAGAAAGGTCAATTTTATAAAAATTATTTGAGTGTTGGCTTCTCTGATAAATTTGTTAAAAGTATTTTATTTAATAGTAATATTTGTAAGGATGTAAAGGATAAAGAAAAATATAGCTTTATTTCTTTGTCATTTAAATTGTCTTCTTATAAAATTGTATGTAAGAATAGTAATTTGTTTGGAAATAAGAAAATTGCTTGGAAAAAGGGTATAATGTTGAATAATTTATTAAATAATACAAAGGAAATTTTTGATAGGAAGACTATTCTTGGTGAAGCATATATTATCTCTTCTTTTTGTAAGAAGGCTTACATAGGTCAGAGTAGTTTGCATTTAAATGAAAGAATAAAGGTTCATAAAAGTAGAGTTAGAAATAAATATCTTAGTTCTGCTTTATATGTCCATGAAAATAATACAGGCCACACTATTAATTTTGATGAAGCTAAGGTTGTCTTTGAGAGAAATGAAATAAAAAGAAGAATTAAAGAATCTTTATTATTGAAAATTTATTATTCTAAAGCAATTAATTATTTAAAAGTTCTTTTAATATTAAGGGTGGATGGGAAGTAAATGGATTTGTTGGTAATGTTTAATATAAATATAGTGTTATTTTGTAGTTCTTTACACTTGAGAAGTCTGTTTGTAGCAATGAAATCATCGTTTGTTTTGATTTTATTTTCTTGGTTAGTCTGGTTGAATTTTGGATTTGGGGTAATTTTAATTATTTACTGATTAGTTTAGCTTTATGCTTGTAATGTTTATATTGAAGAATATACTTATTGGTCTTATGATTTTGTCGTATTTTTAGAATTTACACAGCAACCATTAAAAGAAATTTTTGCTTTTTGTTACATCAATAGATAGTCTTGTTTCACTTCCATTCAATAAATTTTGCAATATAACTTAATCAGATTACAGGCAGATTTCAATTTTTCAGCAATATACTATTTAGCAAGAACATAGAAAGAAAATAAAGGAAAACCAGTGAAAATTCTTTAAGATATCTAATGAAAAACCAATTAGTTATGAAATAAATCTTCATGTCTTTGAGTTGCTTAATTAGTGCATATATTGTTAATAGTAACAACACCAAATTATTTGTTAAATATCTCTATGAACAAACTATTTTTCATCGGTGTTTGAATTTCAGTATTTTTTCTTCAATGATCTCCACATTAATATTATTTTAGGAAATATAAATTAACTTAAAAAAACACACACATTTGAATTGCAATAAATGAATATTGATTACAAATATTAATGCTGAAGTATAAAATTATGTGAAGTAATTAATATATTAAAATCCTTTTCAATATAACATGATAGCATTTAGAATCTCATGAGAACAAAATTGTCTTTGATGCATATATATAATAGATACTCAATTTATTTCTTTGTATTTATACAAGAAATAATATATGTAAAGAATAATTATGAGATATAGGAAATGAAAATTGATAAATTAGAGAGAAAAAAAGAATTGTGAAAGAATAAAAAATATATAAAAGATGACAGGATATATAATAACTCTAGTTGGAGCTTATAGCTACTTGGTGCAAGGACATGAGCATTAGAAACCAGGAAAGGCAAAATTGGAATAAGGATTTATATTGTAGATATAGTTTATGTGGAGATGAGAAGGAAAGTATAATAAAAATTTAAAAGAAATGAGAATAAAAGAAATAGAAATTTTATGTTAATGGAGAATATGATATGTTAGTGGATTTAATGTGAAAAAAAAAAAAAACTTTTATTAAAATAAGAAAGGAGAAGAAATGAATCAAGACCGGAAGAAAATGAGATAATAATTTAAGCTTTAGTTTTTGTTAAAAAAGAATAAAAGGAAAGGAAATGTTTCAATGGTTCAATTGAGATGAAATAATAGATGAGAATAAATAGAACTTACTATATTTTGAAATGGTATTAGAGGTAAACAATGTTCAATTCAGTTGATAGAGTTTTAAGCAAATGGACCATTCTACACTATTCATTTACTGCATGTTAAGTTGTTTTTTTTTTTATTTAATATTTACTCCTAAAAATAAGCTCATATCTAGTTCCTATGTTTTTCTTTTACTATCAATAATAAAATGTATTTCAACATTAATAGAAATTAGCGAAAGAATTACATTTGTGCTAGGTTGTTTCATTGTTGTTTCAATCTGGTGGTATTGTCATTATGAAATAGCTCCTTCTCTGAGATCATTATTACATACTATAGTAATTTTTTATCCTATCTCCTTTTCACACCTACTATAGAAAGACCAATGTGTAGTTTATATGCCTTTGTTGTTGTTGTTTTTTAATCAGTATCAAAAGTTCATTAATAATATTTAGAAAGTAGAGCTTTATTTCTTAAATTTGAAATATAGCACACATATAATATAGTCACAAAATTAGTTATTGCAAATCACCTATAAAATCATTTGTAATAAACAATTGTATAACAAAAAAATAACTCCATAAGATTAGGAAGAGATGTTTATGCAATAAAAAGATTATTTAAGACACTTTTTAAATCTCATTTTAAAATATAACACTGTTGAAATTGGAGAAGTTAGCGGTATAGTAATTAGCACATTTGCCTGTCAGCCTCATAGAGTTTGAATTAGGGCTTGGTAAAAAAAAAGTGCAGGATTGGGGGGGGGGTTCTCATGATTGATCCATAAGCAATCCTGCTATATAAAGATAGCCATGGCCTCGGTATCCCAAATGTGCCATTTCCATCAATAGTGAAGATGACAAAAGAAACCTCTCAGGGCCAGAGATACTCTGCAAATATTCTAGAGCTGCCTTCTTGAAAACTCTAGATGAAATTAAACTCTGGTTTACAGCGGCCATCTGTAACTTATGGTATATTTGCTACTAGGTGACATGCGAATATTTTTTGGTGATATGGCAAACAGAAAAAAGATTAATGAAGTTTTTCAGTATTTTTAAATATTAAGTGTTTGCTTAAAAAGTAGAATCTCCAGGGAGTCACTAATATTTAAGTATTATAATTTTTATGGTGTTTTTATTTAGTGTGTATTATTATATTCAAATAATTTTTTTCATAATATAATTTTACTAGTTAAATTTCAGTGGCATTTAAGAATGACTAATACTTTAAAAAAATAATTATCTGGCAATTCATTGAAATAGATTGCCGATTATTGGTTTAGAGTTTCTCTTCTTCTAAGTGAAAGTTGTGATTATAGCTTAGTAGATGTTAGCAGTTGTCAGATTATTTTTAGAGTTTTCAAAATCACTTCAGACATTAGTTATTCTATTTAGCCAATAACTGTTGACATAGAAATAAAATATTTAATACATTTGTTTTAGTCTGTTCATTTCTTACAAGAGGGAGCCACTCTACCGTGAATGGTTTTTTTTCCCCCCCTTTGGTTTTAATTAGCTTGCTGAACTAAGTTTAAGTATTGAAAATATTTAAAATTATATTATAGTTAAATATATATTTAACTATCATGAATTTTTATATTTTGTTTTAGTAATTTAATTTTTTTTAAAAAATATATAAATATACGTGCGATGTCAAACACAAATCTAAGAGCTTTTTTATTATTCTATAAAAAATTGAATGGAATGTTTTAGGTATAAAATAATAAATAATTTTATGAAGGAAATGCATTTTATTATTACTTTAGTTTATAAGTTTTTGTATAAGTGTATTTTTAGATATGGAGAATATTCAGTACTGCATAACGGACGCAAACGGGAATATTGACTCAGTTTACATTAAAGGTTTGGATTAAGTAATATTAATAATCTGATGGTTTTATTGGTCGGGAGTTTATAAAAAATTTGAGCCACCAGAAGTGAATCTGATCTGGGGACCTTAATCTTTTACCATTCTACATTAAAAAAAAAATAAAAAGCTACATTTTAAACAGAATTTGATTGTGATTGAGCAAGTACAATTTTTAAATATGCGGCTTGCATTTTAAAAATGGCAAATGAGAGTGATTTGCAAATGTGGCTCTGAGACTGATACTAGAGGGTTTTCAATATACAAAGAGCATGTTGTTATGATAAATGAGGTAAAAAATGTGACATATAAATAACAAAGAATTAGTTGAGATTAGTAGAAGTGTAGCTAAAAGTGGGGAAATGAGACTTAATTCATTGTAAAAAAAATTGAAAAAATACACCGCAATTATACAAAATATAAACAAATTGGAACAAGTCACAACAGAAATAGAATTAAAATCTCTGAAAATTAATGTAACAGTATTGATGAACTAATAGATTGATAATTGCTATACGTTGAGAAACCAAATAAAGGACTTAATTGAATTTATGTAATATAGAAGTTTTTAGTAAGTGGAGATATACCATCAGCAAGACTATAAGTAAGATATTTCAATCAAGTCTGTACATATTATCTAATGAGACAAAACTACATCAATAATTCAGAGGCTTATAATTTATATGTTAATACTCCCTATGCTGTTTTTCAAACTTTGGGGAGTAGATATTTTGGGAGAATTCTCAAAGTCATTTGTTTGCTCTATTTTGATTGCCTTGCGTTTTATACTTTTTTTTTTCAGTCCATGCTTTTTTCTTTGGGTATCATTTTTTTTATTTATTTAAAGTATATTCTTTATTTAAATAAACCTACATACACTTTTTACAAGTAATTGTTATGATTTAACAATATGCAGTACAGAATAACTTTTATTTGAAATCAAACACACTTAACTCCTAACATATTTTGCAAATTTTCAACATTAGGGGGTCAATCCCATATTTCGATATCCACACCATATTTTCTCAATAATTTTCTTAGGTAATATAAGAGACTGCCTTTTGTATATTCCTTGGCTGCTCATGAATTTTCAACTTGATAAGCAAGTATAGTTTTTTTAATTTACAATCACCAGAAGCATTTCCTCCAAATAAAGGTTTTGATGAATCTTTTTTTCTCCTTCTCATATGCTTCTGGAAAAGTTCTCAAAGATATTTTCTTCCGAAGCAAGCCAGTTTAATCTACTTTGAGTATTTACTTACTTTTCAAGTCGCATGTTTCTAGATGGAAGATTGGGGTAGGAGAAATAGAATTTGATATTTTGAAACTCTTACAATTTCATTTGAACTTCTATCTGTAATTTGAACATTATGAATTTCCATTTGATTTTTAAAGTTAAAAACCAATGATAACTAGAATTCAGTAGTAGTAGTGTTTTCTTCATTTTGTTTTACCATTTTAAAGTCATGTGATTTAATGATTTTTTTATTATTATAATTCAGTTAGTATCAATAAAAGATGTCCCATATGATCCATCAAAGAATTTTTGATTTTAAATGTTAGTTTTATCCTATGTGATCAAGATTGTTGCTTTTTAAATTTTTGTTTACTTTTAATTACAATGTACTCTAGTAATCCATTTATTTCTTTATGTGTTATTTTTGCAAATGATATAGTTAGTATCTTTGTAAGTCTTAACTATTTAAGTTTTCATTCTAGAGTTAACTTTTTATATTTATTTATTTTACATCTCGTGCTTATTTTTTTCATTTGTAATTAAGCATGGAACTATGGTATAATTTAAACAAATAATATCAATATTCATTATGTATATATAAATTCTAAGGATGAGCTATATATAAAGAAATCAAAACAGAAATTAAAAAGTAACAACTGTAAAATTTAATAAATGTCAGTGTTTTAAGAAAAAAAAATCTACATTCAGAAATAATACAATACACCTGGGTCTCTTTTTACGCGGACTTATTTAACACGATTTTGAAGTTACGTGATTCATGTTTCACCGGAAGTCGATCTCCGAAAATGCGCCATTACTTTAAATAATAAATTTCGCGCACTTACGTTATATTGAAAGTAATAGCACATTATTGGAATTCGACTTTCATCTTAGTAATTTCAATATTTTCAGTGCTTTATAATAGTAAGATTTTATGTAATAATGAAATTAAAATCATGATTTCCACATTTTATGTATACACACATTAAATTTTACAAGATTATAATGTAAATTTGTTCAAACATTGTGCGTGTTAATTTTTCATTTTAAATCACATTCTGTTTTTGCTTTTTAAAAAAGAATGTAATGAATTATTATTTTCTTATTAATGACACTAATCATTAACGTGCTCTTAAATTCCAACGAGAGCTAAATGGTTGTATGTCTGGATATCGTGAGCTTCATAAACAATTAATAAAATCATCGTCTCAAAGATTAATTACTAATTATGTTGTCACCAGAAAATCATTAACACAACATGAGAGTGAAGTTGGTGCTAGTTGTATTTCCTCTTGAGAAGAATCTGATTTTTTTACCAGTTTGCAAACGAACCTGTTTATCGATAATAATTAAAACGTGTATAAAAAATGTAAATTAAATATTATAGTTAAACAAAGTTTGTCTTGTATCAATTTTTTTCAAATTTGAAATTTTTTATTAGTCATATTTTATTTCCTAATTTTTTTTTTTGCACGAATTTTTAAGTAATTTTACATTGGTGCTTTGCTTTTACGCGAATTTTGAAAAATCACAGACTGCATCCCCCCTTTTTCAATGTAAGTTACGTCTATTTTTGCACGATTTCGTTTGCGCATGTTTTCTGAGGAACCTATCTATCGTGTAAAAATGAAACCCAGGTGTATTAGGTTATTTACTCTTAGCATGTTGAAACCACTTGGCATAATTTCTATGTAAACAAACAGAATTATAATGTTATGGGGCATTGTTCTTTTTTTTTCAACTTTAAAATGCTTTTTTGATTTGCAATAAAATCATAAATAATGAAATTTATCTAAAAGAAATAAAAAATAAATTGGATAAAAACTTTTTTTTAATTTTTATTTTTCTAAAATGAAATTTGTAATTTTAACAAGAATAAAAAAAAAACAATATCGTGGCGAAGCAAATCAAATTTTAACGTGAAGAAAAATAAATAATTTCTCCAAAACAACGTGGCCACGCAAATAAAATTGTTAATTTTAACAAGAATAAAAAGAAATAATTTCCCCAAAACAACATCGTGGCATGCAAATATAATTTTGTAATTTTAACAAGAATAAAAAGAAAGAATTTATTCAAAACAACATCGTGGCCAAAAATAAAACCAGTATTTTTGATTGGTCTCACGATTTTTCTATCGCAAACATGAATTTTAGCGTGATTTCGTAAAAATCACACTTACACCTCCCCTTTGACAATTTATTAAAGTGTCACTCTTGACTAGAGAAATGGGACAAAGTTTCCACAATTTTTATTATCTCATACTACATCACTGGATTTGGAAAACAATGACTTGGGCATGCAAATTTGAAGACTTTTGACAGTCTCAATTACAGATACTCTCACGAAATACCGTAGCGAAATTTAAATGGGATTATTCATATAAACTGTGTAATACAAAGTTCACCATAAGAGGCAGAATGAACATCACTACTTCTGTATACTGTAAATACTGTAGCAAAATGTTAATAATGGGATTGTTCATATAAACTGCGGCAGAATAATACATCCTATTTCTGTGCTATAGCATAGAAATAGATACCATAGCGAAATTTAAAATGGGATTATTGTTCGTATCAACTGCATAACTCAAAATTCACTGTAAGCGGTGGCGGTGTCCGCTGTGGCAGAATAAACGTCCTATTTCTGTGTTGTAGCATAGAAATAGTCAGCGCAGACAAGTAAACAGACTATTTCTATGCTTAACCATTGAAATAGAATGTTATATAGCAGTGCAACCACTTAAACAGCATATTTCTGTGCATTTGCATAGAAATTACACCCTCAAGTGGTTTCAACACGCTAAGAGTAAACAACCCAATATTATATTAACACCATTCAAATAGAAGTAAATCCATAGTTACAGCAAATATGAGAAATAGAAATTTTACATTCATTATCCGTAAAATATAATTTCTAAATATAAACTGTGAAACAGAATAAAAACAATTGTCTAAATGCAAATGTCTTCTAACTACATTAAAATAACAGCACAGTAATAACAGTAGGCAATTAGCTTTTCTCAAACAGTCAGAGTGGAAGTATTCTATACTTGAAACATAATTTATAATTACAATTGCTTTTGATTTGAAGATTTCTTTTAAAACTACATGTGTTATAGCAATCAGCGTTGAACAAGTTATTACTATAGTAATGTAATGGAATTACAAAAATTGAGGGTTTGACTAAGAATATTCAGATGTCAAGAAAAGAAATCATTGGTTATAAAGAATATGAATGTGCCTGTTGTGGAAATCAATGAACATTAAATAAAATGCTCATTTATTAAAATTCATCTGTCGAAGACTATATTTAAATATTGGGAATTTAGCAATGGTATATGATGGATATAGGCCCTTACAGTAGGTTATGTTTTAATAGTTAATGTGTAAAATCTATTGAAGAGTATATTTAAATATTAGGAAATTAGCAAATGGATATCTGCATTTGTGTAAAATAAGGAAAAATAGCTTTTGATAGAAAAGAGGTACTAAGTAATAAGAAGAACAGTTTTGTTAGAATAAAAATTTCTAGAATTGTGATGAGGAATAATTGCATAAGTAGAATAGGGTAACAATAAAATATAAATGATAAAAATAACTTATATAGCTTTAGAAGAAATTATGAAAAAGCTTACTGGGTGTCCTTATAATGATTCATACAATAAAGTTGAAAAAAAAAATGGTATATAAGTTTCGTGTCAATAACTGAATATAGTAGAAAACTTATAATTATCCAAAAATACATAAATAAATAATAAAAAAATGGAAAACATACATGAAATTAAGACTAAGTGCTAAAATTATTTGAATAAAAAAAGATGGTTGAGTTGCATAATTATATAGAGTGAATAAGCTATAGTAAATGCATGGATTTTATTTAAATTATCTAGATTTTGCATATGATATAATTGATTATGCATGTTTCAGAGCTTCAAGAAATATTATAAGATTATCAGATGAAAATAAGAAAGTTAGACCAAAGATAAAAAGACTAAAGTAATGGTCACTGTATTTTCATAGAAGAAATACAAATTAGAAATCAAGAATCAGAAGTTTAATCATAAATGGCTTAATCAAATTATTAATATCAACGTAAATGTAATGGCTAAAATTAATCATAGAATTAAATTTGAAAGGAATGTTTTAGATAAAAATATTGTAATATTAAAAGTAAATATGACTATGTGTTTAGGGGGGAAAAGATTTTTAATAGATATATTTTATCACTTTTTACATATGGATCTGAGACTATATTATACTCTATAAAAAAAGCAATACAGACTTCAGACCAATCCACAAAATATGAAGAGATGTTTTTTGAGTATAGCAAGAATGGATCTAAGCTACTATATATGGATGAGAGAATTATCTTTGTGTACTTTAATGCAATGGTGTCAGACTCTGGAACATAAGGTCCTCAGATTGACTCCAGTTCTGACACTTTTTGCGCTCAAATTTCTTATAAACTCCCGAGCAATAAAGCCATTCGAAAAAAATGTATCAAAAGAATTAAGAAACAAATGAGCTAGACCAGAATATTGCTAAAAGAGATGATGATAGATGGACAATAAAAATCTTAAACTAAATGCCAAAAGATTATAAAAGATCTAGAAGAAGACCATGTGTGAAATGGATGCAACTGAATTATAATTGGAGACCTTGTACAAGGAAAATAAATGCTTTTCATCGAACTACTTCAGTAGTTTGTAGTAAAGTATTTGAATATATGTTTAAAAAAGCAACAACAATCAAATGGGTGTAAGATGATAATTGACAGAAATGCAGGTGAAGTGAATTAGACTTAATTGGCAGCACTTAGGTATAGTTTTCATACATGATAAAGTAAAAGCTTATGGCAAAATTAATAGTATAATGTTTATCAATTAAGAAATATTGTTATTTAAGGTTAAAAGAAATGGAGATGACAATAGAAGGATTAAGAATGGCTGTTAAAATATTTTTAGAGGCTGCTCAGGGATCTATGTTTTGCTCAGTCTTTTCTGTTGATGTGTTTTGTAGAAGGAAATAGAAGAGAGATTACTTTTGGAGACTTGTCCAAAGGTAATGCAATTTAATAAGGAAAAATTAAAAATAAAATTAATAAAAATTGTTTTAGTCAAGCGTTGGTGGTCGAGAGATCAACACAGCTACTTTACAAGCAGTTGTCCCAGGTTAGCAGGTTCGTTCCGGCTGATGCTATGACACATGAGAAAAAAAAATTGTTTTAGATGGTGGTAAATTTAGGAACCATTTTAAATAACTATGAAGACCATTTGCGTGAATAGAAAATAAAATTGTTAAATGATTAACAAATTAGCATTTCTATATAATAAATATATTGAAAATAGTATGAGTTGTGATTTCTACATGCAGTATGCATAGATATTCTAGTGAGAATTCAAAGAGGGAGAAAGAACTGTTTTGAATGCTGATATATGGGCAGAAGATGGGGCGATTGAGTTTTGACATCAGTAATGCAAAAAGAAGTTGGAAATATTTGATAGGTTGCAGTTCATGGATAATAATAAAATAGATGAAAATTGTTTTAATTGTATTGCAAAGCGAAAATAAACAAGTTATACAAAAGATTTTATGCCAACTTGTATCAAAATCAGATAATGGGAATTATTAATTGCTTCAGTAATAAAGATTAAAATAGGAGAATATTGACATTAGCAAAAGAGAGATTGAAAGTAAAAAATATAAAAGGTTTTGATTATATATAAAAATTAACAAAGTATAAGAACAAGACATTTTATAATAGTAATAGAAAAATA
This sequence comes from Epiperipatus broadwayi, assembly GCA_028023455.1. Lineage (NCBI taxonomy): Eukaryota > Metazoa > Onychophora > Udeonychophora > Euonychophora > Peripatidae > Epiperipatus > Epiperipatus broadwayi. The sequence goes on along the minus strand of JAQFVV010012503.1, from coordinate 1,916,946 downwards.
GTTTACTCTATAAAGTTGAGATATTAACAAAAAGAGAATATATTCAGAATCATCAAAAATGGAAATTTAATTCATTATGCTGCTTTTTCATATATTTAAATAAATTATGATATAAAATAAAATACCTTTATATAACAGCAATAATTGTGTGTGTATATATAATAAGAATTATATAAAATTAATTGTGGAAATTGTAGTATGATTTACTATAGGCATATAGGGAAAGTTAGCTGAAAGATGAAAAGAACACAATAATACAATTAAATGAAAAGATGATAAATCTGCCTTATATATTAATTATTTAATATATGGACATAAAATAGATTGTGTAAAAATTATAAAACTTTTCACTACATTAAAAAACCTAATAGAAGGAAGTTATATGAAACCCATTATATTAATTACAACAAAGGATAATTGTATGAATACATTAAAAAACATCAATTTAACTAATACTTGGTTAATGATAAATGAATCGAAAATTATATACTATATACAGATTTTTTTTCTTCCTTGTTTCATATTGAATTATTGTTATAAAAGATTCTAGTTAGTTTTATATAAAAGCAATAGATGTCGCTATGTATGCAGTATAAATTGAAATTATAAAACAGTTCCAACAAATTGAAAAAAGCAAATATATTTGCTGAAAAGAGCTTTTCTTTATTAGTTTTATTATATATACAGTTAATGATATTATATAAAGATATTTTATATTATCATGTGATTTATTTAAATTCAAAGTAATAAAGAGAACTAGACTTGTAAGTATCAGTCATTTATGACCAGAGAATAGACACAATTGGGTGTAAATAATGAATCTGTAGAAGATAAAGTTGTGCATATATATAGTGATTTTTTTTTTACTTTTATGTTGTTATAAGACAATAATAAAGATGATTTTAAGATTGTTGATAATACAATGGAAATGATTCAACATTTTAAAAAACTGAAATTCTAAAAGCTATGAAAGGTACATAACAGAGGGTGATGATTAATGGTTCCTTTAAGTTTACTGATTATTAATATTACTGACTTAAATAAGAAGTCATGTTTATTAGGTATTGAAATGATTTATGTAATATTAACCAAAGAATGATAAAAACGTATTAAGATTTGTTGAAATAATTATATTTTATTACTTTATACACTGTTACTGTATATGATAAAACTAAAATATTAACTTGAATTTTTTTTAATTTAGACACATCAAAATGCCTAAAAAAACCAAGCATTCATTGGTCAATACTTGGCTAGCCTTAGTATTGCTTGCATTTGTTTTTGCCACAGGAATCGGTCGCAAAGAGAATATTGTCGTTTGTCAAGCCATTGGAATTGCTCTTCACTACTTAGCTCTTTGCGTTCTTTTTTGGACTCTTATAACAGCTAGGTAATGCATTCCAATTGTTTAATTTTTGAGGGAAAATATATATATATTTTTATATGTATTTAAATTTTATAAATTTGTAATACTCATTCATAAGAGCAATTCTTTGCTTTAGTGCTATCTCATTTTTTTCATAACACTTATTTATGTTATATTTAATTGATATGTTTATAATTCTTATGAAGCATTTTCATATTCAAAAAACTCAAGTATTTGATATTGCTCATCAGTCGTGAGTTGCGTTTTCAGATTAGTCTAAAAATATATGCAATCCATGGTGTATTAAAATATATTTCCAATAACGAAATACAGTGAAGCTGCAAATTATACTATATCAATGGATATGACTTCAATTATACACTATCCAAAAAAAAAAATGTAAACAAATAAATAAAAAACATTGAAATTTACAAACTTGTTAAATTTTACAAATCTCAATATAGTGTCAGAGTTTTCCTTATTAAATATCATGTTCTCAAACACAAACTTACTTAATCACATTTTGAGTATGGCAGCAATCTTTTTTTGGGGGGAGGGGGGTAAATAGTGTTCTCAAATCTCAAACGTGAATTTATTTAAGCATATTTTCTACACTATTTAAATACAGTTCAATACTACCATCATATATATATCATGTATATAGATTTTTTTTAAAAAGTTTTATATTGTATCATATCTTTAATAAAATATTTTATAGAACAATAAATAAAAAGTCGTACTTTTATTAAATGAGAAAATAAAAATCATTGATTTAATAAGGAATGATACATTGTATTCTGAAATAGGCTATGTTCCAACAAAAAATGGATTTTCAATCAGAAAAATTATAAAGAGAAAGAACCAGAGTCCTGCCATTGTTGCTTGTTCTGCTGAAACAGTTAAAATTTGTGATTAAAGTAAGGAATAATTTTTTGGTTAAAACAGAAAAAGCCATTTAAATCTATGGCTATATGATATGAATTGTAAGAACATTCCGTTTGACAATCTTGTATTGCATCAGACAATAAGTTTTTTTTTTTTTTTTAAATAAATGTGTATGATTAAACGCAAACATCATGTATAAATGCATACTATACACAACTGCAATATTGTCTACTTATAGTATAATAAACAATACTTAATTGTATCGTAATCAAAGCTTTTCAACAAAATGTTAGCTATTATACGTGACATATGATGTATGGGTGGTGAGCTTGGAGCATAATATAGTATATATTGCAGCTTCACTGTACAGTATTTAACTGCAATGTAACTACTGAAGCTTTTCTATTATTTTACAAGTCTATATTTGGAAATGTATGTATTTTAGATCAAGTCTAGATTTTTTTTTGTTTCTTTAATAAGATTGTATTTTAAATACTTCACGGTATTTTTTTCTATAATTTATAAAAGGAATTTACAGAGAAATGTTTATTTTTCATATACAAAGTGCCACTTCCTAGCCAAAAGTTTTAAATCATGATGCATTTGCTAATACTTTTTTTTTCTTGGCAGATGAAATGGTCTTAATAATATTACTCCCAATCTAATTAACCATATGATTTTATTAAACTTGATTTTCTCCCTATAAAATGCTTCTAACTGCAATAGAACTGTCTCTTACTTAGTATCAAATAAGTATTTTTTTGCCTTGAATACTCCACTGACTTTTCTTCTTCAATGCCATTTTTGCACTATTCAATGCATCATTTTTAACATTATTATAGCAATCTTTAATTCCTTTATTTGATATCTGCAACTTTAGAACTAAACTTTCAATAGCATACACAAATATTGCAACTAATGATAAGTTATTATAATATTCATGTTCTAATATCCAGATTTCTTTTGAGAGAATCAGAAAACCAATTCCAAAAATATATGGACTTGTTCTTATCAACAAAATGTTAGCTATTTTATGTAATATACTATATATGTGAAGAGGCTCGAAACAAAATATAGCTTATATTGTGGCTCCACTGTATAATGCAGTACAGTATTAACTGCAGCGTAACTACTCAAGCTTTTCTATTATTTTATAATTGTGTTTAGAAATGTATGCATTTTATGTCAAATCTGTGAGATTTGAGCAAGATAAATTGTAGACTAATTATATATACAAAGTATCATGTAATTTGAAATATTGAGAAAATTTGCATAAAAATGTCACATACATATTGTATATATTCCCTTTTAAAACTGTTTTTTTCCTGTACTGCCAAAATTGAAAAGAATTGCATAAACAAATAAAGTTTGAAAGATTAATGTAATGTCAAGGCATGAAAGAGTATTTATTGAAGAAATTAAGAGTAGGAAAATAAATTAATTTGGGTGTGATTATAGAATTACAGGAGTTTAAGAAGGAATTTGAGTAAAAATAGGAAGAATAAGAAATTGATTTTTGATCTTAATAAATGAGTTTTATATATATGAATACAAGATCAAAAGATATACAGTGGAGCTGTGAACTACACTATATTTTATTCCAAGGATTTCTTGCATACAAATGCATACAGTGTATAAAGCTCCCGATTAGTTGATAAACATTGATTAGAATAAAATGTATTATTTGTTGAATTACAAGTGTACAATACTTTTCAACATAGCATACATAAAGATTATAATATAAACACAATTTTAAAAAATAATATAATTTACATATGCATTCATTGAAGCAATAAGAATAAGAAAAAAAACTATCACATTTTTATTTTTAAAATAAAGTAAATAGCAAAATGTCTGACTTTTTTTACAATTAACTACACTCATCAACATTCTTTTTTTTTTTTTTAAAGTAACTTTTTTCTCTTATAAAAACAGAATAGTAGTCTTGTTATCAAGAAATTGGGTTCTCTAATTACCTCAATATAAAATATTTATCATTACATTCAGAAAAGATATTAATATGCAAAATATTGCACATCAAATTTAAAAAGGATAATAAAGCATGAATAAAGTGTATTTGTTTTCAACATATGTTGAAGAAATTTTATTAATATATTGTGCCGGACGAAAGCTTTTAATTTCGTCTATCAATCTATTCTGATACAGAGGGCGCCACCAGACCACTACGTGTCTGGAAAAATTTGTTTACTGTGATCAGAATAGATTATGATGATGGTTTGCGCCGACCAGACTCAGGGAGAAACAAGAGATCTTAAATTGTTTAGACAATTGAGACAAAAGCACAAAGACAAATGTCAGCCAAATTAAGTTTAAACATATTTAATAAAATTTTATTAAGAGAAAATTAACTTATAAGAAAAGTTTATAAGTTAACAAATATTAGCTCTGGCGTGTACCAGAAAGGCTAAATGCAATGCTCTGGCAGATCTACTGATTCTCTAATAAACAAATTTAAAAGGGTGGAAGCAAATTTCATTCAGCAGAGGATTCATCCAAACATTGGTTTTCACTTTCAGATATTTAAACAATACGTCCTTGAAATAGATCAAAGCCACCAGCACCGATAAGCTTTTCGAGATCCAAGATTTGGTCAGACCCCGAATGTCCTTATATCGGTATGAGCTGCACCTATTACTACGTTTAAAATAACGGTGATTGATCCACCTCAAGAACAACCGAAAAATGTGATTGAAAGGAAGTAAAACAATTAAAAACTGGTGAATCCCAGCCAAACGATTGGCAAAAATTACTTTAAAATTAATAATTAAAGGTCTCAATAAGGGACAAGTAAATAATTATAAAAACAGTTACGTCTGCCCCAGCATTTAAAGAAAATAAACATACAAACAAATTCTGAGTACACGCTCTGATAAATTTAAAGCACACATAATAAATAACAAAAAGAAATCTATCGGAGAGTGCACGAGTACGAAATATTAAAAATTTAAATACTCTAGCAGAACGAAGGTATTGCTCACCTGTAATTTAAAGAGGGATATATTTTATCTTCCTGCTGACAACTTATAAAATTACAAAGAAAAACAATTCTAATTTCCGCCTTCAGAAATATAAGAACCGAAATCCCCACCTGCGGAAAATTAGACAATAAAGTCGTCAGCCAAAAGATTTTGGAGGTTTAGCAATAGGGCAAACATAGAGTTTAAAATTAATTATTGAATATTAACCTAATTACAGGTAAGCATTTAAAAGGCACGACTGCCAAAGCATTTATAAAAATACATAAAAATAGAAAACTCACTTGTCACTCTCCAATAAACAAAAATTGAAAGCAACTTGGAATCTTAAAACTAAGATTCCAAGACATATTACAAAATATTAGAAATCACATCAAATATTAAATATGAGGCTATATTGTTTAGGAATACATATTTATGATTAGATTGAGCGGAGATTTAATGAGAATTAATTTACCCTGGAAAGAATAAAAGCAAATAGTTACCTTTCGGTAAAACACAGTTCGCGTAGAGTGCGCACTTTTACTTAAGTTCATTTTCAGGTTCTTCGACCACGGCAAGGTAGATGTAAAGAGGTTCCGGCTTCTTGTAGGTGTTTAAGGCATTACTGGAGCAAATTTGGAAGTCAGGGATCCGTCTTTTGTTGAGTTAGCAAGCCATTTGGGTGGTGGTAATACGTATAGAATTTTTCATCTTGTTGCAAGCAAAAGGATTTAAATAACAGCGAATTTCCTTTAAGAATTTAAATGTCCGTTGAGATAAACTTTCACTTGAGGAACAGCTTGTCTAATGACGAATAATGAATTAACTCTCTCCAAATTTTCGGGGCTATTTATACGTTGCTCCATTTCCCGCGAAACAATTTCTATGCCTTAAGCAGGGCAAATATTAATCTCCCGCTCAATCTATCTAAGAATTCTACCCAGGGATTATTGAAATGAAAACAACTACATAAAAATCAAATCTCCGCTTTTAGAATTGTTTACAGTAATTAAAATAAAAACTACAGGAAAGTAATTAGCTAGGTTGCTTGTTTTTTAATTAATTGATTTAAAATAAAAACAAGCGGTATAAGAAAATTATTTTAAAATAAATCGATAACACTGAAATGAACCGTTTTACATATAAACGCTCGTGTATTTTGATACATGTATTCTTTTTAAATAATAATAAAAATTTAAACATTAAATAAGATTTAACAAAAATTAAGTTTAGTGAAAATTAAAAACTTAATCGGATTTCAATCAGGTTCAATATATAATTTTGGACAACAGTCATATTATAAAATTTATTTACAAATTTTACTTTTTTAAAAAATGATTACATACAGTGCTCAGGGAAACAGAAAAAGCTGCTTGAATATTGTAAAAATTGTGAATGTCAGTTTTGTTTATTTACATTTTTTTTGGGATTGCTTATATTTTTCTTTGGATAAAGTATAATTGAAGTCATGTAGTTAGATACAGCATAGTTAATGACTCTGCTGTATGTTATTTTTTAACATTTTTCCAAATATACGTTTGAACTTTCATTTGTGCTTTATGAATATTTTTAACTTAGATCAAACCTTTGTTAGCTTAAACTGTAATATTTTTAATTTTCCTACTTAAATAATTCATTGTAAATTATTATCATCTATTTTAGCAATATGTACAAAAAACTTACCAAAGCAGAACAAACAGAACTCCCACCTGAGCCCCCACCTGATCAGCCACTGCCTCCTAAACCTATGCTGCGCTTTTATTTAGTGGGTTGGGGAATTGCAATTATTATATGTGGAATTTCAGGAGCTGTTAATTTGGAACAATATTCTTCAGAGAAATAGTAAGTCAAATCTTTGTCTTTTTTTTTTAATATAATTGATTTAGTTCCTATAATAATAGTTTTTTTTTAATATAGCATTTATAATCATAGATATAGCAAATATTTTTATTATTTTCGCCAATCTATTATTAAAAAATTAATTTATATTGATATTACTAATCTGAATACAATTATTATATGAAATATTTTTGATTGATTCTATTAAAATTTTTATATAATTTTTATGGAAAAAAAAAAAAGAGTAATAATGTATTATAATTGTTTAACAATAAATTCTTTTTTTTCTTAAAAAAAAAAAAAAATTTCACAGTGAAATTGAAAATGTTAGCATAATTAATAACCATATAGCATAAACAAACCCTCGGTAATATACATATTCATTTTTTATAATAAAAAAAATCAAATACTTTATTATAATTCTTTTGTATATACTTTTATGTGAAAAGCAAGATATGAAATTTTATTTATTAGACTATTATCTAGATTTAGAACTTAAAAGTCATTTATTTCCATAAGAGAAGCAGTTGAATTTATATTTTTTAAATTATTGCGTAATGCAAAATAATGATTATTAATTTTAATAGCAAAAAAAAAAATGAAAATGAGGAACTTTAAATTTCAAAATTTTCTCAAATTTGCTTTTTGAAGAAATTTTAAATCTAAAGACATTAAGAAAACAAAATATGTAAAATAAAAAATGAATGTTATTTTTCTCAAAATTTCTTAATACAAAATAACTTAATTCACGTATTCAAATGTTTCATTTTTAAATAAAAAATTTAAAGGATAAATTTATAAATTCTGAAAGAAATTATATCCAGTTCTATTCAGAGTTTAAAAAAATTTTAAATCTCCTGAATGAGAAAAAACTCTTCCTTGTAGTTTTTAAAATAATTATTATTCTGTGATTTCTAAAAGACAAACATATATTAATAACAATCATATAGCAAATAAAGCTATAAATGATGAATAAAACTATATATTTTAATTGTAATTGTGTATTTTTCTTTTATTTTTTTGAAAGGATAAAAAAGTCTATATTACAGATTTAAAGTTGTCCTCTTCACCATCTCTTCCCCAAATATAAAAACAATTTTTGTTGTCATTCTGTTACTTGATATCAAATATTTGCACTAATTGCTATCTTTAAGATTTTTTAATGATTGATTGTAGTAAATTATTAATTATTACATATGCCAATAGTTATATTCTTTTCGTAAAATTATATAATTCTATAAAACTTGTACTGTTCAAGTTACTAGTGAGAGTAGCACAAATTATAAATTAAGTTTTTTATTAAATAAAATTATTTGATAATGACAACTGTAAGTGCTAAATATTATTAAGATGATAACTCACATAAACAGTAATTAAATTTTCTTACAATTACATAAAAGAAAATGGATCTTACAATTAAACTTATGCATAATTTTATAAACAAATCTTGTTGCAATGATTCAAACAATATTGGAGTACTACTGGGGAGAAAATGAAGTCTACAAAATAAAGAAATAAATTGCCCCCTACATTAAGCATAATATTGAGAGAAAAATTTGTGATAATATTAATATCAAAAAAATATTTCTATTGCAAGCAAAATTAATGATTCAGTCCCTGAAATTTGAATATAAATCTAATTGTGAACTGCAAACAAACAAAGTCATAAATTAATTGCCCAGTGAAAAATATATCAAATTACCAATGAAATAAGAGTGCTGGATGAATTTTCAGAAAAATATATCAACTTTGTCTTTTGAGACTTTTAAAAAATTAAATATGTATTGGAAATCTTTCCGTTCTTTACTGAATATACACTGGTAATCAGTATAATTGAAAATGATAGGTAATTCGCATCCTGGTTTGGATTTTATTTCATACCTTAAGAGACTAGATATCAAATATAGAGTATGTTCTACTTTTAATAACAATAAAAAAGAAACATCTTGGAAACAATATAATTTTCTATAACAAACAATATAGTGAAACATCCCTCTACCCCATTTTACTTTGAATCATAATTCCACATTTATCAAAAATTTCTTATTAAATCATTTCTAGAAACCTTTTTAAGAAGAGGGCTGTTAACTATTTAGACTTGTGATGCATATACTCAAGAACAGTTTTTTTTGCACTAGAATATTCTAATGCTGAATATTATGCTTATATTTGAAGAAAGGATGCTCCTACTAAACTTCTGGATATACGATTAAATATTACCTTGAGTAATATTATTGGCACATTCTGCTGCCTCACTAATTCAAATCATGGTTTCATTATCTAAGGCATGCCATAATCAAAATCTCCTTTCTGGACATTCAAGCAAAAAACTCTCCAAACCAAGAATTACAAGAAATGGGCTTTATGTGATTATATTAAACACCACCACTCCTCCTTTCCATATCTATAGTATAGTCAGTTGGATATAATCTTCCTAGAAATTACTGGAGTCTCATTATCACATTCAGAGTCATGCATTTCTCCTTCACAAATAAAATTTAATAACCTGTAATTTATATTGTGACCAATCACAAAATATAAATTACATAGTTAAAATTGTCCAATTTATGCATGCCATGTTGAAATTGAATGATTTAATAGGGCCATTAGAGAATTTATTTCTTAGTTATAATTTCTCCAAATTCCTTTATAATTTTGTGAACAGTTAGCTATTTATAAACAAAAAAAATCCTTGTAAACTGCTGCATGAGCTGGCAAGCTATTTATAAAAATATTAAAAATAAATGCATAAATTAAATATCAAAATATTCAAACATTTTATAGATGTGTAATGTGCATAAGATAACTTTATAAAACCATAAGCAGATCGGATGATTTATTGACATGCAACATAATTTCTGATGTCATTATGAAATCCTATGTAATTTGCGAAGTAAGAAAAACGTCATCAAACAATTAACTGTATAAACTAAAAAATTGATGCTCTGTCTTTTAATGGGAACCAGAATGTTGCTGAAAAATGGCCAAGAAAATAACAATTATTTGCATTTTGATAGGCTGTCATCACTATATGTTGAATAATAGAAGTTGTAGAAAATAGAGAAATCCATCTAAATGAAAGTAGATATCATTAACAATAGATTCAGCAATTAAATCATTAACATAATATTGGAAGTACAAACTATTCAGCTAAATTTGTTTTCTGTGATTATGAATTCAATCAAGAAAAAACTAATATTCATACTATCTTCTATACCTTCTTTTATAAATATGTTTAGAAACACATTTAAAATAGTTAATCAGTCCTAAAAGCAGTCTTATCTAAAAATCTAGTAATTGAATATAAAATTAGATAAGGTCAAAATAAAGTACGTAATAATGAAAAATAAATTATAAAAAGTCCTCAAAGGCACCTGTTTATTTTCATATATTGAAATTTTTTATTTTATTGTACAATATATATTGATTTTTATCTAATAAAATGTTTTCATGTGTACATTCTGTTTATAGTATAGGTCATAGATATTGGTTGAAATTTTAAAGAATACATAAACATTCTTATTTTGAAATTACTGTTCTTTTTTTAATTCACTATTATTTCTTTTTCAGCTGTTTCCTGGCATTCTACACAAGTTTGGGGCCGTTTTATGGTCCAGTTGGTGCTCTAACATTATTTATTTGCATTTTTTATCTTCTTATTCTTTGGGTTTTACGTGGATCAGAACCTTCAGAAGCTGAAAATGTTCCAAATTCAGATGGTTTTGTGGCGGTTGAAGGCAGTCATGATGCAGAATCTGTTGGTCAACATAGTTCAGCTTCTACTGAGAGTTTGTTGGATTTGGAACATCGACCAATATCTCAACTTCGTGCCCATGTTTTTGTTCTTTTTATATTTATTTTAACATGGACATGTGCAGCATTTGCTGTTACAAAACCTTTTAGATTTGTAACACCTTATGTGGAATTTGTGTCTAGTTATCTTTATGGCATTTGTAGTATAACACTTGGAATATTTATTTTATTATTTTATTGTGTAACTAGAGTTGATGTTCGTACTGGATGGAAGAAAGAATTTTTATGTGAAAATAATGACATTCAAGGATCTGATCACACCCAGATAACTTCAAATGCAAACGGGAATGTAATGCAATCTGCAAGTAGTTTAGAATCATCATTGACTAATAAGTCTGGAAATACTAATCGGTCTGCTAAACCTGGGGCACGCAAAGTCTCAAATATAAATTTGCTTCCATCACACACAGAACCATCAGTTATCAGTGTACGTGATTTTATTCCATTCAATCCACGTCAGAATGGGATTGCCAAAAGATTTTTTGAAAAAAATCGTCAGCAACAGCAACAGTTAAAACTTTTGAAAAAAGACATTAATATCAAAAGGAACTTTGATTTAAGTAGTGACCAAAGTAGTTGTAATGATGTAAGAAATTCTGATCCTAAAAATCAGTTATTATCTAGTGATACAGGATGCAATACTAATGCAACATTACCTCAAAGGCAATCTCCTAATAGCATTCAATCTAAATCACCACCAGGAACGTTATCTAATAAACTTGTAAGTAAAGACTCACCAAATTTAACACAAAATTTAGATTTATCACAATCAAAAACAAATAATTTATCACAATGTCCTAAAAATTCATTAAATACAGTTTCAACACAATTAAATGATTATATACAACATAGTGGAAATGTGCAAAGGTTACGAGACTTTGATGGTCAAAGTGAAATTAGTGTGGAACCGCCTTCATATGAGAGTCTATGCTCAAATGTTAATCAAAATGTGAGGACTCAATCTCCAGAATTAATCATGCCAACTTATATTCCTATAAATTATAAGCCTATGGGAGATACTGCCATTCATTCTCACCATAAACCTAAAGAAATATTAAGAGAGAGATCGCAAAAGAGGACAGAAAGACCTACATCTTTTTATAGCGATTCTCAAACCCATAAACCTCATCCAGGTCATAGATTATCACATGATCAAGGGCATTCCCATCATCTTCACCACCGCCATCGTCATCGAAGTCGAGAACATGATGCAGGACATGAAGGTTGTTCTCATAGCCGCCGAAGACACACACGCAAACAGAGCTGGGAAGAATATTTTAGAGATCGTGAAAAAGCACGGAAACCATGTTATACTTTTGTAAATCACATGCACAATTCTCGAATGTCTACTCAAAAAATGCAAGAAAAGACTCGAGCAGGTATTCATGAAGTGCCATCTAATGGCTATAAATTACAACGTTCTGTGAGTGCCTATGAACAAATAGCAAATGAAATTTTAGATAATATGGACTCTACTTCTAGTTCAGAAGAGAGCACTGGTAGTGTGTGGGTCCCTAGGCAAGAAACACGACCACAGGGTAAACAAGAAACAAGTGTTTGACTAGAAAATTATTTTTAGATATGATCAACTGGCAAAGAAAGACTTACAGAAGTTTACTTTTATGGGTTTAAAATGTCTTCCTATATTTTAAGTAAACTTTCACTTTGGAATAAATGTATTTTGTATGTATGTGTGATTTTTTAAATATTTTTTTGTCCCCCAAAAGGGAAGAATTTAATATAAAAACATTTTTGTTGAAAGTCTTATCAATGTCAGTTGATTTCAATTTTTTTTTTTTTACAGTTTATAAATTAATTTGTTGTTGTTTACTGTTTCCAAAATGTATGTTCTGAAAGAAAAAAAAATCCAAAATCAATTTTTTTCTTCACTTGCTTGGTTTCTTACTTTCTCTCTTTTTTTATTTTAAAGAATTACTATGAATGGCTTTAAGTCTTTTTTTAAAAAAAAAAAAAAATTAAACTTTTAATGGCACTTTTTTAACTGTATTTAATCCCCCCCCCCCCATTATTTCCCATTATTGCTTTGAAAAGAAAACATTAATTTTATATGATTATTTCTTTTATTAGTGCCTTGATTGTTCTATCTATTTATTTATATTACTGAAACTATCTATAGAATTAGAGTAAATAAAAATACTGAATAAATTAAAACTAAGTTTGAAATTTGACAGGTTATGGAAACAAATTATAATGAGAATTACTGAAGAGAGAAATGTAAATGCTTTAAATGGCTTAGAAAGAGAATATTAAATCCTATGACTAATAAAGAGCACTGTATGTGAAAAAATAATGAAACTGAGTAAGAAGTATTAGTATTTGTATCCATAAGATATGTTGATATCCAAAGCCTTTTTTTTAATAAAAAAAAACTTGTTGAAAATGTATTATATGAAATAAAATATTTGTCAATAAAGGGAGTAAATCACTCTTCCTCAGACTATAAATTAATAGCACTCTAAATGTTAAACAAAGGATCATGAATAGAATGAATCCAAAATAAATTCACCTATTCTTGGAGATCTGATGTTTATTATCATATCTTTGACAAAATTGAGTGTTGTACTCCCTTTATGTGCTTACATACTTTGAGCTATGTTTAATTTAATGTTGAAATAAAATATTGTATTTTTTTTTAGTTTTATTATTTTTTAATATATATACAAGTGTATTTTATATCAATGTTCTGCACAAACATGTGCACACATTTCTATATTCATACAAAAAAATAATTAAACATAGCATATATGATTATAAACTCAGATATCAAACTTTTTCATATGCACATGTTAATATGGGAGACAGTCTGGCAGAATATTCTGGTTATAAAAAAAAATAAGCACTGGGAAACGTTGATGGTTTTAGGACATAAGACATTATTAATCTTTGAATATCAACTCTCTCAAGAGAAAAAATAAACAAATTGAGGCCCATCAATTTTTAACAAATTAACGAGTGCAAACTTCTCTAATATGATATGGTCCTTCATTCACCCAATTAATATATCACATTACCACTAACAAGAATAATTCTCTTCTATATAACAGAGATAGCTACTTTTTTATATATGTGGGAAATGAAAATTTGTTGTAGAATACAAAATTAATTTGAAAAAAATAAAAGTTATTGGGGTTTTTTTCTTTAATCTTATGTGATAAATATTTAAGCCAATAATATTTAAATATAAACATATATATCTAAAATAAATGAACTAATATCCAAACTAATAATAATAAAAAAAATGTAACATTTATATTTTAAATACAAATCAATGCTATCAGAATCAGTAGATGCAAATGGAAATAAAGTCATTGTGCACAAATTAATATATAGAATTCCTCTTGGGATCTACAACAATGTTCCATCAAATATTCTGCATTTAACATTATGGTGAATAAAAAGAACAAAGAAATATGCAGACCTAACTTTAAAAAAAAATCTCTATTTTATGTATAATTGATATTTGTTTCATATTTTTCACTTCACAAATATAGCATTTTTAAATTTTCCAGATGTGAATGATTATGAATTGTGGCCATCATTGTGATAAGGGATATTTACAAGACTCGATAAAAATACGGCACTTTCTAGAATCGCTTAAGTCTGGATCTTATTGTATGAGTGGGACCAAAATAATTTATCTGTTTTCATTCAAACATCAGATTACAATCTGCTCCATTTGCTGAAAAGTTTATTGTTGGCTGTTTTCTTTCTAATCTCACTATCAGTAATAATCATAAATGTGCAGAAATTTTGATTTGTTGTAAATCTTGTATCTATTCTCAGATCTCTTAATACCTAAATTCCAGTCTTTCTACAACTCTCTGTAATAGAAAATGATGTTTTAGATATAACTTTTTGAAAAAAAGATGCTTTATATTATGACTATTTCAATCTGTTTCCATTCTTTGATAGTTAAAGTATTAACTGAACTTTTCTTAAAGCCATTCCTTAGTTTTTTTAAAACATATGAATAAATTAAAAATAAAAAACATATAAAATTGCCTACCATTTAAATGAAAGTTTTTTGTTATTAACTGTTCTGTAATTTTCCTTTTTTTATCATTGTTGTTATATTTATTGACCATATTTCTTCACAAATTTATAGAAAAAAAATTGTAATACAATGAATATTTAATTTTCAACCATACATACATCTCTAACAATACTGTATTATTTTCTATATTCAAAGTTGTAAACTTGAAAAATTTGTAAAACAAATTAGACCCATATATTATTTTATTTTGTTCTCAATATCTTCTTTTTACCGCTACCTCTTTTTTTTTTTTAATTATTCTTTTTAATGTAAATAAATATTTTTTTTCGTTTTTGTTTACTAAGAGTGATAATATGTATTGTGATTTATTTGCTGAAATATTCTGCAAGTCTAATTTTTTTATTACTTGTATTTGTGATTTTTTTTTCCATTTATTTAATTTTTTTTTTATAAAAAAGGAAAAAATAAAAATCAGAATAAACAATACAAATATTTTATACTTGATATTAAAATCTAGAGAATTATGATTATGAAATCAATTGATTCATATTTTCTTTTTTCTCGCCAATAAAGAAAAATATTTCAAATAAATTTCCAGTTGAAATGCAATTTATTTAAGTCTAAAGAGTCATTATATAAAGAATATTGTGATCAACATTGATGAATATTTGATTATCATTAATTGAATTAATCATGACCTTTTTCTTAAAACATATATCCACTTACATTAAATCTATTGTAATAAAATCATTCTGATAATTTTTTTTATCTCTTCTAAATTAAGATACAAATCGAATTACAACTTCAATTTCATAAGATACTTTTAAAGATGTTGAAATAGATTTAATAAAAGAAAACAAGACAAAAGAATCAACATAATAAACTAAAAAAAATCCTAGTGATAATTTATATAAGAATATAAAACAAGTATAAGGCTGAATTTTTTTTTTTAAAAAATGTCTGTATAATATGTATAGTAGAAAAGATATCAAAGTTTTATAGCTAGCTAAAAAAGTAAAAGGCAGCTGCTGGAAAGTTGCATTAGATCCTAAGATCTAGGTGCAGTCACTGATGACTGCCGCAAGCTAGAAACTAGTCTGAGGATACTGGATGAGTAGGCATTAGATAGGGATTTTATGCACAAACCTTCCTGCATCCATTCATTACTCTGGCTTGCACTGAGGGACGCTACTGTATGGAGAGTTTTGCCTCTGTAAAAAACAGCTTGTGTAAGCATAAAGAATGGTGATCATGTGATGTTTGATGGTATAATAGAAAAGCACGTAAATCAAAATAATAATATAAAATTAATATCTTAACTAAATCAAATGTCAACTGTTAAGAAAAACACAAAATTAGATAAATATATAATTATTTGGATTTATTTATAATGCGAATGATTAAGTAATATATAAAAGTATGCAAAAACACTCTGTAATAACTCAATAGGTTTTCAGGGGAAGTACTAAATGTTAAAAAGAGTTTGTATTTTTCCCTAAAATTTCTTTTATAAAAACTTCCTAAATCTTCAAAATCTAACAAAGCTAAACCATTACTAGCTTTAAATAATTTTGATCTATTAATTCATATTGAAACTTACATTATATAAAATATATTTGTAATTATAAAATATATATTGTTATTAATAAACATATATAAGTATATGTTAACTTTTGGAAAGCAAATTCATTGATTTCTAAGTCTTCAAATATATATTTAGCTCACTTAATTTAATATAAATAAGAATTTTCAAAATTAAAACCATAGTATTGTGAGGAAATAAATACTATTAGTACTATGTAAGTATGCAAATTGTTAATATTTTATTAATATATATTTGAATTTACATTGTTTACTCTGATTTTTCATTATTCCCAATATATTTTTGTGTTCATTCAGAAAACTTAAATTAATTAGCTCTCCGTTCTGACTCTAAATTATTGTTAACTTCATGTAACTAAAATGAATTGGAAAATAATTCATTTTGAAATTGTAACTTCTATAAGTTCATACTGTACTTGCTTAAAATAATTTTATGTTTTATTATTATTTTTTCATTGTTTTGTAATTATAGCTTGATTAAACTTGTAAAAAGAATGTAAATACACTTTAATGTAATAGGAATTCACATATTAAAAAAATATATATATGTAATATGACTATTAAAATTGCTCACTCATAAATATATGAATGCATATTTAAAAATTATATATATATATTATAAAATTAACATTTAATAATTGAAAAAGAAAGGTAAAATAAAATATGAAAATATTATTTAAAAAAAAAACTTACAATTTGATTATCTACTTCGAATAACTAATTTTCTTTTGGAATTTAATAAATGAATTGCTGTGTTTAAAATATCAGGCAAATTGTAAGCTTTTCTCCCGTTTTTAATTACTTATTCTATTTTCAAAGGTTATAAATTCAGTTTTCAATGTATTTGTATATATAGACACATCCATGAATTTGATTGAAATGTTGATACACAAACATTGTATTTTTTTTTTTTTTTTTATTTTTAGTATACCAATATAAATGTTGATATACAAACATTGTACCAATAGGAAGATTATATATTGCAAATTTAAATATATATATATACTCTAAAGATAGATATATAAATATACACATGCAGAGGCATATACACACTTATAATTGTGAATTTGATGCAAAAATCAGACATATATCAATATTGTAAAAGTTAAAATATAGGTTGTAAATTAGAAAACTGTATATTTTATATCATTTAAAATACAGAAAAAAAATGTTACCAAAGTTATTTTTCATACAATATCCTACCAGTATAATTTTAAAGTGTGTATACTTTTAAAAACATTAAATTCAATCTATCTATAATACTTATTTTCATAGATAGGCATACAATAATTAAGATTATAATTTTCTTTTCAATTTAAAATGTTTGTAGTTTCTCAATTGTGTAAATAATTATTTTAATTCCAATAACATTTTTTGCTTCTTTTTTTTTTTAGTATCTAATTTTAAAACCTTTTTTTTCTAATAACCTAATATCAAATGACATATAAAAAAAATTACATAATCTCTACTGGAATACAGTATAAAAGAATCTCAGTGCTAATCTATTATTCTTTACTCTAGTTTAGGTCTAACACGTAATGGTTATATTACCACTGTAGTCATTTAACGGATATTTAAAGAATACCCATCAAAATGAAATTTTTAAATAATTATAGTGATTCACAAACATCAGATTTTTATAATTTTTTTATATCAGTTATGAGACATTTATTTATAAGCCTTTTACAAATTTATTTTGCATTTTAAGAATTGACATTTTTATACGATTGAAATTTTAAAAAATGGTTGAGTTCTCTGAAGGTTTTTGATGATGATGTTTTACTTGTAGTTTTATATTGAACTAATTCTATTATCTAACTGAAATTGTTAAATACTTTTTTAAAAAATTCAAACTTTATTTATATTTTTCTAAATACTTTCAACAATATTATTAAACCTATGCACTATTGCTAATAGTTGAATGTATTTAGAAAAATATAAATAAAATTTAAATTTTTCTAAAAACATTTAACAATTACAAGTAAATGGTGAAAATTACAAATGTTTTAAGTTGCCTTTGCAATCCAAATATCAAATACAGTAGCAGCTTCGATTTTTATTTAAGTTTTGCTAAGGCTAAGTTATAATGTTTTATCTAAATTGAAATAATAAGAAAAAATTTCATATTAATTTAGTTTAATACCATATCTTTTTTAACAGCTCACTTTTTTTATGAGCAATAAAATCACAGAAACATATGAAAATAAAATTTCATTTAAACAAAATGTGAAATATCACTGGTAGATTGTTTGAGACATCATTAAATCTAGCATTTGCCTGGAATAATGCATTTTGTTCATCAGATTTCAAAAATAAATAAGTAAACATAAATTAGAATATTGATAACATTACAAAACCATTATTTGATAAACTGCTTTATTTTTAAGGACAACATGGGCATTTTATGTTTCTCTGACTCTCATAAATTCCAAATTATGATCTAACTGATTTAAATTTATCCTTATGATATTAAAACAGCAGCAATCTTGTTGCAGCATTTTTTTTTTTTTGACTATAAAACCCATTGTCATAAAATTCTAAACTCGACAAACTTAAATTCCTGTTTCCAGGGCACTCTTGGATTTGTAAATATTTTGGATTTCAATAATATTGTCTCCCCTTTTTAACCAAAGCTGTAGAAATTGAACATACATGATTTTTACAATCTATAGTTTTGTATGTGTATATAAATAATTTATATATACAGCATAAATCTATTGTAATAATAATATAACACTTTAAAATATATTTATGTCAGGATAAAAATGTGTATAGTAATAATTGAAACAAAAGATTAAAACAAGATAATTTTGTCCGGGTAACAAATGTTTTCATTTCAAAATATACTTTACTCACAATCAAGACACAATACAAGGAAAGCAATTAACTATAAATCAAAGTTGGGTATAAACATATAATCCCAACAATTACATCAATTATTTAAATCCTAATTGCAGATCATGCATATTGGAATAATTCCAAGTCTGTAATAAATATAAACAAGGTGTTACAATTGTAGCAATGCAAACAATAACAAAAACCATTGAACAGGCCAAAACGTAATGTGAAATTAAGTATATAGTAAAAATCATGGAGTAATTAAGAACACTGAAGATAAATTAATTCTAATAGTATACAGCATAATATTAGGATACAGAGGATAATATCGTGAAGACTGATAATAATCATAAGTCTATTTACAATATGTACATCAAGGAAATAAGGGAGTCAGCTCAGTAGCAATAATTATGTTTTGAATTAGAAGTTTTCAGATTATAATAATTTAACTGCCTTTATTAAAAAAAAAAAAAGTTTAATATTAATGAAAGAATATTTAATTAATAAATAAGAATATTTTCTTTAATTTACATGTAAAAACAAATTCAAGTCACCAAAAGCACTTAAATTTGTAACATAAAAAGATTTGCTTAAGAGTTCTAGTAATATTAAATAAATTTCTTAATAAGAATTAAGAATTTATTTATTTGATTATTTTTCATCGGAATTATCGCTAAAGAAAAGTTAAAAAAGCTTTCTATATAGCAAATGACATCAATGCCATTAATAGAAGAGAAGCATGTTTTGCTCTCTCTAAACAATGGACTAATTAAAAATTCAAACTCATTTGCATAAATCATAATCGTTATTTATAAGCTATGAGTATGAGATTCAAACATGGAATCTCGAAAGTGCTAAGCAAAGCTATTATAAATTAGTAAAATTATAGTTTCACTAATGCGAAAAAGTCACATATTTATAATACTATGTATATAAAAATTTTCCCATTTATGTTTCTATGCTAATCTTTTCTAAATAAAACATTATTAGGGTATTGTACATTTGCTATTAACAAATATTCACTGATAAAATAAATTATTTTTTAATAAATTCAGTAGTAAGCACTCCTAAATGATTACGACCACTTGGGGGGGGGGGGGGCTATGAAGAGTTAAAAAATGAAAAAGCAGTTGCAAAAAGCAATCTCATTGTATAAGTTAATGCAGAGCGATAGGAGTGATGATATGAGGCTCAAGACAAGTATACTCTCCACTAACCTAAGCAACTGAAGACAGTACAGCAAAAGAAAATGAAGAATGAAAGAAATAATGATTATCAATTTAGTGATCATCAATCGTGTTCTGCCTTAAGGTCCAAAAAAACAATTACATAACCACCTTATCCATTTCTCTATTCTGTTCATTGTCCAGATCTTCTTGTTGCCAATCACCATTCCTTTTCATTAAACCATTCTTTTTTTCTGTCCAATCCAGTTTCTTTAATTTCCTCAATCGATCTTTTTTTGCTTTTTCCAAAATTTCCTCATTTGTTGTTATATTCATCCAAATAACAAGCTCCATATCCACATTTCAAAGACTTACTATCTGTTCCTATATATTTTATTCATTGTCTATGTTTCACCACCATACAATAATATACTGAAATATAATGATGGGGACAGCTGCTAAATGGAAGCAAGAATAGAAATATGAATAAAAAAAATACACATGACGGGCATTTTATCCATTTACCACTCTTAACAAAATGATAGACAGATAAATGAATTGAAAAATATATAGATTAGAAAATAAACTGATGAAAAGTTTGGTATATCAACATGAATGGATCTATTCTATGTAAAAAAAAATATCTAATAATGCAAGTAAGTCTTCATTAAATGAATTACATTAAATAACTGCAGCATTTATAAAATAAAAATCCAACTAATAAGTATTCTTACACTTCAGTAAGGGACACCAAAGGAAAAAAAACATTATTTTTGCTTGAATTTACTGAAATTCATGTATATTAAAAATGTTGAATATTTCTTCTTAAACTAAATAGGACAATTTTAGGATCACTTAAAATAAATTATCAAATTATTGAAATTGTAAATTATAAGAATTAACCTATGATGAAGAAATATTTGCAGAAGATAATTATGCAAATTAAATCAGCAATTAAGGATTCTGTAAATTAAACAATGTAAAGGAAATTTGAAAAAAAATAACTTTAAAAATTAATTTGGTATTTTTCTAAAAATGTCAATTCTTAATAGGAATTTAGTTGTTTTCCTCCTTATGTAACTGAAATTTCATTCCCCAAAAAATAGTTTTAAAAAGTAATAATTTTAAAATAATTCAGAATTTGTAATTATATAATTATTTCCTATAAAAAAGTAAAATCATAAACAAATCTTTTATGATTAAATTGTGTATCTGATTTCTTTTGAATATAAAACTATGTATGTGTGTGTACATATAGTATTCATCTTATGCTGAGTTTACAATCAATGAATGTACAGACACTTAAGTTTATACTATTCTTGTTAAAAAAAAATTATACAAACCACTATAGTTTGATTCCGTAAATAATTTTATAATGTTTACCTCTTGAAATACTATTGTTTAAATAAAGAAAATAAAATTTCCTTTATTTCATAAAATGTTTTTGTTTTATTAACACTACATTTTTTAGCATTTCGTTATAATATTATTAGATTGTAAACAATAAATTAATAACTATATACAAAGTTAATGAAATTAAATTAAAATTTTAAATGGTGGTTTCATTTTTATGATGATTTTTCAAAAAGATAAGTGTTAACGTTAAATTTCCACTTTTTACTTGAAGGCAACCTTTTCTAAAAACATCAGAAAATGTAAATCTGCCCCATAATACTTCTCACTGAAATAATGGCATTTGTAATTTAAAAGATGTTAATTTGTTTAGATATGCTAAAAATACTCAAGGATATTTGAGTTTGTAATAGATGTTTAGGTCACCTGAATTAACTAGTCCAATCAAAATATCATAGAGACAGGTTTACATTTTCAAATATTTTTGAAAAAGACTGCTTTCAATTAAAAAGTGGTTGGAGATTTAATGTTATTAGTTATGTGTATTTAAAAATTCACGAATGCTGTTAAAAATTAGTGCAAAATGTGAGTATATTTGGTCTTTAAAATTAATTTAATGTTATATATCAGGGATGGCCAAATTTTTAGATGCTGGAGGCAACTTTTTGGTAAAAGTGTACCTGAAGGCAAGTACATTTTTTTCAGGGCTTCAAATCAGAAAAAGGACATTTTTGCCAGAACGAAAACCAGAACAGAAAAAAAATACCAGTTCGAAGCTCTGTTTTCTTTTTAAATCTCTTTCGGGATTATTTGCTAGCTAGACAAAATGTTTTAAAAAGTTCACAACTTCTTTATTTTAAAGGCAGTTCATTAAAATTGTTGTTTCTCCAGGAAAAATTATTTTCATTTCTCCTCGGGAAAATGGCAATTAAATATTTCTAAGAATTTTAGATCTAGCATTATACAAAAATAATTTAATTCTTTTCAACTTCTTCCAACCTGGGTTTATTTTTGAGATCGACAATAACAACAAGTGCTACTTTAAATTTAACTATTTTTGAATGAGAATAATTTTCAATTTTTCCTATTTATATTTGTTATTATTTTTTATATTCAAATCAGCTCTGAATTTATCACTATAATTTGTCAATGTTCACATCAGCTTCGCAATTGACTTCCAGAGACGCTTGCAATCGACCGCTTGGCCATCCCCGTTATATATTATCAAAATTTAATATCTCATACTTATAATGTGATTGATAGAGTTTATTTTATGGCAGTTATGTTAATATTTAAACTATATAATATTGGTTGTTAAAAATAAAGACACTTGGAATTTAAAAGGTTCAAAAAGATAAGACTTCCTTCCTAAGTAAATGAATTTTTGGATTCAATATTTAATAGCTTAATCCTTCCAAGTTTAACGACAGGTCCAGTAAAAATGGCATATTTTCTTCATAATGTAGTATAGGATCTTCCTTCAAAGCCTTATTATTTATCTTTAAGTCTACATAAGTAATTCTTTACTGATCATCAAACTTATCTACATCTCCAAGTTTATTTCCAGATGCTAATGAATGTTTTTAAATAAAATTTCAGTACCGTACATCCATATACAAAAAAATTACAATATGAGAGTTATAAAAATTGATAAAGATTTATATTGTTGCTTTATCTCACGCAAATGTATATATGAAAATTCATGCATTCAGTAGCAATATCTTTATTTACTTAAAAAACATTATAAGATATATATACAAAGGAGTTAACCCTTGAGATGAGTAACTTTTAAATAACTAAGGGTTCAGTATAAACATATTATAATTATACAAATTTTTTAGAAAATTTATTTGTATTGGCTTGAGTTAATAGATAAGAAAATGGAAGTCCATATGAAATGATTGTAATATGATACAATCTCTGCTGCTAATGATAGAAAATTCTAAAATAAATTTTATATCATATAAACAAACAACGAACAACATTTTTATTAACTATTTTATTTTAATCTGAGATACTTTTTTATAACAACAATTATTACATTTTTCATAAAAAAAAAAAAAAAATTTATAAAAATAAAGTAGCTATTTATTTATTCCATTACACATTAAAATATTAATCTGTCAGTTAAAAAAAAGAAATACTATTTTCTTAATGTGACTCACACAACCTTAAATTTGATCCACAATAATAGATATGACATAATTAGAAAGAACCATCTAAAATTCACAACCTGTGAGATAGCGTATTAGGTAAAATTTCAGAATCATGCTGGAACAAATTCTGTGTGGCCATCTTTTGTAATAAGCTGAATTAATGATCCAGTCTTTGGTCGATTTTTTCCAACAGCCCAATCAAAAAACAATCTGTAAGAAAAAAATTGAAAATAAACTTATCATTTAAGATGTAATTGTAATCAATAGTGATTTCATAACTTAAAGCAATTTCAATTATATACATGTAAAATCTGATTTCATATACAAAATTAAAGGTAAACTACAGACTAAGCACATGCAAAGTAATGCCTCCACTTGTAATGAAAATCTTATAAAATTTACAATTGCAGTTTTTACTGACTCAGGTTAACTTAGGAACTTTACAACTAATAACAGCATGATACCCATTTATCAACACTGTTAGAAAGTTAATTGGAATGGTATTTGAAAGAAAAATTCTAAGTCCAGCCTGAATTTAAAATCCAGATTAAGAATAAGGTGGGCAAATATGATAACCACCAAGCTACAAAATATTTTACATTTCATATATTTAGAAATTTATTTCTACTTACAATTCTATGGTATCATCATATAATTGGAAATATTAAAAATAGTATTTAATATTCTAGCACAGAATTCGGTGAGAATGGGTGTAACCATGTAAGTCACATCAGGGATATGGGAAGACAAATGCAATACCTTTTCCTATCCATCGTGGAAATATCTAACAACACTATTGTTAAAATTACCAATAAGTATACCAGTGGAAATTCTTCAACAGCAAAGGCTTGTCATATGTAAACAGAATTAGGAATTTAATGTCAATATGTAAAAAAATATCTAATGATACCAGCTATGATAACAGAGAAACAAACAATAATCCTTAGGTGGTCATTATTCATGCTTATTAACATGTCTGCTGATGTAAAAAATATTTTCATCATTACATGCCATCAGAAGAGCAATGCCTGGATTAATGTTTGTCATTCCATTTGAATATAGATTTGTATTTCAATAAATTCTTAAGAGACACAGAGCCTTGGTCCTTGTTAAAATTACCCACAGTTTTCTGTAGAATTCATTTCCAGATTGTATCATGTGCTAGACAACCCTTGAACTGACAAAAACACATTGATGTGTTATTGTTATTGCTGCCTGTTGGACATCCAACATTATCTTTATAATCATACTGAAATAATGAGCAGGTAAAAAAATAAACATGTTCTTTCTACAAAAGTGTTACAAATTTTCATTAATTTTAAACATTTAATTTATAAATTCAAATTTTTAAATATATATTATAACGGAACCCGCTACCCCCAAAGTTGATGGTGCCAGATCTACCGGAACCACAGGGTACACCATACGATGACACGAATACGACTAAGTAGTTGGATATTTAGATGAAACGTGTCCACCAACCTACAACAAATCATATCCAATAATTCAAGATTCAATGACACCTTTGGGTTCATCAGATGTTACTAAATCAAGAGTGGCATCTAACAAAGGGAACGCATCTCACTACTGTGTCAGATCTATGCCTTCAAATAGGATGCTAAAGATGTCACAATAAAATGCCCAGTTCCAAGTCACATCTACCTTCAATATACTAACTTATAATTTACTAACAAAATTTCGATATAACTTAGACCAGTGCATATTCATTACACCTCCCTTTTTAAGTCCCATTACACCAAGGAATTCGAATTCAGGGAGTTCTTGCAGTCAGCTCTCTTCAGGGATGGACCTACTCAATTATAAACCAAATATGTCTATATATAAGCATAGATATAGAAAAATACTGATGCTGATCAATTATTTACAAGAGCAATACATAATGATGAGAATGATCCTCAAATCTTTAATAGTGTAAATTCATAATGTGATGATGATGATCAACATCTAGTGGTAATAATGCACAGAGATGATGGTGATGATCAAACAGAGATCATATTAAATTTAAACAACTGAATTTATTAACAAATAAGCTTATTTAAACTATTAATAAGACCTGTGCAGCCTGTAAATGTCTGTAGATTCACTTTGGGACTCTACAATGGCGAAATTCACCAAGAAAATCCTCTATCCAAACCATTCTCTTCTATATGTATTGAATCTTCGGCAGTGACAGTCAAAAATCCCCTATGCAATAAAAATGCTCCTTTTTTCCTCATGTTCCTTTTTTGTTACACTTATTCTCTTTTGATTTATTGAGAAATTATGTAATAATATATAAACAAATAGAAAACTTTAATTTATTCCACAAAACATATATATAAAAATACAACAATGGCTTCCTTCACTTCAGAAATGACCGCTTTCTGAAATAATCTTTCAGGTAGGAGGGAGTTCTTTTAAATGCCTATCTATGCAGGTGGAAGTGCATCTAGAAAATGGTACTGTTCTATGACAATTCACTAACCACGTTCGCAGACAAACCACAGATGTATGGCAAATCATCAAGTAATCTAAATTAAAATGAATGATCTGGTGGTGGAAGAAGACAACAATGGAAATTACTATTATGTTAAGGAAATCTAAAAGAGTTAACTACTTCGCCTTTCATCCAATATTTTTTAAGCCAATCTTCTTATACAAATCTTTACACCTTCTATATAATTTCTTTCACTGTGTTATTATTTTTAATTTTTGACCAAACATCAATTCAGCTGGAGATTTACTAGTTATTGTAGATAGTGTACAATGCTGGAAAAAAGCTATTTTATTTACTGTCCCATTTTTAAATTACTGGCGTTTTGCAGTGCCAATTAGCTGCAAAGCTTTCTCTGCTATTCCATTTGAGTAGTATGCAGGTATTAAAAAGATATATGCCACACTCTTTTAGCAACTCTTCAAAATTCAAAGACACAAATCTTGTGCCATTATCTGTCAAGAGTGTCTGAATAACCATGATAAGCAAATATTTCCAATAGTTTTTAGATAGTTTCCTCAGAATTCTTACTCTTTACAATATTGTACACTGCCCACTTAAAGTATTCATCCACAAGTATCAGAAACAAATGACCTATAAATAGTCCTACACGATCCATATCTGCTCTGTTTCAAGCCTTAGTAGCATTTTCCCAACAATAAATTTCTTAGGAGAACTTGGGAATGTTATTTGTCAGGAATCACATTTTTTAATATATTCTTCAATTTTATTTATACATGGCCATCATAAATAGCCTTGGGCCCATTTTTGCTTGAACTATCCCTGGATTACCTTAGCATAGTAGTTTTAATATTTTTCATAGTCAATAGGTATAACAACTTTATCTTCTTTAACAGTACAGCTTTTGCTAACAGTTTCTCTTTCTTAGTGTAAAAGGCTTTATGCAGAATTTCTGGTAGACAATTTGGCCAACTATTCCTTATCCAATTCACAAACTGTTGGAATCCTTGGTCGTTCATTATCCATTTAACAATAGTCCGGATATTTATTATTTCCAAATTTATTTTATCCATATAATTTATGGATTTATTCCAATATCTGTTTCTATAGGCTCATTTTTATTTGGGATCCATGAGAGAACATCTGAACATATGTTATGCTTCCGTTCCGATATTCCAATTCAAAATCATATCCAGACAACAGGTTTACTCAGTATAGCATCTGGGACTTAGATGATCAAGAGCTATTTTGTTTACTACAAAAATTTCTAATAACAGCTTATGATCTGTAAATAATTTTTAAAATTGACTGTCTAGATACTGGTGCAATTATTTTATAGTGAAAACTATAGCCATGTTTCTTTGTCTAATTGACTATAATTTTTTTCAATGCTGGATAATGTCTGTAAGATGTAAGTAATAGGTCTTTCTCTATTGGCTACTGCATGGCTTAAAACTGCGACTACTCAATATTCTAATGCATCACAAGTTAGAATTATATCCATATTATTGTCATAATTAATTAATAACTTTCTGATAACACATTTTTATTTATTTAAACACATTTTTGTGCTTTCTTTCCCAATCCAATTTTGCCCTTTCTTTAACAAATTATACAAGGACTGAGAAAAATATAGCTTTCCCTTTAAAGCCAAGAAATGCCTGTAATTCTTTGTAGTTTTATAGCATTCTGCGTATCTTTAACTTATTCCAGATCGGATTTCTCACCATGTTGGATAATTATGCATCCTAAGAATTTCAACTCTCTAGCTATCCATATATATTTGTCTGCATTTATACTTGCACCAATACTTCCGAGCTTCTCACAGATATGTGATAATTTTTCATGTAGATTCTCTTCAGAATTTGCAACAATAAAATATTATCTAGATGTGGAATCATTCTGTCCATCTGTTGGAACATCGTATTCGTTTTTGCTTGAAATATATTATAGGTTATAGTAACTTCATAAGGCAATCTACTGGATTGCAATTAAATAATCCTTTATGCATGGTTAATGCAAGAATTTCAGCAGTTCTCGGTGAGACTAATATCTGATGGAAAGCAATTCGCAACTCACAGCCTCTCCATTTTTGCCAACATTTCATGAAAATTTTGAACTGGATATTGACTTTTTGCAGATTTTTATTTACTGTGTGATGATAGTCACCACAAATATGTACTCACCATCAGATTTTGTCACAACAATGGTAGGAGTTTCCCATTCAGAACTTTCCACAGTGAGCACATTCTCTCTAACGAATCTGATTAACTCCTTTCTGCATTTGTAAGTTGAGCAAAGGAAATTTTCGTGGTTTACAAATGCATGGGATTGCAATATCATTCAATACAATTTCTACTGGAGAAATTTTAAATGGACCTCAAACAGCAATTGGCTTCTTGCCTTTCTAAAACTAGAAATTGTAGGCTTCTGTCTGTATCAATGATAAAATGAGTTTCATCTCATAAATTTTTTGTGTACCCCAGTGATGTTTATATTCTTTATGCACACCTATGATGTTTATATTCTTTATGCACACTAGTGATGCTATCTTGTTATATTTATTGTTTCACAGAGATAATTTATTTGCATATAGCTCATTTGCTAGCTATAGACTTGAAAATAATGTGATGCAAGATGTGGCAAAACTACTGACTCCACAACATAAGTATCAAGGCAAAGGCAAGAATCAAAATTTGATTCTTTGCCTGCATACAATCCCATGTGGTATATACATAACCATTGTGGCCATTTGAAATCTCTTTATTGGTTTTAAGTGTTGATATTTTCACATGGTACTATGCCCAGTAAATTCTGAATTTATGTTTTTAACATATAAAAAAAATTCTTTTTAAATCTCATATTCTAGAACAAAATCTTCAAAAGCATTTTGAAATTATAAAAATTTGAGATTATCTAAAAATATTTAATATAGTTTTATAAATTTATTATTACATATTCATTTTCAGAATTGTGAAAATTTTTATTTATTTAGTGTATGAATTCTTTTTTTTTTTTTAAAGCAAACTAATTATTAAAAAACAATATAAAGGAATATGCAGATTAATAATCAGGAGAGTATATATATATTAACGTTTTTATTGGACATGTAAGTCTGCCATTATATGGGTTGATTTTTAAATCATTATCTATAATGATTTAGAATTTCTGTTTGGATACAAGTCAGAAGTTATTAAATCCCATTTTTGAAGAAGATAAGTATAGAGATCACAGATAGTATTGAATCCGTTGATAAGACTTCAGTAACATCTAGAAAGATCACATCCAGATAGTTTTATGGATGGATCTGGAAAAAAAAATTTATTGAGGTTTTACAAAATTTATGGAATAATTTTTTAGTATTTGAAGAAATTCTTCTTTCAGCACCCAGAAAAAAAATTTTGATGTGAGGCATATCTGAGTGATGAAATTATATTTTGAATTAATGGTAAATTTGATCTATTTAATATTTTTTTCTGTGTTTTTTATAAAACAATCCAACTGCAATAGATTGGACCTTAAATGTGCCAGTCATACTTCCCCATGATAATATTTTACAGGATGTATTTTCACAAACAGCAATACAATATAGACAATTTTTCAATAAGTTTGTTTTTAAAAATTATTTCAGACTAAACTTTTGATATGAAATAAATTAGGTTATAATCAAAAGTTATTCTTAAAAAGCACAGGATAAAATTATAGTTCGGTATTTTGTGAATTAATTTCTTGCAAACTCAATTCACAATTTATGCATTTTTGTTATTTAAATAAGAAGATGAATATTATAGGATTAGGACAAAGATTATTTTTTGAAAAAGATTTCAAATGTATGCAATTGATTATCTGAATAAATTTCAAATAAATTGATTTTTATTTATTAGAATTTTTTTTTGTAAAGACAATTTTCAAAATAAATTTAAAAATAATGCATTTTTATTTTTAGTATAAACATTCAAGACTTTAATGTTAATTGATTTTTATATTGCTGTGATAATTAGCCTTTGGTTTCCAGCAATAAACTATCAACAATGAATTATCATTCCTGTAGTAAGGCCATTTTTTTCCTCGCTTCCATTTTCTGATGTTTGACTGATTTTTTTTTCCCCGCAATTCTTAACATGTTTACTATGTATTACCAACAAAACATTGCATAGACAAATGGTAAAAGAGGCATACAGGCAGCATAAAAATGAAGTCATTAAAATATATAATTGGCCTAAGGATTTTTTTAAATTTCAAGTTATTAGCTTAGTAGTAGAAAATAGTTAAAGATTGCTGAAATACATTCGAAATGGTTCTGGTTTGGAATCCTAAATCCTTAAATGATTTAAAGTCAGTGAATTGCATGGAGATGTTGAAATAATAGCATTAATATCTAGTATCCATTGATTACTCAAACTAAAAGTGAGCAGCTTTGGAATAAAACAAAGATAACTGAAACATGGACTTTACTGTTCTGCTACAGCATTTAGCAAGTTAAAAACGGGGGCATTTTATTATTAGATTTGTACAAAATTATAAAAATTTATTGCACGAAAGTAAGCGTGGATCCAAAAAAGAATTGAAAAAATTACGTTTGATGATGTACTACAATTAAAATGCCTGCTAATTAAAAACTATTAACCAAAAGTACTTCTCCAGATTGAAAGACTGTAATAGTTAATTACTGCTATATTTATTAATAGATAAAAGCATAGTCATGAGAGAATTTTAGTAAACTTTTTGTTTCTTAGCAAGTATTTTAATGTTATATGATTTGTAGTATAAGACAAGATAATTTAGAATACATAAATGGCAATAATGACTACCAAATATAGCCAAAACATAGAGTAAGCATTTTTGAAAAAAATTAATTTGTATAGAAATATTTTTTATACAAGATTTATCAATCTATGGATCATTTTCAAAATAATCATCTGAATAGATAAATTTTATTAAGTAATTAATAAATATTGTATAAGTTTATAGTATTTTATCTATATTTACTTACTCAGCAACCGTTTCTAAAGGAGTCCAAGAAGAATGATCAGCCTTTGGCATCCATTTTCTATTCATTGGAGTATCTAGTGTAATGCTGCAAAAAATATAGAAATGCCTTAAATGTTAACATCTTAATATATATATATAAAGGCATCAAAAATGGCCATTAAGTATAAATCATCACATTACTGTTCACAACAAAAAGACTTAAAAAAAAAATAGCAAGCCTTGAAAGATTGCATTTACTGTTTTTATTTTAGTTTTAGATGTATACTTATAATGACACAATAATTAAAGTTTATATTGAAACGTTTTGAGGACTCATCTGACAATTTTTTATTAGTATTTATAAAATGATTTATGCCCTACATGGTTTGCCATCAGTAGAATGGCAGAACTTTGGAGCTCAAAGTCCCTGGATTTCAGGCCAGCTATGTCATTTTTCATGCTGGTACTTCTTATTACTCCTGACAATTTTATACATAAATGATTTAAAAACTGGCACATCCAGAAACATTTCTACGAAATCAATAAAACAGAGGAAAAATTCTGATCAGAATTTAATTCAAAGGTAGATGTTATGTTGTAAAATAAAGATGATCTCCTCTCCTTTGTAAACAGCTGTTCTTTATTCATTCTAAAAAAAAAATGCCAATTTAGATGCCAATTGTAAATATTAGATTTAAAAATTACAACAGCCCAATAATATCCTATAGAAACTATTTCCCACACACTTACCTCCCTAAAATTTAGCCAAAGATACTTTCCACACATTTCAGGAATTTCATTCACGCATTATTAATTGGGTAATAACAAATGCCACTTTGTGATAAATATTCTATATTACTATTACCCAGGCATCTAAATGGAAATCTGCTGTTCAAAGGCTATAAAATATAACTGTCTCAACTATATTATTCCCCTTAAATATATTCTATCATTTCACCAAGCATATAAATTATTATAAAAATAATGTAACATAGAAATAAACCTTACTTTATCTAAACATAAACTATAATAAAAGTATTGAGGAAAAAACCTCCGATATATATAGTAATATGTAAGCCTCTATATATTTATTTGCTTTATAAATCTTGTTATATT
The DNA here is from genome assembly GCA_028023455.1 of Epiperipatus broadwayi. Taxonomy (NCBI): domain Eukaryota; kingdom Metazoa; phylum Onychophora; class Udeonychophora; order Euonychophora; family Peripatidae; genus Epiperipatus; species Epiperipatus broadwayi. Next base: position 1,884,393 of record JAQFVV010012503.1, on the reverse strand, counting down.
TTATAAATTAAATTTCTATTATATCTATATATACAGGCAAAACTCTCCATACAATAGTGCCACTCAGTGCAAGCCAGAGTAATCAATGGATGCCAGAAGGCTTGTGCATCCTTGGATCTGAGAGCATTGCACCTAGATCTTAGATCTAATGCAGCCCTCCAACAGCCACCTTTTATCTCTACTTAACTACAAAACTATGAAAATAAAATTGAAAACAAGCTAGAAACTAGTCTGGGGATATTGAATGAGTAGGCACTAGATAGGGATTTTATGCACAAGTCTTCTGGCATCCACTGATTACTCTGGCTTGCACTGAGTGGCACTATTGTATGGAGAGTTTTGCCTGTTTTAATAACAGTTATGAGCAAGCATAAGAAATGGTGATCATGTGATATCTATATATATTATTATTTTACATCACCTCCAATATTTTGACCATTTCATAGTTATTTTCAAAGTCAATCCTAGAAATCCTGAATAATTTATATATTACTAAGATAGACTTTGAAAATAAGGAATAGTCAAAACAGAGACAGACTTGTGTAATAATGTATTACATACATGGATATGGAAAAAAAAATTCATTCATAAAATCAAACAAGATTTATAAAGAAAATGAATATGTAAAGGATTATTTATATACTGTGCTAGAATTAATGGTTATTTTTGAAAGAAAAAGGTGATACTTATTGACTTATTAAATTATAATTTATAACCTACTATTTTGGGAAGAAATATGCAAAAATAAACTTAATGAGCGACCTTTATTATGCTGTCCTAATTTTTCTGAGAATAATAAAACAAATTCATTATTTAGAAATGTTCATGATGAAAAGAGACAATAAACATGCTTGTTTCTAACAGTGGATTTGATATAAATTGGACTGATCCTGTTTAGGCCAATAATCCAGTTCTGATAATGTCCAAATTTCCAGAAGAAAGTAAATAAACTCTAATATTCTGTTTAATAACACTTGTTCAAATATAAGCAAATCATCTTCATAGTAATATACATGCTGTTCATATAATTTATTTATTAGTTTCAAATCTCTAAAAGTTTGTCACTAACATCTTATCAATAACATTAACTGGTGCTATAAAATATCGTAATTAGCTCAACCTATGTCCTGAGACTTTTAATTCTTATTTTAAAAAACTCCCTCAACTTTTCAATAAATAAACAAATTCTCTTTCCTTCCTCATATTCTCATTTCTACTTCCTCTGATATTTTTGACTATGTGTATGAGTTTTAAAAATATTAGATAAAAACATTTAATTAAAAAAATTTGTTTAGAAATGCCAATTCCATATTTAATTTATCAGTCCAGATTTAATGCATTTTACTTATTCTTGCTGTAAACTTGCCATACTTTTTAAATGGGTTTTATGCAATTTTTTTCTACAACCAATGACTATCAATTGGCTCTATCTTAAATTCGTTTTTGATAATAATTCATTCTTTTTTTTTAATACAAGTAAATAATTACAACTAAAATAATAACTTTTAATAATGGAATTCAAAACAGATTCCCAAAATATAAGTGTTAGCAAGAGACAAAAATTTTGGTTATAAAGTACAATAATAATTCATCATTATCACCAATTTCAACCATTATAGATACAATTTCAGCTTGAAGACTTCTCAAAGTTTAATTCAGTCTTCAATCCATATTTTCTCTCCTCTAAATCATTCCTAAAAACTTATTTTTCATTCATTCACCAGACTCACATTGTCTCTTTCTATGTAGATTTTTCACAATCTCTTAAGATCCAATTTAAGATTTTAATTGACAATCTATTATCATCTTTTCTAACATGTTCAGACCAGCATCATTTCAGTTTCTTAATTTTCCATAATGTCAATAACTGTTTGTTCTCTCAACCATGAATTTCACTTTTATTCTTCTTTGTTTTTCTCAACATGCATTTGTCTATACTTTGCTAGATAACCTGAAATTTGATAAATGACCAAGTGTCAGATTAAAATACATTTTTTAACAATCTTCCTTTTAAACACATAAATACATTTCCTACTAATATTGAGTTATTTATATCAAAAACTTTCTATCCAATTTTAATTCTATGATTAATTTTATCTATTATATTTCCGTCTATATTAATAATCTCTCCAAAGTATTTATTAACTCCTTCTATCCATTACTATCAATCTTTCTCATTTTTTTGAAGAAAAAATAAATACTGAATACTACTTTAGTCTATTTTTAGCATCCTACTTTTTTTTTTTTTATTTGATAGCTTATGTAATAGCTCTGAACCATTATTTGCAAATATATATATATAAATCACATCATCCTCAAAATCTAAATGATTTAAATAATCTCCATTGACTTTTACTCTCTTAGCTTCTTATTTTAATCCACAAAGTCCTTCCCATAAAACTGCTATAAAAAACTGTTTGGTGAATTGTTGCTCTTGCCATCTAAGTAGCAGTCCTAAATATAAAATCAGATATTTTCTTACTGAATTCATTCAAATCTGAGTCATCATCACCAAATCTATTAATATTGTAAAAGGATTTGCAAATTCTAATTTAAATTCACTGACATACTCCTTAATATTAGAGATATCAATTATGATTGGTTGAGAAAATTAGAAATAAAAAAAGAAACTGGATTACATATATTAAGAAGAAAGTATAATTTAATGAAAAATGCTTTGCAAGGAATGATGAATGGAAAGAAAAACAAAAAAGATTGACACTTCTGGATGATATAAGAGATGAAAGAGTTACTTGAAATTGAAGAGCTGGGCAATGAAGAGAACAAAATGAGGAAGTGGATAAATTCGTGACGTGAATGCTCTTTGGATCTGTCTATGAGACAGAATACTATAGACTGTCTTTCTTGAGAGGATTTCTTTATCTAACTTTACGTTAATAATTCTCAAACAAAATTTAATTCAACTTTGCTGTAATTTTCCTTGAATGCTTCCATATCTATTTCCAATTTAGAATCCCCTCCCCTCAAAAAAAAAGAATTCATAATCTATAGATTTTATTCTACATGTCTATGTTCTTTTTTATTTCTGCCTCTATAGCCATATTTATCCACATTTTCATCTTTCAATCAAACATTTTCCAATTTTAGAATTTGAATCTCCCATGACAATGATCAAAAGTAGTCTGAACATCTATATAAAAATTGCCTACTTCTTCAAAATGAAAACATATTGGTACATAAATGTATATTATTCACATTTGACATCTTCTACTAAGCTGAATAACTAATGTTGCCATTATATCTGATTTACAATCAATCTCCACAATGTTATTCTTCTATTTTTCATTTATAATGAATTCCTTTTTATTTGGGTTTCTAATATTTATTACTCTGTAGTAAAATACATGCCCATTTTTCAAATCAACTGTCTTGATCTTTTATTTCAGCTTCACAAAATCTGACAGTGTCACAATTAATATTAGACAGATCTTTCAATTCATACAATCTTCCATCATTTGAAAAGATCATAATTTATTTTTATCTATCATGAGTGTAAACATAAAAGAGAAAGAGTATTAACACATACATTCACATATTCATACTACCTTCAAGAAAACTCATATAATGTTTCAAATGAGAAATATAAGACATTTGAAAAGAAAAACTATGTTTTTGTTTTTTAAAATTTTAATCTCTAGATAAAAATCAATAAACTGCCAAGCTGGCTGAAGCATATTGCAAAGCATCATTATGAATTTGAGGCCTCAAATAGAAATCTAAAAGGTTTTTTGTTCTTTCAATTAATAGCAATCACTTTTGTATAGTCCAATAATTTATAATAAATTAATGGAATAAATACAATTTCAAAACTTTTTATATATAAAAAATAAAATGATTGCTAAAAATTAATAAAAGTGTTGAAAAATAAACCTAGATATTTTGCTTTATTAATAAAATTACAGATATTGAAAAAATATATCCAAACATTTTATTTATAAGCTCCATTTCTTAGTTTAAAAAATTTTAGAATTTGTTTTATTAGTTTAGAACTAAAAAAAAAAATGTTAATTTATTATCATTTTTATGATTATTTTGTATAAATATATGTTAAGTTTTCTACACACTGATGGATATAATAACTAGGCGAAAATGTCATGTGACCAAAAAATAAAACTTTATCATACTCAGAAGTTGTTTGCTATTATTGCTTGCCTTTTCTTAATAAACTTTATTTTAGAATCTCAATTTTAATGCTGTATTATATTAATAAATCTTTATATCAGAAAATGCTATGTATGTCTAATTATAAAAACTTTTTCATTTTTTATAATGCAAAAAAGACTTCAGTTTAAACTTTTTCATAACTATAGATAAAGAAAGAAACCACCTAGAACAAAGTATTTCAAAAATAATGTTATATACTTTTCTAATGAAGTATTTACATTTGTTATCTTTTCCTTCTATCACAAAAATGTGATTATTGTAGATTAAAATAACTTATAATGTTAAATTATTTACTGAAGTAGCAAATACCTCTAGACTATGTAAAATAATCTAAAAGTTTAACACGGTGAATGAATTTTAAACAAAAAAAAAACAATAATTTAGATGGTTTCAAAATTCATACAACAAATGTGCTTGCATGTTGGACAATAAAAAAAGAAATGGATTGGTCCAAATTATTCATTAAATTTTAGAAATAATATATTTCTGAAACCATTTCTAATCTCATATAGTTTATTTTATATTTGTAAAATTTATATAAAATAAAATTTTATTTTGAAATAATAAAAAAAAATGTATAGGGAAATTTACTGACACTAAGAGAAAGTTCTTTATAATTTCATTTTTAAAATTTGAAATATTTATTTATATATAAAAAAGTAAATAACAAAATTACATTTCCCCAAACTAAAGAGCCACTTAATAATATGATAAACAATAATCATAGAGAGTCCAATGAGCAACAGTTTAAATTTTTTTTTCTTTCATTATTATTTAATTAATTATATAATTTATTATATATTAAAGAGATATATATATTATATATTAAAGAGATATAATTTATAATATGAGTCAGAGTAACGAAATACCCTCCTACTACATTCTACATGAAATATTACATGATTTGTATTTAGAGATACATATGGATGGAAGTTTCCATGAATTAGATCCAGTGAACTAGTAACAACATGATTTTAAAATTTAGAGATTGATATCTTGATACCTATAGAGTTTAATAGAGGGCGCTTGAATCAAAGTACTAAGAGAGGAAGAAGAACCTATTCTAAAAGACTTGGTATGGCTGGGTATAAATAGAAAAGAAAAAAAAGGGTGGAGTTATGTCAAAAAAATATTTAAATACTATTAAATGTCAAGAACATTTGTGGTTTGAGATAAGGTTAGAAAAACAAGAATGGATGGTGGCTGTAGTGTATATAGCCACTGGAGATAGTCAAACTATAATGAAGTGGAACAGTAGCATATATGAATGCCTAGCTAAGGATATACAGAGTTTCTAAAAAAAAGAAAAGTTTAAGAGAATAATTGTTATAGGGGATATAAATGGGCATATTGAAGAAATTGATGATGTAGGTAATAAGAATGAACACCTTTTGAAATTTTTTTGTCAGAGAATGAATTTGACCATTGGAAATTTATCAAACATTTATGAGGGACAAAACACATGGTCTAGAAAAAATATATTCCACACAATAGATTATGTATTAGTAGAAAAAAAGGGAATGAATAAAGTACGGAAAATTAAGGCGTTTGATAATGAAGAGAGAGTATGTAATAGTGATCATAATATCTTTATAATAGAAATTGTTAGTAATGTGATGGAAAATAGTAATAAAAGTAGAAAGGATAGTGAAAGATGTGGATGGAGAGTGAACAATAAAAATTAGTTAGAAGAGTATAAAATGAAAGTTGAACAAACCATGGAAGAGTTTGTTGAGGATGAGTATAAGGACTGGTGTGGTGAAATAGAAAAAGTGGCAAATAGGGTTTTTAGGTGAGAATATTCAGAAGAATAAAAGCAATAGGAAAGTGAGACTTAGTAAGAGTAAAAAAGAGGAAAAAAGCATGCAGAAAATATTAGTGTGCTATTAAGAATAAAAAAAGTGAAAAAGATGTTAATGCTAAATGGGAAAAGTGAGAAAAAAAAGTTGGCTAAAACAGATAATTATAGAGAGAGAATAAAACTGAATAGTAAATTGTTGGAGGATATTAATAAAAGTGAAAGAGATGGGAATAAAAAATTTTGGAAATACATTAAAACAGGAAATGTAGGAGAGAGAGAAATAGTATTACTAGACAATGAGGGAATAGAGTGTAACTCTAGAGAAGAATTAGAGATAATCTTAAATAAGTATATAATGGATATAAAAAAGATGATAGGACAGGGTGATAGTAAACATGAAAGCAGATAGTAATGGAAATATTAGGTTTACAGAAAATGAATTGAATGAGGTAGATAAGAAATAGAAAAGTGGAAAAGCAAGAGGTTTGGATGGATGGGTAGCCGAGATGGTAATGAATTTAGGGCATAAGGCAAAACTAAAACCATTATCATGTTTTAATAAGATGGCATAGAAGATAGATTTTCCAGTAGTTCTAATAATAGAAGAGTAAGGCTACTATTTAAAGGAACCGGTAAAGATTATAGAAAGTTAAACAATTATAGGCCAATAGTGGTAACGTCAGTGCTATATAAAGTTTTCTCACATAACATGGCTGGAAGGGTTGCAAAATGTATGGAAAAAAATAATATAGTGGAGAAGTGCAAGGAGGTTTTCAATCACATAGGCATATGAGTAGGAATACAAGTAGATAGTTATATATGGTTTTTATAGATATAGAGAAGGTGTATGATAGAGTAAATAGAAATAGATTATGGGGTAAGTTTAATAAATTTGGAAATGGATGGAGCTTTAGTGGATATTATTAAGAAATTATATGAAAATAATTACTATACATATCAATTAGAAAATATAAAATCAGTTAAAGTTAAAAATGGGGTGGGACTAAGGCAAGGATGCCCTATGTCACCTATTTTTTTTGTGTTGTATTTGAGAGAAATGGAGAGAGCAATAGAAAGACTAGGAAAAGGAGTAGAGATACCATTATTAGGTGGCAAGGAAGTATATATATTGTCGGGTCTTATATTTGCGGATGCCTTTTTGTGTGCAGAAAGAAGGGAAGATATGGAGGTTATGCTGAGGACATGCAAATGGTAAGTAAAGAGATGAGAATTAAATTTAGTGAAGAAAAATCAAAAGTAATGATGATTAATACTGGGGAAAGAGAAGACAAAGAATAAAAGAATAGCCAAAATAGTATTTAATGGCTTTATGAATAAAGGGTAGGCAACAAGATGGTTGAGAAAGGTAATGTGATATGCAGAAGATTTGGATAAAGAATTTATATCAGTATACTTATACAAAAGGTGGGATGATTGTGTTAGGAGAATTGTTGAATGTTATAGTGTTAAGGAATGGTATAGAAGATTTGATGCATTAATAAAGAATAAGGAGTTGGAGAGATGGAAAACTAATATGGAGAGTAAAAAGAGTTTAAATATATTGTTCCAGACAAAGATTATGTTGTGGAAATGGGATGGAGCAGAATATGGGAAAATTTAGAGTGGGGAATGGAAAATAAAGTGGTTAACAGGTTTATCTGAGCATAATTGCAGAGATATTCTTGACTTCGTTTAAGGAGAAGCCATAATACATCACATCACATCATCACATGGAAAATTTATTTACTATGATCAGAATGGATGATGATGATGGTTTGCGCCAACTAAACTCAGGGAGAAACAAGAGATCTTAAAATTGTTCAGACAATTGAGAAATAAAAGCACAAAGACAAACGTCAGCCAAATACAGTTTAAACACATTTTAAAAATTTTATTAAGAGAAGACTTATAAGAAAAGTTTCTAATTGAACAAATAGGATTAGCTCAGGCGTGTACCAGAAAGACTAAACACAATGCTCTGGCAGACCTACTGATCTTCTAATAACGAATTATAAAGGGAGGAAGCAATTTATTCAGCAGAGGATTCACCCAAACATTGATTTTCACTTTCAGATACTTAAACAATACATTCTTGAAATAAATCAACGAAACCAGTGCCGGTGAGCTTTCCAAGGCCCGAAAAATGTGTCGGACCACGAATGTCTTATGTCGGTAGAAGCTGCATCTATCATTATGTTTAAAATAAAGGTGATTGATTTACCTCAAGAACAACTGAAAAAGAGGATTTAAAATGAAAGGAACACAAACAATAAAAACTGGCGAATCCCCAACCAAACGGTTGGCGAAAACTACTCTAAGAATCATAATTAAAGGTCTCAATAGGAGACAAGTAAATCATTAGAAAACCAGTTACGGCCCCAGCAATTAAAGAAAATGAATTACAAATAATTATAATTAAAAAATAAATTTATGAACAAGTTCTAAGTACACGCTCTGATAAATTTTAAGCTACACGTAAATACAAAATAATTCTATCGGGGAGTGCACATGAGTACGAAAATATTAAAGCTTTAAATACTTAAGCGAAAGTCTCTCTCACCTGTAATTTATAAAGGGATAAATATTATCTTTCTGCTGGCGACTTATAAATTACAAAGAAAAACAATTCTAGTTTCCACTTTCAGAAATATAAGAAACGAGGAAATGAAATCCCCACTTGCGGAAGACTAGGAAATTAAAGTCGCCAGCCAAAAGATTTTGTTGGTTTGCAAAAACGCAAACACAGTATTTACAATTAATTATTGGATACTAAAATAATTACAGGTAAGCATTTAAAATGTACACAACTGCCAAAGCATTTATAAAAAGTTTTAGGCATAAAATATAAAAACTCACTCGTCACTCTCCAATAAACAAAAATTGAAAGCAAATTTGAAATCTTAAAACTAAGATTCCAAGACACAGTACAAAATAAAAGAAAACACAACAAATATTAAATATGAGGCTAAATATTGCTTATAAATACAGATTTATAATTAGATTGAACGGAGATTTAATTAAAAGAAATTTACCCTGGGAAGAATTCGTGTAGAGTGTGCACGTTTACTTTAGTCCATTTTCAGGTCCTTTGAAAGTGGCAAGGTAGAGGCAGTGGGGTCTTGTTTATTTTAGGTGTTCATGGCAGGATTGAAGGAGAGTTGGCAGGCGAGGGTCCATCTTTTGAGTTAAACTAGCATGACATATTGTTGATTATAAAACATATAACAGAATATTTTGGCATCCCGGAGAAAGCAAAATTGTTTTAATAACTGCAAATTTTGCTTTTAAAGATTAAATGTCCAAACTGCTAATGGTACAAACGTTGAAGAGGTTAATCCGAATGAATATTGGAACTAAGAAGCTGAACGAATCACTTTGACGAAGTGCTGACTTAATCTCTCTAGGATAGAATAGAAAAGACTAACCCATGAAAATTTTGGTGTTATTTGTACCTCCACTCGATTTCCCGCGAAAACTAGCCTTGTTGTTGAATTTCTACGCCGCAGGGCAGGGGCAAATCTTAATCTCCCGCTCAATCTAATTTAAGAATTCTACCCAGAGATTACTGAAACGAAAACAACTACATAAAATCAAATGTCCGCTTTTAGAATGAGTTTACAATGATTAAAATAAAAGCAACAGGAATGTAATTAGCTAGCCAGCTTGTTTTTAATCAAATTGATTTTTTAAAAAAAAAAAGTAAAAACAAGCGGTATAAGAAAACTATTTTAAAATCAATTTTCTATAATGAATAAAAAACATTTTAAACACATACTCTTTTTAAATAATTAAAACTTTTTTTAACTTTAGAAACTTAACGAAATTAAAAGTTTTTAATTTTGGCAGTAAAACCCTTGAATCGAATATCAATCCGGTTCAATATATAGAAGTAAACAGAATATTGGGTGCAAGTTAATTTATGATAATAGTAAGGAAAGTAGTTTACTGTTTAAGGCTCAAACAGGATCTTTAGCAACAAAGGGATATACACATAAATGGAAAAATGTGGGTGATTTAGTCTGCAAGTTGTGTAAGGAAGGCATAGAAAATATTAGGCATCTGTTAATTGAATGTAAATGCCTGAAAGCAGAAAGGATACAAATAATGAAGTTGTGAAAGAATAAATATACAAAGTGATTATAAAAAAAGTGGGTTATTGGTTTTTATACTGAGTTTGGGAAAAGGGGGATTTAGATATAAAGACCATGGAGTTGACAAAGATTATGTTGTGGAAATGGGATGGAGCAGGATAGAGAAGAATATGGGAAAACTTAGAGTGGGAAATAAAAAGGGAAGTTGAAGTGGCTAACAGGTTTCTCTGGACATAATTGCTGAGAGACTCCTGACTCCATATAAGGAGAAGTCACAGTGCATCACATCACACTTTCAATTTTTTTTTAATTTCTTCTGCTGTAAGGATTCAGTTTTATAATAATTAAAAATTTTATAATATTTAATGTGATGTTTTTAATCATTTTAACAATTGCTCCATCTCATCATAAAATAGCCTACCCAAAGCTTTATTGGGACTTTGACAATGTACAGACTATTCACTAATTGGATCTACATAGTATTTACCACGACCACCCCCCAAAATAATTAATCAATTAAAAATAAAATATTCACATTTATTCTTGAATCTTAAGACTGATAATGTATAGTAAAAAATTGAAGAAGTTATATATTTATCAATGAAAGCAATTTATGTAATAAAAAAATAAAAATAATTTAACAAAATAACATGTTAGAAATTAAAATATACAGAAATGCAAATCTACAATAAAGAAAAATACACAAACAAAACCATTCATGGCAGCAATTTTAACAAATAAAAAAACACAAACATAATGACCAAAATGCAATATATCTAGGAATGTACTTTATAAACATAAAATACATAAAGGCCAAAGTTGGTATTTCTTCAAAGGCAATAAAATATAATTTTCAAAACTTCACTATTTTCACACTATATTTTCTACAGACAATTCTTTTCTTGTATTATCTATATTGAAATGTTGGTCAAATTTTATTGCAAAGTAATATGCAAGAAATAGAGCATGTGGCTGATGCAGTTTTGCCATGCTTAAGTCAAACTCCAAATATATATATATTTATGTTCAAAGAATCCATGGAAATGTCAGTCAACTTATCCAATTAGGATTGATAACAGATTTTTGGTTTTTTTTTTTATTTAATACACACTTTGATTAACTTTGCTGTCATGAACGGTTTTATTTTTGGAAATTCATTTATTATGGATTTGCATTTCTACATCCATTTAACTTCTTATTTTGATATATTATTGTCAAATAATTTCTTTCTTTTTTTTGTTAAATAAATTATTTTTTGTTAAGTATATTATTTACATGATTTTATTACATAAATATTTATGAATGTATATTCAAAAATAAATGCATCTAATTTTTTTAATGATTACTGTAGTTATTTTTTAGACGCAATGTGCTATGGCTTTTCCTTTATCAAAGTGAAAAAATCTCTCAGCCACTACGCCCAGAGAAACCTGGTAACCACCTTAACTTCCTTTTCCATTCCCCAGACTAAGTTTTCCCCATATTCTTCTCTATGCTGCGCCAGCCTATTTCCACAACATAATCTTTGTCCACTCTATGGTCTTTATATCTAGATCTGCCTTTTCTTTTTCCAAACTGCAAATAAAAACCAAGAACCCACATTATGTATAATCACTTTGTTTATATTTATTCTCCCACAATTTCATTATTTGTACCTTTTCTTCTTGTAAGCATTTACATTCAATTAGCAAATGCCTAATATTTTCCATGCCATCCTTACATAACTTGCAGACTAAATCTCATCCACATTTCTCCATTTATGTATATAAATGCCTGTGTTGCTAACAATCCTGTTTCAGCTTTTAATAGTAAATTACTTTCCTTGCTATTATTCTAAATTAACTCACATCTAATATTATTTACTTCTATGTATATGTAAACTCTTTTTACTCTCCATACTACTTCTCCATTTCTCTAATTTCCCTATTTTTTATTAATGCATCTATTCTTCTATCCCATTCCTTGCCACTATAACACTCAACAATTGTCCTAACACAATAAATCCCACTCTTTGTATAAGTATACTGACATAAATTCTTTAGCCAAATCTTCTGCATACCATAATACCTGTCTCATCTTTACTCATAACCCAATTAAATACTATTTTGGTTATTCTCTTATTACCCATAAACTGCAATCTACCAAACATTTTCATTTTGTTCTTTGCATCTCTCATATAAAACCTTGATCATCCCATTTCTCCTTGAATTACCTCCTTTGCTGTCACACATCTGCATCTAATATGTCTTCACATGTGTCTTTGTACTTTTTCTAGGTAATCTAACACCCCTTTATTAATACCTAACGCATCGTTACCATAATTAACCCTGTTACTGCCACTCCCTTCCATACAATTCTAGCTACATCATATTTATTATATGTAAACACTGTTGATTTCTTTATCAGTCCCTTTATTGTCTTTGCTTCATTTATCAATTTTTTCTCCTATTCATCCAAGCAATTCCTCTAATTACTTCAGACGATTCCAAAATAGTTATATCTATTTACCACGTTTACTTTATTACTCCCCTCCCCCCAATAAAAATTCTTTCTCATCTCTTTCCCCAGTGTTTTTTATCATCATTACTTTTGATTTTTCTTCACTAAATTTAATACTCATCTCTTTACCAAGTCTTGCACACGTTTTCAGCATAACTTCTATATCTTCCCTACTTTCTGTGCACAAGAAGATTCATCTGCAAATAGAAGATCAATAAAGTATATACTCCCTTGCCACCTGTTAATAGTATCTCTACTCTCTTCCTAGTCTTTCTATTGCTCTCTCCATTTCTCTCAAATATAATCAAGTTGAATAATTAAGAATCTGAGCTTAAGAACGTGCGAACATGTAGCCAGCAGAAGAATTTAGTTAAGTTAAATTTTCTTATAGAGTATAACTAATAGTTGTATGTTATTTTTTTGTATTAAGTTGTTAATAAACACAGTTTTGCTTATCAAATCTGTTGGAGAATTGATTTAAATTGACGCATACACGTCAAATTGCCACAGTCGGACAGGATCTCCAAAGAACAGTTTTGAAAAAAAAATGGCTGCCATAATACAACTACGAATAGGAGAATTCGATGTTGAAAATCCCAGTAACTGGCCGTTACACATTAAACTGGTAGAAAAACACTTGTTGATAAATAGGGTTAAAGAAAATGACATTAAAATTGCCACACTCCTTGGATTCGCAGGAATCAAGATTTTAGAAATAGCTAATTGTTTACGTTAACCTGTTGAACCAGAAACAATATGACAACGTGGTCGAAAGATTGACTTCAGAGTTCTGCCCTCTACCGGAGAAACATATCGCTAGACTATACTTTCGTTTTCGACATCAGACAAAAAATAAAACCTTTAGGAAGATGATTCAGCCCTTTGTGAATTAGCAAAACATTGTGTTTATGGACAATATTTAAAAGAAGCACTCCTAGAACAGCTGTTACTTGGATTATACAACACAAATTTTCATGAACAATTACTTGCAGACTCGAACATAACATATAAAGAGGCTATTAAAAAAGAAATAGCTCATGAACTTGTCATCGAGCAGGCTAAAGAATATATGAATAATGCGTCGCATTGTATACTTTACCGCTCAATTCAGAAAACTGCCAAACAAGATGAGAATTGTTGCTATAACCATGTATGTTTCCGCTGCAAAAAAAAAAAAGGACATGTTGAATGCAATTGTAAACAACTGTATAAAAAACCAGGATCCCTAGCGAGAAACTTTGGAAAAGAACAACTCAGAAAGTCAATTCCACGAGACTTACAAAATCAAAACACTGAAAAATTCAGAATCAGAATTTAAACAAACTGTGTGTATTGAAGGAAAACGTAAAATGAAAATAGAACTCTGGGGTTTTCCTCATGTCTTTAAAGGATTGAAAGTCTATTATTATAGATAATTAGTCTCAAAAAAAAATTTGTGAATGGTGCAAGAGATGCAAACAGAAACACAGTCGAAATCGTCAGAAAGGTTATGGCAAAAGTCAAGTTGAACTAAAACAAAGGAGTTCTACCATTACACATTGTGCATAAAAAGATAAAACCCCTAATGGGCAGAAACTAGTTCAAGCCTTTGGGAATTATGATTAATGTAATAGAGAAAATAAATATTGGAAATGAAATACAGAGTAAATTCCCATCACTGTTCACTAAAAATTTAGGACAATAAAACAACACCAGTACAACTAGAGTTAAGGAACACACAACATCCATAATTTGCAAAATTGGAAGGTACCATATGCACAATGCATTAAAGTTGAACAGGCCCTAAATGACCTATTACAAGAAGGCATAAGAAGCCCAATCGAAGATTCAGACTGAGCTACACCAATTGTAGTAGTGAACAAACCAGACAGCACATTACGTATTTATAAAAGAACAATAAAAAAATATCTGCAAGAGCGCATACCCAGTTCCTAATTCAAGAGAGGTTATAGTCCTTTCAGAGAAGGCATCATACTTTGCAAAACTCGACCTCCATTCCGCATTTCACCAAATACCAGTAAGTGAAGAAACTTCGAGGATCTTAATTATAACCACGCATTTAGGATTATTCAAATATAATCGACTTCCTTTCGGAATAACTGTAGCTCCAAACATCTTTCAAGCGAAGATGTATATCTTAGTTAAGGGTCTAACAGGAGTCATTCCATATTATGACGACATCCTCATCACTGCAAACTCAGAAGAAGTCCTTAGGGATAGAGTCACTCAAGGGTGTCAAAGATTGGAAGAATTTGCAACAACTCTTAATACTAACAAATGTGTATGGAATACACATAAACTAAAATTTCTAGGCCACATAATATCTGAATAAGGAAAAATCCCAGCACCTAAGAGAATAAAAGCAGTACATAACCCTCCCAGACGAACAAACATCAAGGAATTACAAGCATTTTTGGGGGCTTATTAATTTTTTTGCCTCTAAAGAGGAAGGCATATGTGGCCCGAGGACTATGACCTTTTGAAGAAGAAACAAGTCTGGAAGTGGACATCAGTATACGAAGATGCTTTCAAGAAAATAAAATCTCTCTTGATGTCCAAAAAACTTTTGGTACATTATGACCATGAAGCAGATTTATGCCTGATGACAGATGCATCAGAATATGGAGTAGGCACAGCGCTAAACCATCTCACTTCTAGCAGAGAGAGATCAATAGCTTACACTCCGAGGACCCTATCTAGCGCGGAGCGAAACTACAGTCAGACAGCTAAAGAGGCATTGGCAATGGTTTATGGAATAAAGAAGTTCCACCGATACATATATGGGTGGACATTTACCAAAACTACAGACCACAAACCTTTGTTGGGAATATTCACAAAAGTAAACCCTATCCCAGACCATCTAAGTCCATGAATGATATGCTAGATCTCAGTATTCTCAGCCTTTGATTATGATTTGAACTATAGGAGTGAAAAGTTGATCCAACATGCCAATGCGCTGTCAGCGGCTACCTGATGCTTCGGAAAGAATAAGGCCACAATAGAAGTAAACTACATCAACCAGTGGAAAAACAGAACAGTGAACAGTAGGAGTGTATAAGATTGTAACAACAATGAACCGGCTTATCAAGTTCTGAAGAACTGGATCAGTGAGGATTGGCCTAACAAGAAACCAGATAACCTATCAATGTCTTTCTGGAATGCCCGTATGTGATTGTCGATCTGTAAGAGATGTGTTCTCAATGGTGATAGAGTAGTAATACCTCTACAAGGCTGAAACAGGTCCTAAAACTACTTCATAGTGGCCATCCAGGAATAGTGTGTGCCAAAGCGCTAGCCAGAAGTTACGTTTGGTGGCCCAAATTAAATAAAGATATAGAAATCTTTACAAAGGGGTTACCGACTTCCAAACGAACAGCAGACTGAATAGGAAGGAATATAACCAGTGGCCACCAGCTACAAGGGCCTAGGAATACATCCACATTATCATGCCGGTCCCTTTTCTGAAACATATCTTTCTGGTTTTAGTCGATGCCTATTCACACTGGATTGAGTACAAAATTTGTTAAGAATACTGGGACGAATGAAACAATCAAACAATTGACTTCAATATTTGCAACACAAGGATAGCCAGAGACTCTAGTATCAGATAATGGTTCTTGTTTCTTCATCTAAGTTTAAAAACTTCCCGATACATAGAGGTATCAGACAGCTTCATACACCCCCATACCACCCAGAAAGTAACGATCTGGACAAAAATGCAGTGAACCAACTTAAAAATGCATTAAGAAAGCAAAAATCCATAAGGATGCTAGAAGCTTTAAGCCAGATATATTTACAACACTCTATTCCAACCATTGTTAGTGAAAAGACTCCTGCCGAATTGTTTCTGAAACGAAAACTACGGACCAATCTAACCTTACTGCTTCCTGAACCGACAAGAGAAACTGTTGGTAGGAAGTCGGAGAAGTTTTTGTAGGTGAGAAGGTGTGGTTTTGAGACTGCCTATGACAGATTTGGATGAAATGAGAAGTGATTGTCATAATTTTCAAAAATATCAGTACAAATGGAAGATAATATGAAGTACAAGAGCCATTTTAACCATATCCGCCATCACAACAATCCAAACTGGCAAGGTAGATATATAGCTCAAATCAGCGGGAGAAACCTACAGAAGCGAAACCTGATAACTCAGAGCCAAGTCCAGAACATCAGACACCAAAACTCCAGAAAAAGGTTTCAGCAGAAGATCTAGAATTAGTACAACCAGAAATTGTCGAGAAGAGCAGCAATAGATAATACAAGATAGATACCCAAGGCAAGATAGGAAGCCACCTGCATATCGAAAAGACTTTGTGAGATAGCAGTCTTTCTGCTGTGGGTGGAGGAGTTTAATGTCACCGCCATTGTTAATCAAGTTGAATAATTAAGAACGTTAGCTTAAGAATGTGCAGAAGAGTTTAGTTAAGTTAAATTTTCTTAGAATGTAACTAGTAGTTATACATTATTTTTTTGTATTAAGTTGTTAATAAACCCAGTTTTGCTTACCAAATCTGTTGGAGAATTGATTTAAATTACTGCATACATGTCGGTGACATAGGGCATCCTTGCCTTAGTCCCATCCCATTTTTGACTTTAATTGTTCTATATTTCCTAATTGATACATATAATAATTATTTTCATAAATCTCTTAATAAGATCCACTAAATCTGCATTCATTCCCCAATTTACTAAACTTACCCATAATGTATTTCTAATTTATTCTATCATATGCCTTCTAGATATCAACAAACCCATATATAACTCTCTACCTAAATTCCTAAAAGCCTATCCGATTGAAAACCTCCTTGCATTTCTTACACTATATTATTTTCCTCCATCCATTTTGTGACTCTTCCAGCCACTATATATGCAAAAACTACTTTATAAAATACTGACATCACCATTATCAGTCTATAATTGTTTAACTCTCTATGATCCTTACCCTTTACTTAAAACAATAACCTTACTCTTGTATTATTCCAGCTATCTGGAAATTCTCTCTTCTATGCCATCTTATTAAAACAAGATAATACATTTAATTATAACCTATTTCCTAAATTCATCACCATATCTGCTGCCCATCCATCTAAATATCTTGCCTTTCCACATTATAATTTCTTTCCTGCCTCATTCAATTCATTTCTCTAAAACTAATATTTCCATTACTAAATGCTTTCATGTTTATTATCACTCTGTTCTTCACAGAAATTTAATGTCTTTTCTATATCCATTACATACTTATTTAAGATTGTCTTTAATTCTTCTCCAGAGCTCCCTCATCAATTAGTAAAAGCATTTCTTTCTCCCCTATATTTCTTCTTTTAATATATTTCCAAAAATGTTTACTCCCATCTCTTCCACTTTTATTAATATGCCCCAACAATTTGCTATTTAATTTCATTCTCTCTATATAATTACAGGCAGTCCCCTAGTTATGAACTTAATTGGTTCCTGACGTGTGTTTGGAAGTTGAAATTGTTTGAAAGTAGAGGTATGTAAAAAAAACTTACAAAAAGGGTTTTCAAAATACAATATTTATTTTTTATTGATTAGTATCTGGAGTTTTGTTTACAAATTTATCAACAGTTAATTGAATTGCTTTCTTTTTTGTCTCTCGATAAAGAATTCTGTAACATTCTGTGTCTTTTTCTATTGCCCTTTGTACACGAGATATACATTCTCCATTGGGATCACATACTTCCATGATGGTCAAAAATTTGTCAAGATGCATGAAGGCTTCATTCATATTCTTGATTGTCAAACTCTTAACAATAACTTAATTATTAGATTCTTCATTTTGTTTTCATTCATCTCTTGTAGTTTAATCAAGTCTTCATTTGACAGAGGTTCTGCGTGAGATTGCATTAACTCATCAATATCTTCATTAGTGACATTGCTTGCTACAAATTCAACAGCAAAGTCTTCTTTTAATTCTTTCTTCCAATCTTCATGTAAACTAAGAACCTTAACTTGAACTCACTAGGATGCCTTTTTGATGTTGATTTTCATTCCATAAAGCCAAAGATTTTATCCATTTCTCTGACATGTCTTTTTGAAACAATCTTTGAAGAAATATTTTCACAATTTTTAACATATTACTTAATTTTGTTCGTTTTTCACAATTGTATATTTCCATAAAGCCAAAGATTTTTTCCATTTTATCCATTTCTCTGACATGTCTTTTTGAAACAATCTTTGAAGAAATATTTTCACAATTTTTAACATATTACTTAATTTTGTTCGTTTTTCACAATTGTGTATATTGTTGATCGGTTTAAATTACATGAACGTGCGATTGAAGCAAAAGATTCACCATTTTCAGAACGTCTAATTATATCCATTTTTGTCTCGACCGTTTGGGGTTTATGAGACCTTGATTTCTTTTTGCTGTATCAACATTACTGTTTTTTTGATTCTCATTAATGTTTTTAATTAATAAGAAGGAAAAAAATTCACCAAAACAAATATATACAGTATAGTATAACATAATCACGCACAAACTACTTTTAAAAGTAAGACAATTCTGTTCAAGACGGTCTATGATGATGCTAAAAATAGAAGTAATTAATGTTAGAGAGATGGGAAGATTTACTGTATTTTATATAAGTTCTTATTGTTCTCTAAATTATATCTTTAATTCTTTTCTAAATTCCAAAGTTTATCTTTCTTTAGAAAAAATTTGGTTATGAATGTATGTAAATATTTTCTTTATCAGATACTGTAAACTTGTAGCGTTAATTACTAAAAGGAATTTTTTAAAAAGTACTAAAATACTGTACAATT